>OX104064.1:170563454-170643132 GCA_944474145.2 Dicrocoelium dendriticum
AGTCAGACCCGGATTGCGTGAGCTTAAATCGGACCCACAGTTTCCGTCTTTTGTTCATTAGGCACCTCAGTTCTCGATCAATCCATGGAGGACCCCTGACAAAAGGTCTTTTGTAGACAGGAACGACCTGCTCAACAAGCGAAATCATTTTGGAGTGCAAGAGGTTCCACTCATCGTCCAAATTCAGGGATCCGGGCATACTCCAGTCCACACTACTGGCAGCCGTTTGTAAGCGTTGGGGATCAACACGCCAGAAATTTCTGAGGAGGCGACCTTGGTTGTGGAGAGTAAGTCGTCGAGTGCAGAGGAATGTAATGACACAGTGATCGCTTTTACCAATAGGCTGAAGAATGGCTAGGTCGGTGACATCTGATTGTGCCGGTGAGAGTACAAGGTCGAGGATATGGGGTGTTTGTCCTGCAATTATACGAGTAGGCGCTGTGACATGTTGGAATAAGTTACATTCGATAACCGTCTCTAGAAGAGCGGAATCAAAAACGTTTGAAGCGGGAACACAATGCAGTTGGTCCCGGTCGATACCCGGGGCATTAAAGTCACCCAGTAATAAACAGTCCTTACCTCCACCAGGCATTTTGATCGCGTCCAGCAGACAAGCTCCGGAACCCAATGGGGCCCTGTAGACTACACCGACCATGAGAGATCTGCATCCGTCATGAACACGGCACCAAAGAGTTTCGAAGTCGCCATCGCTGCCACAGGTAGCTTCAACCAGATGGGCCTTGAAGTCCGTCTTCCAGTAGAGTATCACGCCTCCCCCAGGTCTTCCTCCATGGCGGTCTGCCCGGTAAAGGTGGTATCCAGGGATCTGCACCTCCGAGTCCAGGATATCCGAGGACAACCAGGTTTCGGTGAAAGCTATAAGATCCGCCTGATTCATGGAGGCAAAAAGCTGAACTTCGTCTAGTTTGTTTCTGAGACTGCGCACATTGGAAGAAATTACGCGCAGTCCATTCTTCAACTCTAACGCCCGGGCATTACAAGGAGTGGCCTCCAACGAGTTCTTGGCGTTTTTCGAACCACGCGCAAATCCACGATATGTAGGTCCGACTCACCGTTATCACGACGACATCTAAGTTCATCCACCGCTTTCTTCATTTTTACTCGGTCCTCCGGAGAGAGGTCTCGTAATACGAAAAACGGTTCTCCTTTAAGACGCGGAGCTCGTCGGAGAATGCGATGGACTTCATCACCGTTCTGACATACAATCTTCAAGGGACGGACCTTAGAGGAGTCCTCCTGTTTCTTTCCAAGGCGGAAAGCCGAGACGACGTTGGTTCCTAGCTCACCTTCATCGAACAGTAAGGAGATCATGCGTTTTAGAAACTCTTGATCATCCATAATCCTTTCAGCTGGAGTGGTTTTGGACGACTCAGGAGCATGTACGATGATTAGGCAACGGCCGCGTGAGGGTGATTTGTTGTTAACAGGGATCTGCGAATTGTGGAGAGGTGGACCCTCCTTAAGCAGTTTTTCTAGCTGACCGACTCTATCCAGAACTAGCTTCAACTGCGATTGTGAAGACAATGGTTTGCTTTTCACCTTGACATCAGTCTTGCCCATAATTTCAGCCACTCGTACTGGCGAGGACAGGGGCGCACAATCCTTCGCTACAGATGCATAAGTCTTAAAATTTGGGGCTTTATCGTGACCAACGTCCGTCGGCTTACCAGAGGGGGTAACGGGACCAGAAGTTGGTGATGAGAGGCATGGAAATGCCAAGGAGGCAGTAGTGCTGATTGCTTCGGTTTGAGCAGAAGAGAAACATGGGTTCGGTGCAGGCAGTCCAGCAAGTGGTGCAGCATCGGTACCTGCCTTCTTCACTGGAGTCCGACCGGCAGGGATATACTTGTCGTTGGGGGGCAGCAGGGGATGTTTCTGCTTCTGCACAGAATGCAAACATGAGGGACTTGGACTGATTGGAGGTAGGCCATTCGAAACGCGATTGACACTCAGTCCAGCGCGACATGGGTCACAAATAAAGACGACGACCGAGGAAGTGGTCCTCTGCAGTTGATCGTACAGATCGGCACCCATTTTGCAACACGCAACGTGCAACCACCCTTCACAGAAAGAACATTGAACAGCTTTCGATCGAGCAGTAACAGCTTAAAAGCAGTCCAAGCATTTGCAAGACATTGTATACTATCTACAATAACTTCTATGAATCTGCAAGACAGTAACAAAACGCAAAGGAGCTCGCTATCCACAGTCCGCAACTTCCGAGCAATCGTTAAAGCGGATGCTGTACTGGCTGATGGGGATGAATGATATGAAGTACGTTGTAAAGGCCTGATAAGGGTTTAATAGAGGTATATTGATTTAGGGGAACTGAAAATGGTGGTGCATTATTTTACGATGTATGTGATGGTGTTTGTTTTAGTGCGCAGGTGTTGTTTCGGTTTCGCTGCAATGGCTGTGGATGATACTCTTGCTTTCCGCGCTGCTTTTCGCCAATATTATAAGGCATTTGGTGAATTCGAGGAAGATTTGAAGCGGTTTCAACTTCAGACGGCGACCTGTTTTTACAAATATGACGTTTTGACCGCTGCGTCGTATAAGAAGTGGTCTGGTCAAGAGCTACCCGATGGGATGCGGTACAAATGGGTACAATATCGTTGTGTCCATTGCACCCGGAAAGGAGACGGTGGCAGTCGGTAAGTGCGAAAGTTTTTTTTATGTGTAATTCATGTTTCATAGGTATGTCAGCCTCGGTTGTAAAGCGAGCATATCCATCAGTGCTAAGGGCATTTACTATGAGATAGGCTCGCATTGTCTGGTGCATAATCATAATTTTCACTTGGGGAATCCAGGTTTGTACGTGGGTAACCGGCGTCTGACTCCTGTGGCGGAGCGGCAAGTGTTTGATTTAATGCAGTCCTTCCGTAATACCGGAGAATTGCGAGACTATGTCCTGGAAAGATATAACAAACGACTGAATCGACAGGACCTATTTTCCATCCGCCATCGCTTAGGTGGGGTATCTAAGGGGAATGATGTAAACGCGGTAGCGGAATTGTTGAGTAAGAACGGCACTGTGCGTGTAGATAGAGATGGGTCACAAGTGCGATTCGTATTTTTCGTTCCTGCTTCAATGACTTCCATAGCGGCGAAATACGGTGACGTACTTCTTGCGGAAGAGACGCATCAGGTGAACTGCGGTGGTTATGTTCTTTGGCACTGTATGGTGATTGACGGTTTCGGCATAGGTCGCAGCGTTTTTTACGCTTTAATGCCCAACGAGATAGCATGCGGTTACATGGAGGTTGCTTGGGGCATGTCGGAAATGTTGTCCACCACCTTGTCAGCGAAGACTATAGTCATGGATAGGTGCCTGGGTCAAATGAAGGCATTTAAGTCAGTATATGCACGGAGCACGGTAGTGTTATGCCGCTTTCATTTCCTGCGGGACGTTTCACGCAGATGCCAGTGTTTGTCAAAAGTGAAGAAGGCGGACAGCGTTCTGCTCAAGCAGTGGATGCACCGATTAGTGTACACGAAGACGGAATTGCAATTTAAGATGCTGCTCAGAGCGATAAGGGTTAGAAGCAAAGAGGCATTCACTTACCTCAGTCGTACGTGGTTGCCCTTCGCAGGAAGCTGGGCGTACCACCGGTTGCGCGGTGTGCGTACGTTGGGTGCGTTTACCACCAACAGAGTGGAAAACGAGAATAAGCACCTCAAGTGCGGATTAAGCGAAAGGACATCGCTGTTGCAACTTTTTGAGGCCGTTGTACTTAGAGCACGCGAAGCGGAATCACGTTGGACCACGTCACTAGGCAAATTGCGGATGTCGAAATCGCGCACCATTCCGGCAACAGGGCAGGTGCGGGAGTTGGTTTCCTGCCTTTCTACTTATGCTGCTGCCATATTTATGCGGCACATTTCTTCAGAGACGGTCACCTCAATACGGCCGAACGTCACTGGGTATGACGTATTAGGTAAGGGAGACCGAAAGCACACAGTTTTTATGGGTAATGAGATGGCCTGTGATTGCAGTTTCCTTAGGCAATGGGATATGCCATGCGCACACATTGTGCGAGTAGCTGGGATGTTAACCGCAGACGTTACCCCACTTATGCACAGAAGCCGCTGGTCCATGGTGGACCATCAATTTCCCATCCCTGATGGGGAAACCTTCCGAGCGGAAGTTGAACCGATGTCCTCCACATCTGCCTCCACGCACGTCGTGGTAACGCGTGAGGAGAAGTTGTCCCGTGCTAACCGGCTGTTCGGTGATTTAACCGTTGCCATGACCAGCCTGGGTACAATGGCATTCCTTGAGTCAGAGCATTTCTACCAAAACAGCCTAAATACCTTGCTTCATGCGTCTTTTGCATGTGAGTTCACATTTTCTAACCAAATTCTTCTTCTTCCATGCCCCTGAGAACGAGAAACCGGCCCTTTTTAGGGCCACCCTCTGGCGCTGCAGCGGCATGACTCCCCCGGATGGTAACACACGCTGCTTGGCAGCCGCTGGGTACTGCTTGGAACATACCGCATGGCAGCCTAGTGGGTGGCTCCACGAACGACGATTATGCGTCCTTGGTTATCTATGACAAGAGAGCCCCATTCTCAGTGGCAGTTTATTTTGTATGCCAGGCTCCACCATGGAGTGACACAGGCAAGGGTAAGTCATGTTTGCTCTCTGGTACGTATGGACGCATAATAACCCTCGCCCTTTGTATCCCCATGTCTTTTCATGGTCCCTCGCAGCTGTCCTCTGGAAGCGGCAAGAATGGAACCCGTCAGCAGGTACGTTCAGTATTCATTTCCCATTTCTATTGCCATTGCATGGAATATAGCCCGGACCTCAGTGATCCACTGTGTTGACGCGACAAACCTATACTGTCCTCAACAACAGCGTGAGCACTTTGAATGGGCCTGAACAACACTTCCCTGTGTAACATTCACCTTCATCCCTTATTATATGGACAATGTATTGCTGTTGGAAATGCGGTGCAACCGTCGAAAGCGTTTCTTTGCTAGTGGTCTGCTTAGTGAGTAGTTACTTAACTCCACGGCATGTGCTTGCACGGCTGTTACGCAAGCTGCGGACTGGGCAACATTTAATAATGACCGTGGTCAACGTTATATATGTAGTCCGATAGCACCATTGCCTATGGTAGCATGCCTTTCACTTCGTCAGTGGAGTCGGGAACTCATAATATGTACCGACCGCCAGGTTATTAGAGTAGTCAGTCAGTACAGTACAGTCTTTCGTGCGCACAGAACCTCTCACACTTAAGCGTGGCGAGCTCATGTGAGTAGTCAGTGATATGCAGTGCATATGTCAGCATAGCTGGGATATTCTAAGTGCAATCGGGAACATCGATAAATTACTGGCGTCCACTTTATATGAGTTGATAGTTACCTCTACAGCATATCGTAGCATGCCTGGGACGTCTTAAGTGCAGTCCGGATTACGTATTACCAAGCCGCCGCAAGCTTATATCATTGACGACTTAGCTCCATGGCACATGGAGGCATTGCTGTCACATTTTCCGTTGAGCCAGCAGCGTACGATACTTAACAGCGGCGAACAAAACGGAGCAGTCCTTTAAGTTAACTGCATATGGTAGCATCGCTGTGACTTCTTATTCAGAACCGGGAACATCCATTGCTTCTTTGACCCTTTCCAGACCAGCAACATTTAAACGGTCTAGACTCTGTAGACTCAAGCTATATGGCACTTACGTTGACAGCCTGCTAGACTTGTTCACCCTCTATTTATATAGTCACCTCCACCTCTCGACCCACTCCATCTGCCCTCCTAAAATTAGCTGTTGGACTCAATGTCGTTTCGAAGACTAATCCTGTCTCGTCTTTTTGCTCTCCTGCTTTCCAACTTCTCTCTGACATTACTAGCCCTCGTTCAGATGACAGCGCCGTTCGTATCCAATCATTCTTCAATCGGACGATTGAGTCTCTGTCATCCGTAACTCAGCCTCAGCTGATCAGCCAAATTCTATGGGACTGCTACCAGGCTACCGGGATGTTAGCGGTCTAGGCTCCGTCGATCCAAAGCACTTCCTCCCTCACCTTGATATCCTGCTGAACTTGTCCGCCCTATGTTGATATAACCACTTTTATCCCTGACCAGTCCGATCCTACTGACTCCACTTACCTTCCCAAATGAACCATAGGACTCAATCACAATGCGCCGACCAAGTCCAACAGTGGCAGATCGGTCCTCTTCTCTCCTACTTCTGCGACGCTGCCTGCTATGCTCGGTAGACTGAATGCTCTGTCACCATTACCTCTAGAGCCTCGTTAACTGTCGCATTTCATATTAGTAAACGCAAACTCTCAACTCTGTCCTCTCCTTATCGCGGCCTGTCTTTATTTCCTCTTCATCCGCATAGCGAGCTCTCAGAGCCCTGCCCTATTATCCTCTTTGACTGCTTCCTAACTAGCGAAATGTAGTTTTAGGCTCTGTATCACCATCACACAACTTCTCTCACATTGCGAGCCTGCCTGAGTTGCATGCCTTATATACATAAAACCTCTTCCATCCCAACCCATCCGTCTCCGCTGACTCTTTATTTACCTTCCCACCTCAACTGTACTACTTACTCTAAGTGTGCCGACTAATCCAGTCTCGTCTGATCGGTCCCCCGCTCTCCGAATTCATTCAGACTGCTGTGACGTTACCGGCATTGAATGAGAAGTGCGAACCCTCTGTCCCCATTACCTCTCGAGCCCCATGGACTTTTCCACACCATATAAGTAAACCTCTCCCTATCCGGACCGTCTTCTTATGACGTTCTCTACCTTCAAACCTTCGCTATTCGGACTGCCAACTCTGTGCCCTGTAATAACCTAGTCTCATCTGACCGGTCTGCTTCTTTGACCCTTTCCAGACCAGCAACATTTAAACGGTCTAGACTCTGTAGACTCAAGCTATATGGCACTTACGTTGACAGCCTGCTAGACTTGTTCACCCTCTATTTATATAGTCACCTCCACCTCTCGACCCACTCCATTTGCCCTCCTAAAATTAGCTGTTAGACTCAATGCGTTTCGCCGACTAATCCTGTCTCGTCTGTTTGGTCTCCTGCTTTCCAACTTCTCTCAGACTCCTGTGACATTACTAGCCATCGTTCAGATGACAGCGCCGTTCGTATCCAATCATTCTTCAATCGGACGATTGAGTCTCTGTCATCCGTAACTCAGCCTCAGCTGATCAGCCAAATTCTATGGGACTGCTACCAGGCTACCGGGATGTTAGCGGTCTAGGCTCCGTCGATCCAGAGCACTTCCTCCCTCACCATGATATCCTGCTGAACTTGTTCGCCCTACGTTGATATAACCACTTCTATCTCTGACCAGTCCAATCCTACTGACTCCACTTACCTTCCCAAATGAACCATAGGACTCAATCACAATGCGCCGACCAAGTCCAACTTCGGCAGCTCGGTCTTCTTCTCTCCTACTTCTGCGACGCTGCCTGCTATGCTCGGAAGACTGAACGCTCCGTGCCCATTACCTCTCGAGCCCCGTGGACTTTTCCACACCTTTTAAGTAAACCTCTCTCTATCCGGACCGTCTCCTCTCCTTATGGCCCCACTACTATCATTTCTTCTCTAATCGGACTGCCAACTCTTAGTGCCTTGTAATAACCTAGTCTCATCTGACCGGTATGCTCCTTTGACCTTTTCCAGACTAGCAAGATATACCGATCTAATCTCTCTAGACTCACAACTATGTCTTGCTTACATTGACAGCCCGCTAGACTTGTTTACCCTTTATGAATATAGGCACTTCCATCAGTAACCTGTGCTCTCACCTCTTCAATCGGATGACCGACGCTTAGTGCCATGCCCTTCTTTGTCATCATCTGATCAGTGTAATGCTCTGGGACTACTACGAGGCCTCCGGATGTGTCGACTTCTCGAGTCTCGTCTGTTTGGTCTCCGGCTTTTAGAGTTCTCTCAGATTACCGGGATATTACCGGTGCTATTTCAGCACTGAACGTTTCATACTTCGCACGAGAGCGTCCTTGGCTCACCACACTTTAGTAGTAAACCTTTTTCATCCTGACTATCGTCTCTTAATTGCTCTCATGAGTTACTCTTCGCACTGCCGTCCGCATTCTTCCGCTCATAGCTGATTCCTTAAATTTCCTTTTCTTCCTGGAACGTTGTTTTACCTATGTTGCTCCCGCATTCGGTCTCAACCTTGTTGTCCTTAGTTTCACCTAAGATGCCGCTCGCATTCGGTCTGCTGTCATCATCATCGGTTTACTTGTTACTGTCCAATAATCTTATTAATCGCTTAACGTTGTCTACACGCTTTGTTATACCCTTCTTTCTACCTAGTAGTTGTAGTCTGAGGCACACCAGCGACGTGATGTAAAGAACGCGCTTGCAAATCATGTATACTAAACAAAATTACATAAATTTTAATGTATCATAGGCACCGTTGCGCGCCACCAGTCTGTGTTTGTGATTCTTGCTTCGTTGCTGTCTTTCTGTTTGGCTGCCTCTTGTCCGTTGCCCGTTTTCTCTCGAGATTTCCACAGATACATCCGCCAAAACAAGAAGGTTTATCCACTGGGAATAGTCGACCCACTTTCAATAGCCAGCTGGTTTACATGCTTGTTCTTTTCTCCGGGAGATGAAGAACCCACACATCGTTCCAAATGGAGCTCTTTCCGCCATTCTGGAGAAGCTACCACCACGGGGTCTAAACAAATGGGTTTAGCTCGCCTCGTACTCACAGTAGAACAATTTACTCCCCTGGAATAATGTAGTTACATGGATCCACTGTTCCACAACCGGAGACTGACAATTCTGGCGTGATTACATTCACTGCCTCAAACATTCCGATTCTCCAGTCACCTGGAGCTTTTCTGATGTCATTTCACGGACAGCACTGCGCGCGCATAAGCGGCTTTTCCGATGATTTTTCCTGGAGCTCGTACTTGGTTATGGAGACAATTACACTTACATTTGAAGGAAATACTTGTCCACTTCGCGGAGAATAGCATTTATTCCTGTTTTGGACATATTCAGACACAAGAAACAACTGCACTCACCGTCCCTATGACAAGTCCAGCATGGATAGCTGGACACGGGTTGCGAGCCGGACAATATAATAGAAAAAGCCGGCCTCTATTAACAATATGTTTACTCACCCGCATCATTATCATTCGACTCTGCGACTCTTTTACATCATTGACTGGCTTCAACGACTATTGCCGGTTCAGTACTAAGCCATTTGGCCAACCAACGAAAAATTGTGGCTGTCAACCGACTGCGAATAATAGAGTGCAAAATCGGTCTATACGATGTATAGCCGACTAGCACTACAGTTCAACGGAAGCTACGACAGTGTTCCAGGACGTGGTGGGTTTTCGCCTGGCAAGCGTTCTCCCTATAAAAAGCCACAAATGTCCGCTTAACAACACTGCAACGTGGCGGATGTGACTCGCCACAAAATAAAGTCACAGCTATACATTTCACACTGACGCAGTCCTCAGCCTAAAACATCGAACCTGTGCAACTGATTTTACTATGAAAAATGCTTTAGTGGAGTACCGATCATCCCGGCTTCGTAATGGTCATTGATTGCATTAAACCTTGTTCGGGCTCCTGTGCTCATGGATCACTACATGTCAAATTTACCCCCCACTTGTATCTTGACGCAACAGTTTTTGCGCGCCACGGCGCCATTATGATCCTTGGTCTGACTATTACCTGACAATATGCTCGCTCTTATGGACTACATCTTTTCGTTTATTCCTTTCATTGTAAAGAAATGTTTTAATATTCCAAAGAAGCTGTGCTTGTATGCATATTTGATCATGCCTTTTAGAGGTGTCTCGTTTTACAGAGAATATACTATTTATTGATTTATTTATTTAACGGCGGCCTGCTTATGTATACAGTCCATTAGCTCCATTGCATACGGAAGCATTGCCGTGACACAGTCTATCTAGCGGCCGACATCTCATAATTACTGGCGCCCAGTGTATGCGAGCAGTCCGGTAGCTCTATTCCTTATGGAACAACGGTTGACTACAAAATAGTACTACGTGGATACGGAAGCCCTGTGGGAGAAAAGTTATTGCGAAAAATGAATTGCATGACAACGTGAGAACCGTTTTGGTGGCCTCACCACAGACTTCAGTACAATAGCGGAGACGTTGGAGTAATAAACATACAAATGCACTGTAGGCGCTAAGGATTTGAGGAAACACTGAGGGTTAAGTGGACCAAAGGCTATGCTGTGACACATTCTGTGCAGCCGGCAACCTGTAACAATTACGGGCGTCCAGCTCTTATGAGCTGTCATTTACCTCCATTGCCTACGATAGGACGTACCTTATGCCTTCAGTGAAGTCGGGAACATCTAGTACTTGCCACCCGCCAGCTTATTAGAGTAGACAATCAGTACCGTCGCATATGAAAGCATTGCTGTGCCATCTTCTGTGCAGCCAGCAACCACTAACACTTACCAGCGGCCCGCTTATGTGATTAGTCAGTGACCTCTTTCGCATATCTTAGCATCGCTGAGACATCCTCAGTAGAGTTGGAATCGTGCAATAAGTACCGGCCACCAGCTTATGTTAGCAGCCATTTACCTCCCTTCCATATAAATAAAAAATATATATATTCCCTTTCAACTATTAAGTGCAGTGGCGATGGTGCCATAATTATGGCCCCCAGAGTAACTGAGCAGTCAGTCAGCTCTACTGCATATGTTAGCATCGCTGCTACAACTTAATTAGAGTTGCGATCCTCTGATAATTACCGGCCATCAGGTTACATCAGGGTTCCTTTAGCTGTATTGCGTATAAATAAATTTGTATATATAATTATATTCCATTTTAAATAATAAGTGCGGTGCCGATGATCTCATACTTATGGCCCCCAGACTAAATGAGCAGTCAGGAAGCTATACTGCATATGTTAGCATCGTTGCGACAACTTCAGTAGAGTTACGATCCTCAGATAATTACCCGCCATCCGGTTACATAAGCATTCCTTTAGCTATATTGCATATAAATAAAAATATATATATTCCCTTTCAAATATTAAGTGCCGTGGCGATGATCTCATTCTTACGGCCCGCAGACTATATGAGTAGTCAATCAGCTCTATTGCATATGCTAGCATTGCTGTGACAACTTAACTAGAGTCGAGATCCTCCGATAAATAACCGCCACCAGCTTATGCATCAGCCCTTGCATATACATAAATGCATAAATACATTCCCTTAGAAATATTACGTGCAGTGGTGCCGTTTAGCACTTACAGGCACACAGCTTATATGAGCAGTCAGTCAGATCCATTGCATATGTTAGCATTGCTGTGACACCTTCTGTGAAGTAATATATATATATATATATATATATATATGCTGCAATATGCTGCAATATATAATGCTGCAATGTGCAATAGAGTTAACTGGCAACTGCAATATGCTGACCGCTGTGAAGTATTATTATATTATAGTATATTATTAATATATATATATATCTTATGCTATAATATATATATAATATAATATAATAAAATATATAATAATATAATATAATATAATACTTCACAGCGGTCAGCATATCGCAGTTGCCAGTTAACTCTATTGCACATTGCAGCATTACCGTTAGACAGTATATGAAGCAACCAACATATTTCAATTACTGCCTACTAAGATCTTTCAGTAGCTAGTTTTATGTAATGCGTATACTGAAGCACATAGTCGCCTCGTTTTTCATTTGTAGTCCGACGGTAACAATTCCAAAACCCTTTGCAGACATTCAAAAATATTTACAGTCTACCGGTTATTTATCTACCTAATTATTTTTAAAAGCGCCTTCCCCCATAAAATAGACTGTAGCTAAACTCATTCTTTTACCGCATAAAATGCCACTAGGCGTATGTATATATAGACTGATTATCCAACTTTCGCATTCCCCTTGCATAATCACGTCTTTTTTTACATAGACGGACGCTACCGCATTAGCACATCATCTTTTATTGTACGCAAATTGCTTGCAAATGTCCTAACCATTGAGTCTGCCATTAAGTAAGTTGGATATGTTTTCCACGTATTACAGGCGGCTTCGGGGCGACTTGGTCCTTACATATCGTATATTGATGGGTCAGATTGGTCCTGATTTGACTGGACTGTTTCGCCCAAATCGAATGCCAACCCTTCGTGGTCCCCCATTAAAGTTGCACAAACCCCGGTCTGACCGGGTTTTGGCAACTTTTAGATTATCGCGTAGGGTTATAGCTTATTGGAACACATTGCCTGCAGACGTCGTGATGGCACCGACGTTGAAAGAGTTCGAGCATCGTCTTGACGCTCCCGGTCTGCAGTTTAAAGTCTTCCCCTTCGTGTCTTAAATTTTTCGTCGTCTACTACGGCTTACGCTTCTTTAACTCATTTTAACTTACATCTTAATATTGCCTACGATATTCGTTTAGCTTGTCTTCTCCTCTGTTTTCTTTTCTTTCCTGACACTACTGTTTTCTTTTATTCTTCACGTGGCCGGCACAGCGGGGACTGCTAGTGCAGAGCACATTGGCATTGTTTGGTTGATCATATGAATCGTGTGTGTTGATTTGGCTCTCCTTTGGCGCATCAAGGCACCGGTTTCCCTGTTTTATCAACGACGTTTTCGAAGGTGGAACATTCGCGGGATTTTCCTACTGTTCCGGTCCCAATTGCACTTGAACTTGAACACCCGCTAAACAACGCCGATTACAGCATACACATTTCGTCTTGACTCTCATTATGTGCCCTTACATAACTACTCATTAAAACCGAAACTAATGCCACGCCAAAAACAATAGATAACATTAATTAAGCTTTCCTTTTTCATACCTTGTTCACACTACGCCGTAACTGTTGTTTACCTTTCCATCTTTTGCAGATTGAGGTACGCTACTTCCTCGGCCAGAAACTTAATTTCGCGCGTCATACCGATTCAACCTTCCCGTACCGTCAGGATAACGATTCGAATTCAATCACGCGCCACAAAACAGTTTCGATCACACTTTACACTAGCTCCGGACGGAGTGACCATCTAACGATAAGCGATTAAAGTTTTGCTCGTGACGGATGACTGGTACAGTCAGGGTAAACGTGCTCATGCAGTTTAGATGTCGTACGGTCATGTAAATGGTAAGGGCAAGTTAAGAGTAATTTCTAGATACCTTAAGGTTAAGGATTGAAGTCAGTGTAAGTGGTTTGTTTATATGAATATGTTAGCTGGTACATTTTGGCGTGTTTCGTGTCGTCTGCCATGCAGGATGATACCGCAGAATTTCATTGCATGATAACTGGTGGTTATTGGACAAGTGAGCAGTTCCAACGTGATTTGTTGCCGTTCCAAAGAGAAACTGCAAGTTCATTTTATAGCTGCACGGTGATTACTGCGGCGGGTCATAAGCAAAGGACTGGAAATGATTTCCCTGATGATAATGGTTGTCGATTCATTCAATATCGATGTGCGCATAGCAAGCGTAAGAAATTGAATAGGAAGCAGTAGGGTGCATGACAATTTTAGTGCTGTTAACTCTTTTAGATATAAGTGTTACAACCGCAAGGCCCGATTTTTTGTGGCTCTGAAAGGCTGAAATCCTTGTTTGAAAACGGTAGTTGAATAACACTGCACAGAAAATTTGGCATTTGTAAGTCTTCTTGGGATCCGAAAGGACTTTGAAGTGCCAACTTACCGGACTATTTGGTCACGGCCTACCTGTCGTGTTTCATCGTTCGAGCTCTTCTTCGACGAACTCTGTTTTCTGGGATTCAAAGGGACTCACAAGTCCCAACCTACTCGCAATCGCTTTTTCCGTACGAATTACGGCTTGCTACACCCTGCATACGCTGATTACTCTTTCGTGTGCGTGAAAACATCTGTGTAAACACTCCTGCTTGAAAAAGTTCATCATATCGGTTGCCCCCGGTGAGTTCAATTCGGGTAGTACTCACAGAGCATAAAGTATGCCGTGCGTCGCCGAGAATAAAATTTTATCTGCATATTTGTTTTTGTCATATTTCAGAAAATTGCCGAACGTTATTGAGGACATCAAGGGCGTAGCTTACGAATGTGGTGGAATTCGAGACATATGGTCATTTGAGAATTTCAAGTGGATTGGTTCACTTATAGAAAAAGAATGCGCCGTTTTCCTTGCAAGCAATTCACATTTAGTTGCGCACTGATGGACTCCTTCGCTAAAAATCATCAGATACTCAGCTTTGACTCATTTTATGCAGGTCCATAACGCCTCGGTTGGCAAACACTTAAGTAATGGGCGAAAAATGCGCAGCCCTCCGACTTCTCTTGGACGGCAGTGACGTTACCGGCCATTATTAGGAATCCGGAACGCTCTATCCAACTTAACACGTAAGCCACCTTGTCAATACCACAGCTTTTCAGTAAAACTTACCGCATCCCGACCCTGTCATTTCTTCGCTGCGCTCTCTGTTTGCAAACCTTCTTCCATCGCACAGCCAACTATCAGTGACGTGCCCAAACTTAGCATCATCTGACCAGTTTGCTTCTCTTTGAGTGCTTCCAGAATACCAAGATGTAAACGTACTAGATTCCGCGTATCTTGCTCACCCTTAATAATATAGTTTTCTCTATCTCTATTGCTGGAGACTCACTCTATTTGTCTTCCCACCTTTGCTGCACAACTCAAACTAAATGCGCTGACTTCGCCAGTCTCAGTTGATCGGTTTCCTGGTCACTGACTTCTCGCAGAATATTGAGACGTCACCGGCCATTGTTCACAAGACTAAGCGCTCTGTCTCCAACTCGAGAACCACGCTGACAATTCGCTCTTTAACTAAACGCATTTGCTATCCTGACCATGCCGCTTCCCTGGTGATCTCTCTGTTTTCATATTTTACTTAACGAAAGAGTCAGCACCTAGTGCCCTGCCCTTGTCACATCCGAGCAGTCTCCTTCATTTTGACTGCTTCTAGACTACTGAGATGTAAACGGTTTAGGTTGTTCGTACGGAACACAATTTCCCTCATCTCGCGAGCCAGCAGCATTTGTTCACCCATATTAATATGGCCTCTGCTATACACAACCTGTCCATTTATGCTGACCCACTTTATTGGTCTTTCCATTTTAACTCTAAGACTCAATCACAAGGCGTCGACTAATCCAGTATCATCTGATAGGTCTCCTTCTCTTAGACTATTGGGACGTTGCCTGCCATGGTTGAAAAGACTGAACGCCCTACACCCCTTAACATGGGAGCTCGTTGGCTTGTTCACATCTTATCAGTAAACCTTTTCCCATCCCGTCCCTGTCGCTTTCTAGCTGCGTGCTCATTTTTCAATCCTTCTTCAATCGGACAGCCAACTCAGTGTCCTGCCCTAACCTATTCCCATCTGACCAGTCTGCTTCCCTTTGACCGCTTCCAGCCCACCGGGATGTTAACGGTTTAGGCTCTGTAGAAGCAAAGCTGTCTTCCTCACCAGGACAGCTTGCTGGACTGGCTCAGGTGACGGTAAAATAGACACTACAAACTCTGACCTGTCATTTCCTTCTGACTCCATTTGTCATCCCAACTTACCTGTACGACGCAATCACAATAGGCCGAATAACATAGCCTCGTCTGATCTGTCTCAAGCTCTACGACCTTTGTGACGGTACCGGCCATTGTTTGGTAGACTGAAAACTGTTTCCCCATTACCTCGAGAGTGAAGTTGACTTACCCACTCCTTGGCTATAAACTTTTATTATCTCGACTCTGTATTCTACCCGTTGCGCCCTTTGTCTATTATTCTTCCTCAACCGGAGAGCCAGCTCTCAGTGCTCTGTCCTAATCTTCTTCTTTGACTGCTTGCGCACTAACGAAATCCAAACGCCTTAGCCCCTGCATATTCTACACAAAACTTCCCTCACATCGCGAGCTTGCCTGACTTGCTTACCCCGTATTAATATAGCCTCTTCCATCCCTAACCTGTTCATTTATGCTGCTTTTTATTAAATAAATAAATAAATCTTTTATTCTCAACAAGGTGAGACATGCCTTTACAGGCATGATCATTATGACATAACGATGCATGATCAAGTATGTGCAAAAATCCGATATGTTTGCCATAGCAGTTTGTGTTTGAGTAGGGGGTATGTATGTATGTCATTGTGTGTGTATGTATGTCGCTGTGTATTTTGTGCTTGTAGTTGTGCTGCTCCAATCTTCAATGTTTGCTATTGTCATCAATATGCGAGTAGGAGATTGGTGTCCGTGGGTTGGAGAGAATTATCCGGATATCCACGGGGCAGTGACTTTATTTTGTGGCGAGTCACGTCCGCCACGTCACAGTGTTGTTAAGCAGACATTTGTGGCTTTTTATAGAGAGAACGCTTGCCAGGCGAAACCCACCACGTCCTAGAACACTGCCGCCGAACTATTTGCTGGAACGGGTTAGACCCGAACCACCCAGCTGACACCACGAGGAGGTGGTTAGGCTAGCCAGCCCACCTTAACTTAACTACTAAGTCTCAATGAGCCGACTAATCCGGCCCCGTCTTATCCGCCTCCCGCTCTCCGACTACTCTCATGCTACGGCAAAGTAACCGGCCCTTATTCGGAGGACCGAACGCTGTCTTCATTACCTCGTAAGCCACTGACATTGCCCCACGTTATCAATAAACCATTGCTTTTCCGACCTTACCATTTCTTTGCTGCGCTTTGTTTTCAATCCTTCTTCAACCGTAAGGCCAACCCTCAGTAACCAGTCGTAACCTATTCTAATCTGACCAGCCTGCCTCTTGCTGACTGAATCCATACTACCGAGCTGCAAGCGGTCTAGACTCCGCGGACTCAATACTATACCTCTATTACCTCGACAGCATGCTGGACTTGCTTACGCATTAGTTAGATAACCTCTTCCTTCTCTTACCAATGCGTTTCTCTGCTGATCCTCTCTATGTTGTTCCCATCTTAATTGTACGACTAAAACTCAAGGTATCGACTAAACAAGTGTCGTCTTACCGGTTTTTGCACTTCGAGATCCTTGCCGGAGTTAATCAATCTACATAATATGTGAATGTGAATGTGAATGTGAATTAAACTGTCTATCTCCGTTGATCCTTCCGGTATGTTTTCTCACCGCAACGGTACGTCCCAAACTCAGTGCGCAGACCAACCTAGTCTGCACCGCCCAAAAAGATTGCTAACTTTCATGCAGAATTTAATTGCTGACCAAGTGTACATTATTGTTTCTTGTTTGAAGCTTCCTTACAACCGGCTTGACACTCGAACGCCTTGTAAGTTTCCGCGCTAACGTGTACCTCCTTTCTTACTTCATCCGTCCGCCTCTTCTTGTAGCATATGGAATAAAATCGGCTGTGTCTGACTCCAATTGGCTTCTGATATCCGCGCCTAATTTCGTGCACCGTCTCGGAATAGTATTTACTAGTCCTACAAATTGGTGACCCCGATTCGTACGCGCGAATTCAACATTTTTTCCTCATTTGTATTTTTTGGTGAGTTCGTTCCTGTTCCTCGATTATAAACGTGTATTCGCTTGTTTCTTGCGTTCTTTTAGTACTTTCATCGTGTTTTGTTTCTCCTTTAGCTTTCGAGAGTCGCTCCGCAGCGTAAACATGCTTACTTTGGCTGTTCATAAGTTTTATGGAACGCAGCCCAGAGGTTCGGTTTACGCTATTCGAGATGGAACTGGTAAATAAGGGCCTTACGACGGACCGTTCTAAGTACAATCATCTCGTCCCACGTCTTCTTACCTCGGTTGTAACGCTGGTTGAGGACATTCTACTCAGTTCATCAAATGGGGCAAAATATGAAACGATGAAGCAAGCGATTTTCAAAGAGTTGCAGCCCAGCGCACGCGCTCCATTTGAAAAGCTCAATCGTCACAATTTGGGAGATCGCAAGCCGTCGGCGGTGCTCCGCGAACTTCAGCGCATCGCTGGTCCCTTACTCTTGACCGAAGAAGGGGTAAAGGAGCTGTGGTTTGCACGCCTCCCAGAGACATTGCCGGTAATACGGTTCATGTTTCTCGTTACGCCCTTGAAAGAGCTAGATACCAAGACAGACGCTGCGTTGGAACGTCTTCCTTAGCAGACGACCATAGCTCCGGTGCGTATTCTCACAGAAAGAAACTGAGTCTCATATTTGCTCCCAGTCGTCTGGCCGATCTAACCCTAAAGACAAGGAAATTGCGCTACTTCGCAGCAGGATAGCGGCAATGAACGTTTCGAAACAACGTGTGCCACGGTCAGATGCTGGCCACCTTTCTGCTACCGTTCACTGCAGCTCGTCTGTGCCTGCACCGAGCACGTCTCGTTCGACGCGAAAGCGCAACTTTTTCTCTGCACGTTCTCAGTCCTACCAAACCCGTAGAAGAAGTATGTTGGTATCACCGCCAATATGGTGGAAGACCTAGACGTTGTCCGGCTCACGACTCAGTTGCTTCAGAAAAGGTGAATAGCCAGTAAACTAGCACGACCAACGTATCCGTCATGAACCAAACAAATGGCCTGTTTTACGTTAAAGATTGACGTCTTTCCGTCACGTTCCTCATCGACACGGGAGCGGAAGTCAGAGTCATCCCAGCGATTGCGAACGATAAGCACTCATAGCCTACGTACAACCTGCGTGCCGCCAACGGTTCTCCGATAGCTTCATTCGGCCAGCGCATGATGAACCTGGACCTCAATCTTCGCCGAGATTTTCAGTGGGTCTGCACGGTTGCGTCTGTACCCTTCGCAATTAACGGTATCGGATTCCTCCGACATTTTGGGTTGCTTGTTGATGCTGGTCGCCACAGACTGTACACGACCGTATTAAACTAGGGGTCGAAAGCGTCCTTACGGACGCCCCGATAAACTGTCCCGTTTTTCGAAACGACGAGGTACCAGCAGATTATGCGAACCTATTGTCTGAATATGCGCGACCGGTATGACCAGCTGCAAAGCTTCCGTCAGTCACGATAGAGGTCGCTCACCACATAGTCACGCGTAGTCAGCCAGTAAGCGTACGACAGGATGGCTTGCTCCTGACAAACTACGTGCAGCACGAGCTGAATTCGGCCACATGCTTCAGATCGGTATCGTCAGCCAGTCCAACAGCCCATGGGCCTCGCCTCTGCACAAGATCCCGAAGAAGGTCATGGGGGACTGGCGTCCTTGCGGCGACTATCGAACCTTAAATACGGTTAACAGGCCAGATCGATATCTGATCCCACACATCGTGGACCTCACTGCCAGTCTGGCGGGTAAACGTATCTTCAGCGAAATCGATTTGCTACGCGCATACCACCCAATTCCGGTAACCGAAGCGGACATCGCTAAGGCTGCCGTGACGAATCCATTGGTTTGTTCGAGTAAATGCGTATGACATTTTGTCTGAGGAATGCCGCGCAAACTTTTCAGTGCCTCATCGACCAAGTTCTTCGCAGCTTAAAATTCGCTTATCAAGACGACATTTTAATCGCGAGCTCTTCATAAGAGGAGCACATGCGCCACGTACAAACACTTTTTGACCGTTTACCTCAACACTGGGTGACGATCAAGGCAGCAGTGTTCGTTTGGTGTCCACTCAGTAAACTTCCTCTGTCAGCGTATCTCCTCTGCAGACGTCGTGCCGCCGCAGAATAAAATTTAAGCCATCAGCGACTACCCTGAGCCACATTCTTTCAAACAGCTCAGGCGTTTTGATGGGTATATCAACTTTTACCGATGGTTCATACCCAACTGCACCTAGCTAATGCAACCACTCACGGACCTTCTCTGAAGGAAACTCAAGAAATTCGAATTTCCTACACTAGCACGCGCTGCTTTTAAGTCGCTGAAAGAGTCTATCGCCAACATAGCTTCTATGGCGCATCACGATCAGACCACCCCACTGTTCCTCAGTACTGACGCCTCGGACGTGGCAGTCGGCGCTGTTTTGCAGCAACGAGTAACCGACACGTGGCAGCCCTTGGCGTTTTTCTCCACAAGCCTACAACCTACCGAATCTCGCTACAGCACGTTCGGTTGACAACTGTTAGCTATATATCTAGCGATACGTCACTTGCGACACGTCTTAGAAGGCCGCTCCTTTGCCGTCTTCACCGAGCACAAATTGCTCGGTTCGACTACCGAATGATACTCTCATAGAGCGTCGCGCCACCTAGTTTATATCGTACAGTTTAGGACCGATATACGGCATGTCTCAGGCGTGCAAAATGCCGTCGCCGATGAACATTCCCGAATCCAAGCTACCTCTGCTGACGCCGGCACGGCTATCGACTTGGCAGCCATGGTCGCAGCGCAACTCAGTGCTCCTGAGGTTGATATAATACGCAGGTCTCCCTCACTGTACATAAGACCCGTTCCGTTGACATCATCAGAGAGCACTATACTTTGCGATTTATCTCTGGGCACGCCGCACCGTCGTCCTACGCGTATTTCGGCAGTCCGTGTTCGCCACGTCGCACGGTTTGTCTCACCCAGGCGTTCGTGCATCGGTTAAATTCGTAACCGCATGATTGTTTTGACGTAATGTCAGTCGAGACGTCCGTACTTGGACAGATGCTTGCTTTCGATGTCAACGCGCGAAGGTGCACATGCACACGAGAAGCCCATTAGGCACGGTTCCGACGTCAGACGCACGTTTTCATCACGTGCACGTAGAACTCGTAGGTCCTCTGCCGACTTCCATCAGCTCTGGGTATCTGCTGACCTGTATCGATCGATTTACTATATGGCCCGAGGTCGTCCACATCCCAAATTGCTCTCCGGAAAAGGTAGCGAAGGCTTTTCTGGAGCGCTGGGTACGTCAATACGGATGTCGCGCCATCGTGACCACCGATCGAGGGTCACATTTCTCGTCAACGTTTGTCACGTTGCTTAAGGACTTAGGCTGTCGCCACATTCAGACGACGGCGTATCCTGGTGGAGCGTTTTCACCGCACGTTGAAGGAATCGCCACGGGCGCACGTAGATCCTTTATGGTCTGAAACACTTCCACTCGTCCTCCTTAGCTAAGGAAACACAGTTAAAACGGATTTCGATGCGACACTAGCGCAGCTAGTCTACGGTTCCACACTGCGGTTGACAAGAAAGCTGGTAGCACCAGCCCCGTCTGCTTCCTCTTTTGACTACGGAAGTTACATTGATCGCCTGGCTCACCAGATGCGTGAGCTACGTCCACCCGCTCCTCGATCGCAGAAGATACCAGTGTACTTGCCCGAGAAGCTGTCTACGTGCTCACACATCCTTCGCGCAGACGGTGTTCGACAGCCTCTTTATTCGCCGTACATAGGACCCTTCAAAATGCTACACTACACGAATAAAACGTACACAATTGACTGCGGTGGCTGACACGAAATCGTCATCCTCGACCATCTATGGCCTACCTTTATGGAAGAAACCACTTTGTATAGTAGTGCTTCGTGCGACGTCACAGCTCACCGCACCAGCTTTCAGCAATTTAGTGTAGTTCAACCAGACTACGATCTCGGTCTACCAGCAGCAGCCGTTCCAACATCTCCAGAATGCAGCCCGCCGCCTCCCACGACCAATCGCTCGGATCAAGAGGTGCGTAAGCCGGTTAGTTTCTCCGACTATGTACAGTATAAATACGTTAGGCTTTGTAGATATTGTATTGCAACTATGGCACTCATCGTTAAACCCATTGGACTACTCCGGCCTCTCAGGCTACAAATGCCAATAAGTCTCCAGCCAAGGCCTCTTTTCCTCTGAGGATCGGCTGTCATCGATTAAGGTTCTCAATGGTATAGGTAACGGCTTCATGCTTTTCGTCTCCGTCCGATTCATTATCTATATGCCTAATCCCAGACGTCGCTATATGTTCTTGCTACTGTGGCTCTCACTCCTAAACCTTTTGGACTAGTCCGGCCTCTCAGGCTCCAAATGCCTATGGGTCTCAAACCAAGGCTTCTCTTCCTTTCAACATCGATTCAAGTTCTCATTGGCATAAAAGATAGCCTCATGTACTCGCCTCCGTCTGATACATTATAAAATGCTTGGACCCCTGCAAATTGCAAGTTCAGGTCTCTGATTGACTTTTGCCTCTCGGCTCTACTATCATGCATCTTAGCTTGCAGTTACGTTCCCCAATCTTGTTTGGCCTCTCTTTTGGTCCATATCGCATTGGTTCAAGGGCGGTATAGGTGCCTCTAACGTCAACGCAACTTACTAGCACCCGTGTGATTCTCTTTACTACTATGGCACTCATCGGTAAAACCATTGGACTACTCCGGCCTCTCAGGCTCCAAATGACTATAGGTCTCAAGCCAAGGGCTCTTTTCCTCTGAGGATCGGCTGCCATCGATTAAGGTTGTTAAAGGTATAAGTAACGGCCTCATGATTCTCCTCTCCGTCCGATTCATTATCTGTACGCTTGATCCCTCTACCTAAATCGAAAGATCATGTCCTAGATTAATCTTGCCTCTCGGCTCCACTATCATTCTTCTCAGCTCACAAGTATCGTCTCCTTCTCTTGTTTGGCCTCCCTTTTGGTCCATATGGCATCGGTTCAGTGACGGTATAGGTGCCTCTAACGCCAGCGCAACTTACTAGCCCCCGTTTGATTCTTTTTGCTACTGTGACACTCATTATTAAACCTGCTGCACTTGTCCGGCCTCTCAGGCTCCTAATACCCATCGGTCTCAAATCAAGGCCTCTCTCATTCAAACATCGGCTGCCGTCGGCAAATGTTCTCATCTGTATAAGTAACTGCCTCTTGTACTCGCCTCAGTCTGGTACATTACCTGCATGCTTTGTCCTTCTGCCGAAATTGAAATTTCAGGTCCCTGGTTGAATTTTGCCTCTCGGCTCCACTCTCATGCTTCTCAGATCACAATTATGTCCCCCTCTCTTGTTTGGCCTCTTTTCTGGTCCATATCGCATCGGTTCAATGGTGGTTTAGGTTCCCATAGCGTCAGCACAACATACTAGGCCACATTTGATCCACTTTCCTACTGCGCCACGCACTCTTAAACCTCCTGGACCCCACCGGCCTCCGGCTCCAAATGCCTATAGGTCTTAAACACTGGCTTCTCTTCCTTTAGGCATTGATTACAGTTCTCATTGGCATAAGAAACAGCCTCATGATATTGGCCGCCGTCTGGCTCATTACCTGTATGCGTGGTCCCCTGCAAATGCAATTTCAGGTCTCTGATTGATTTTTGCCTCTCGGCTCCACCATCATGAATCTCAGCTCACAATTACGTTCCCCTCTCTTGTTTGGCCTTTCTTTTGCTCCATATTGCATCGGTTCAATGGCGGTATAATTATTACTAGCGTCAGCGCAACTTCCTAAGCTTCCTTTTATTCCCTTTGCTACTGTGGTACTCAGTTTTAAACCTCTTCGACTACTCCAGCCTCTCAGTCCCCAAAGGCCCATAGGCATCAAACCAAGGCCTCTTTTCTTTTGACGATCGGCTGCCACCGATTAAATAAACAAATAAATAAATTATATATGATCTGTAAAACGAGACACACCTCTGAAAGGGATGATTAGTTTTCTCATTGGTATAATTAACTGCCTTATCTGCGCGCATCCGTTTGACACATTATCTGCATGCTTGGTCGTTCTACGGAAATTGCAATCTCAGGTCCCTGGTTGAGGTTTGCCTCTCGGCTCTATTCTCATGCTTCTCAGCGCACAATTACGTCCCCTCTCGTGTATTGCCTCTCTTCTGGTCTATATCGCAACAGTCCAATGGCGGTATAGTTTCACTAGCGTCAGCGCAACATCCCAGGTCTCTTTTGGTTACCACTCCTTCTGTGCGTCTCATTACAAAACATTTTGGCCAAGTCAGTCCTCTGAGGCTCCAAAGGCCCATAGGTCTCAAGCCAAGGCCTCTTTAATTTTGGGCACCGGCTGCCATCGACTCAAGTTCCCATTGGTATAAATTACAACCTTATGATACTCTTCTTTGTCTGAATCATTATCTCTATGCTTGGTAACGCCTACCGAAACCCGAATTTCCGGTCTCTGATTGACTTTTGCCTCTCGGCTCCACTATCATGCATCTCAGCTCACATTAACGTCTTACTCCCTTGGTTGGCGTCTCTCTTCGCTCATATCGCAACTATTCATTGGCGGTATAGGTACCACTAGCCTCAGCTCATCGGTCACTCCATTAATTTCAGCCAGCACAACTTTACCATAAATTATATATATACGATAACGTAGTCCTGTTCAATTTTGTTGGCAGTTTGCTCGGTCCGTTTTTCTTCTCACCGTTGTTCTACAGGATAACATTACCTGCACCGAACACCGCTGAAGACGTACCTGCGACGCTCCCATGGACACGGATTCAATAAAGAACAAAGAAAAGACCCGCACTTCATAAGCATGACACACTAATGAACCTAGGAAACTGAGCAATTCAATACAAGTCACCTGAGTCGTCCGACTTCAACAGCTCCAACCGCTTGTAATGGACTCCGAAGGCGACTACACAGCCATAGGGAAGAAATTGGCGTTGCATGACTGCGAATATCCGCGAGGGTAATCGGTCAGATACCATCTTGCAAATGTATATCAACAGCCGGCAGTGTTCCAGGACGTGGTGGGTCTTCGTCTGGCAAGCGTTTTCCCTACAAAAAGCCACAAATGTCTGTTTAACAACACTGCGACGTGGCGGATGTGACTCGCCACTCAATAAAGTCACCGCCCCTAACATTGGCAAGTTGACCGACACCACATTTACAAGTTCTGTGTATATATCGGCTCTCGCACGAACACGCCTACATATCTGATTAGTGACATACCACTATTCTTAAGTATTTTTCACCCGTTTCCTCATACTTCACTCACTGACTTACATTGCTTACGGGACCTCATCGGACTAGTTCCTCATCAACATACCATATAAGTGATCTGATTACTATCTTTACCTCTCGCATTCTGTGTACATAGACTTCATACAACATTTGGGCTCTATGGGCTCACACTACTCTTTCCAACTGCACTACTCCCACTGTTGGTGCTGCTTATTCCGCTATCATGTACAATAATGCAATATGCTGATCATGCCCAAAAGGCGTGCCTCGCTTTGTCGAGAATAAAATATTTATTTATTTATTTATTTATATAATTACCCAGTTTTGGTCGATTAACGTTTTGAAAACAAACAAAATATCAAAACCTCGAAATATCTTTTTATAAAAGTTATTCAAAAACCTAAATATCTAAACACACAGATCATTCGTTTGTTCTTTTTGGCGTTTTCCGCGCATGTTTTTCTAATTTCTTTTCTTTACACACCCCAACCAGCGATCGATCGACTGGTCTACACGAGGAATTTTTTCTTGGACAGTGGCGCGAACGCTGGTCGTTTCTCCGTGGGACGAGTGTCGCTTCTTAGCGGGGTGAGGGTCGCTTCTTCTTACTACGAAGGTAGATTCTTCGAGGGACGATGGTCGTATCTCCGCGGGACGAGGGTCGTGTTGGCGCGCGGCGGGAGAAGACACCACTCCAAAGCACACCACTTGGTAGCAGCGGAGCTTGAGGTCCAGCCAGCCATTTTCTGGGTTACCCAGTTTGTTGTAGTCTGAGAAGCCCGCTGCAACGGCTCGCCGAAATGCACTCTGCCCTGCAATCAATAAATAACAAATCACAAAAGGCACAGCGGATTCCGACTTCCTGAGAACCTCCATTTACACGAACGCTCGCTCATTTTTAGTCGGCAAGATTTTGCCTTACAAACCTCGATTCAACAGTCCTTTTCGAAATCGAAGCTCTGTAGCGCCCAAAAAGATTGCTACCTTTCATGCACAATTTAATTGCTGACCAAGTGTACATTATTGTTTCTTGTTTGAAGCATCCTTACAACGGGTTCGACACTCGACCGCCATGTAAGTTCCCGCGCTAACGTGTACCTCTTTCTTACTGCATCCGTCCAAGTCTTCTTGTAGCATAAGAAATAAAATCGGCTGTGTCCGACTCCAATTGACTTCTAAAATTCGTGCCTACTTTCGCGAACTGTCTCGGACTAGTATTTAAATAAATAAAAATAAATAAATAAATAATTCTTGACGAAACGGGGCCCACCAGTACAGGCATGATCAAGTTGCTGACAGGGCCATAGAAACACTAGAAGTTGGTGTACACACACAACAAACATACGTGTTGGCAAAATATAGATTTTGAAAACTGCACGCAAGTTTACGCAGGAATGATGGAGGCATGAAGAGCTTGAGCAGTAGCGTCAGAGAGTAGGTTTGCGTCGAAGCGCTGTACGGTCACTAAGTGTTTCTGTTATGGATGTGCTGGGTGTGGGTTTGAATGTTTCCGGAGATTGAGCACTGTTTTTAAATAGGCTTAGGACTCCGATAGTGATTGATAAACACGTGTTCGCAAATATGATGTAATGAGATTATTCTTCGTGTGAAGCAGTGGGCAGTGACTTTCTTTCGGTGGCGAGTCACATCCGCCACTTCACGGTGCCGTTAAGCAGACATTTGTGGCTTTTTATAAGGAAAACGCTCGCCAAGCGATAACCCACCACGTCCTGGGCCACTGCCGTTGACCACAATGAATATAACATTGATTTACTAAACAGTTAGTAGGACCGATATTCCGAGCAGCTAATCGCAGTCATGGGACACCCGATTTTGTGTTGTCTCAGCGGAAGGATTGGTCAGGATTCATCAGGGACGGTTGTGCACAGCGGTACGGTTGGGAGATAAGCTGTGTAGATTGCGGTGCTGCGTTATTCAGGTATGGAGCTCAAATCATAAGCAATATCCTTGTCTGAGCACATAACCCACGGTCCAGGTGTGCGTCGCCGATAATTTCACGGGAAATAACTATTGCAACTAAGTGGGACGTGTGCAAGGAGAGAATGTTTTGAACGTTCGAGGAGCTTGCTGTGGTCTTTGGAATCAGGTGTGGCGAAATGTAGTAGTACAGACCACAGACAATAGACATCCGGGAGGCATTAAATCTTTATACCACACTGCCGTTGGGGGTGAAGTAGCAGGAAGAAGTTATCTACCGGCGAGGTGGAAGGTGCGTAGCGCCATGGGGTCGCAAGTAAGTTGAACACTTGCAAGGAGGTGAAATTGTTTTTCAGATGTGCCATGAAGTATACGGATCAAGGCTTTCCCTCGGTTATCCACTGGCTAGGTGGAGGGAGCATAAAGCCATGTCCTTGCAAGTAGGTTGGTCATTTGCAAGGGATGAGGCAATTTGGGTTAGGTTCCGGAGGTAGAAATGATTTGAACCCAGTTGTTCAAACCAGTGAAAGGTACGGATCGAAAAGCTTCCATAATCGATAGGCCTGGATTTGATGGCCGACCACACAGGCTAGGTGGGTACCGCATCCATCAAATACTGACGACAAGCGTATGAAGGGTCCTGTACAATAAATAATCCACTGGTGAGGTGGACGAAACATAACGCCCTGACAACGCAAGTAAGTTGAACATTTGCCGGTAGATGAAGCTTTCTTGAGGTAAGGTTCAGATAGTGACGTGCTTTGAACCCAATTGTTCAAACCAGCGGAACGTGCGGATCAAAAGGCTTCCATAATAGATAATCTTCTAGGTGCCTGGAGTGGATGGCAGATCACACCAGCAAGGTGGGTAACGTATCCATCGGATACTGACGCCAAGCATATGAAGGATCTTGTACAATAAATAATCCACCGGCAAGGTGGACGAAATATAACGCCGCGACATCGCAAGTAAGTTGAGCACGTACAGGTGGCTAAAGCCTTCTTAGGATGATGTTCCGAAGGTGGAAATGATTTGAACGCAGTTGTTCAAACCGCGAGAGGATGCATAGCAAGGGGACAGAATGCCCTAGGTGGTAGCATGAGCTGTCCATGTATGTCTATAGGTCATGTTTATAGGTCCTACGCTTCAGGTAAGTATATAAAGTAACTTCTATGCAGGTCACGTGGAGGGAGAGGGAAGAAAAGGTCACAGAAAAAAAGGACTTCGAATGTAAAGAAAGGAGTAAGGACAGCCGGCGTTCTCAAGCCTTGCCAAATATTTTACCTCATTTTACATGTGTATCTATATACTATGGCGTCATCTGTTTGAATGTGCCTTCTAATATTGTGGATGAAATTAGAAAGTCAGTGTTTAGAGACTAGGTGTCATGAAAGGTGGAGTAATGCATCAAAGGAAAGAAGGTGCAGTACACAGTTGTAAATAAAAGTCCATCTCACTGGGGCGGTGAGTAATTAGACCAGAAGCTGCAGCACTAGAACCGTGGGGGTGCCAGAAGAGCAGTTGAGCAAACTGTGAAATAAAATGGAACAGCGGTGTCTCAATAGACTAAGTGAGCCTCCCGAGGGCAGAGCTCTAAGGTGTAACTGGTAAGTCAGATGGGTAGTGATGACCAAAAGGGAAGTTTCGGGAGGTAGTACATAGAATAAGCGGACCTTATTTAGTTGAATACTGGACATGCATGCCAAGCTGTCAGTAGCAAAGAATAGCGTCGATTTACATAAACTAAGTCCACAGTTAAGGAGAGAAGGAAATGAGGATACTGCAATGCTCTATTCTAGTAGATGTGTAAAGATATGGATGCGGTGCCAAGTAACAAGGTGCGCAGCTACATTGCAAAAGATATGCAGCTTCTTCACCATATGTAGATAAATAAATAAAATAAATAAATAAATAAATATTTTATTCTCGACTATGCGAGGCACGCTCATGTAGGCATGATCAGATATGTACAACGGTACAAACATTATAATGCAATTGTAACAGTAACGCAGAAAATTGTTCATATATCCATGATTGGAACTGTACAATGTTGAAAATGCGAAACAATAAGTTGGCTGTCATGAGATACGGGACCTCAGCTAATAAGAGATTGAGAAACCTGAATGATCCACTGAAAGGTAATGGAAGAGCCCGCACACAAGGAAGGAAAAGGGCAACGTATGGTAGGATGTAAAACGACAACAGTATATACAGATGTAGAAGTCCCAGTGTAACGATCCTATGTAGAATTGTGACGCTAGTTGACCTGCCAGTGTAAAGTTATGGGCTGTGACTTTATTCGGTGGCGAGTCACATACGCCACGTTGCAGTGTTGTTAAACGGACATTTGTGGCTTTTTGTAGGGAGAACGCTTGCCAGGCGAAAACCCACCACGTCCTGGAACACTGCCACCAATCCATTGAATGGCAAATTGTAACTGGCTATGTTTCTTGTTAAAAGTCTGTTTGCTCGGTTATTCGCAGTCAGGTTGCGTCCCATTTTCTCCGCTGGTTGATGCAATAACTGGTTGCCTATTGCGTTCCTGGGTCCTGTCCGTTGGTAGGTCGGGTACTAAACATTCTTATTGAATATAATGTGTTGATCCTTCGCAGAACCACATGAAGTCATCTCTGATTATGTATATTTGCCGGGGAGCGAAGAATTCGTGTCCAGCTACCCTCACTGGACATCGGTGGTTGGGTGCAAATAGTTAGAGTGGAAGTGAGGCCATGGTCCAGGTAAGTACTTGTTGGTTATTTCGTCCCATCCCAGACGGAGGGAGTTCCTCAGTTCAATCCCGAAGCTCTCCGATGTTCACGACCTCAGAGAAAAGGGAGAGAGGAACAAGCCGAGAGAAGACCGAAAAGGAACAGTCGATGTACCTAGCGTTTGATCGAAATCCTACATTAAGACATTTATTTGAGACAACTAGTGTACAAGGTGTAACAGATATTACGCTAAAGATGTTTTTACTTATGCGGAGGGCATGGCCTGATGGGTAGAATACTTTCATGTGCATAGGGATGCAAAGCAGGATTCCGGTAAGATGTTCATGAGGTGTAAGCTGACAATGTTCGAATTCTACCTGAGACTAGAAAGTGGGTGTGTAGTCACGATTGGTTGTAATCGGAAACCCAAGGACAGTGACGATGTGGCCGTATTTATATATGCTCACGGGATAAGGATTACCTAAGACACCATAACTACAATGTACATAGGTATATGAATATAGGAAGCTGAGCATATTAGAAGCTGGCTAAGATTAAATGGATATCAAAGGAAGACTAAGTGTTGAAGGTAAGACGATTAGAAGATATCGATACTGGACCGGGTATCAGTGGACAAGGGTGCCTGTTGGGTTAATCATTCGAGGTGCCAATGAATAACAACCGTGTCAAAGGATCGGACAGCAAACCAGCTGAGCTGTGAAAAAACTATACCAGGAGAATAAACAATCTACAGAAGGACTGACGCCTAGCAAGCTAAGGAATATTCCCAAAGTTGAATAGAGCATACAGCAAACAGCTGCCGCAGAGCAGAGATAGTGGCTAAAGGAATGGAGGTATCAGTGGCTGATTCAACCATATCATTAAGACTTTTGACCACATGTCAAGTAAACGCGAGTAAGACAGACGACGGATAAGGGCGCGCTAGGAGAGATGAATGGCCAGCAATAAAGTTCGAAATAAGGCTTCAGCTACCTGCGGGTCCTACGGTGGCACAGAATAGGTCAACAAACAGCTGAGCTGTGAAGCAAACAATCAAAGAGATGAACATGGTAAGAACGGAGCAAGCTCCGGGTATCCGCAAAGTTAAATGGAACCTATGGCGACTAGCTGCTGCTAAGCAGAGATAGTGGCTCAAGAAAAGTATGTATCAGAGGCTGGTGTAGCCATATGATTAAGAAGTTTGACCACTACAGGTTACCTACAGTTTCAATGAATAGGTCAACGGACGAGCGCCGAATAAGGAGACAGACTTCAAAAGAAAATGAACGCTGGAGTGTCAAGAAGTTGCTCCTTCCAGGCTACATGAGGCCAACAACGACTAGCTACTGCCAAAGAAAACTGCACGAGAGTAAGACGAAAAACGGATAACTTCGCGCTAGGAGAGAGATGAATGGCCAGCCACAGAATTCGGATTAAGGCATCAGTTACTAGTGGATCCTACGGTGGTACAGAATAGGTCAACAAACAACTGAGCTGTGACGCAAACAAAGAGAATGAACATTGTAAGAATTGAGCAGCTCCTAGAGAGCTCCGGATGTCAGCAAAGTTGAATTGAGGCTATGGCGACTAGCTGCTGCTAAGCAGAGATAGTGGCTCTGGAAAAGGAAGTATCAGTGGCTGGTGAAGCCATATGATAGTTATAGTTTCAATGAATAGGTCAAAAGACGAGCGCTGAATAAAGAGACAGACGTCGGAGGAAAATGAAAGCTGGAGCGTCAGGTAGTTGCTCTTTGTAGGTTTCATGGTGCCTAGGAGGAGAGGAAAGCCAGAGCAAACATGTAGCAAAAATTGTAGGAATATACAGAGAATATAGGCGAGATGTAAAGAGAAATATCAATGGTGTTGTGGTTACTATGGTAACAGTTAAAGAAAAAACGACTGGGCAATAGAGGTAGGTGGTCCACACGTTGACAGGAAAGCCAGCGTCAAGAGAAAAGTGAAGAGGCAGGACGAGATAAAGTTATAGACAGGCATCATAGCCATATACTTGAAGTCTTACGCACAAAAGTGCGGAGCTTCAGTGTGAGAAATAAGTCGTTGAAGGACGGCAGATAAGTGGTGCCTAGTAAATAAATAAATAAATAAATAAATAAATACTTTATTCTCGACTATGGGAGAAAAGCCAAGGCCAAACTGGTAATATAAGTGGTCGGAGTATGCGATAAATGGAAGCGAGATGCAGCGAGAATATGGAATGATATTGTGGTTCATAGCGAAACAGTTATAGAAATAACGATGACAACTTTGCGATAAGTGTATGTGAAACAATGGCCTGTTACTTAAGGTTCCACGCATAAGTGTTCGGAGTTACAGTGTGAAAGAGGAGTAGGTGGAGCATCAGAGGTAGGTGGTCCACAGATGGACAGGAAGCCAGCGTCAGAGAGATAGGTGAAGAAGTAGAACGAGATAAGGTTATAGATAAGCATCATAGCCAGATATTTGCCGTCTTATGCACGAAAGTGCGGAGCTGCAGTGTGAAGGTAATTCGGTGGAGCATAATAGGTGGAAAGCCAGAACTAAAAAGTTAATAGAAGCATTATGAATAAACGATGAACAGAAGCGAGATGTAGATAGAATATTTAATTGTATGGTGGTTCATAGAGGAACAGTTATAGATAAAGTGTTGGCAGCTTTGCGATACGGCTATGAGTGGGAAACATAGCCTGCTATTAGGGGTCCTACGCGGAAAAGTCGGAGCTGCGGTGTGGAAGTTGAGTCGGTGGAGCGTCAGAGGTAGGAGGTCCATACTTTGAAAGAAGGCCAGGTTCAGAGCGATAGATGAAGAAGTAGAGAGAGATAGGGCTATAGGTTTGCATCATAGCTCTATACTTGAAGTCTTAAGCACAAAGGTGCGGAGCTACAGTGTGAAAGCTGAGTAGGTGGAGCATCAGAGTTAGATATCCATAGGTGGACAGGAAAGCCAGCGTCAAAGAGGTAGGTGAAGAAGTAGGATGCGATAATGTTTTAGATAGGCGTCATAGCCAGACACTTAACGTCTTATGCACGAAAATGTGGAGCTACAGTGTGAAAAAAAAGTAGCCTGATGTCTGTTTTTAGGTGGTGGCTTGGAGGAGAGAAAGCCAGTGCCAACCAAGTAAGAGAGGTGGTAGGAACACGCGATAGATGGAAGCGGGATTAATAGAGAATGTTTAATGGTGTTTTGGTTTATACGGCAACAATTATAAGGTTGCGCAGCTACAGTGTGTATGATGCGCAGGTTGAGCATCAGAGTTCGATGGTCCATAAGTGGAGAGGAAAACCATGGTTAAAGAGAGGGATCGATAAGTAGGACAAGATGAGGTTATAGGTATGCGTCATAGCCAGCTACTTGAAGTGTTACGCACGAAGTGCGGAGTTACGGTTTGAGATTTAAGTCTTCGGAGCATTGTAGATAGGTGGTCCGTAATGGGAGAGAAAAGCCAGACCCTAACAATTAAGAGGAGTATTAGGAATATACGGTAAATGGAAGCTCGATTAAAAGAGAATATTCAAAGTTGTCGAGCTTCGTAGGGTAACAAGTATAAGAGATAACGGCGTCAGCTTGGCGACAGGGATATATTTGGGCAACGTCAACTGGTACTTGGTGTCCAACGCACGCCGGCTTCACCATCTACGTGGTAGCCAGATAAGTTGATGCGATTAGCCAGAGTCGGATGTCTCGGGCTAGCCAGATAGGGGAGATTTGAGTGCATGCAATGGCATACGGTATCCGGTGGCTGATACCTAGGTGCTAGGAGACATAAGAGGTTGGTGGTGGAAGCAGAGGGATAGAAATATTGAAAGTCTGAAAGGAGATAGTGGGGGAAGGTAAGAGAAGGCAATTATAAGTGGTCTGGCACAGATTCAAAAACTTGTCTTCAGGACAGTTGATATTCAGAAGTTTGGAAACTTGTGTGACAGAGGTATTTGCTAATAGGGAAGCCGAAATGGTTTATATTCATAGATGCCCTTATTGTGAGAGGTAACCTATTCCATAAATGTACGTATCTGTAGAGGTAGAAGTTGGAGCGAATACTGCTGCGCGTTCTTGGCAGGATAAGGATGTGGGGTCTATCACGTAGGGATACGAAGTGATATATGAGTCTGAGACAGGGCGTTAGTTGGATCCCACTGATATCGTTAATGAGCGAGTATAGGAAGGCGAGGTTAATTTTTAGTCGGGGCAGCCATAAAGGATCGAGCATAAGTGTGTTACACCGATCACGGTAGCTGAGACTTGAGTGCCCCAGGAGGCGTTTTGTGAAGGTACGCTGAACCTTATCGAGGGCTATTCTGTCGCATTTTCTTAGGTGGGTGAATATTATAGAGCAGTATTCTAGCAGAGGCCGGACACATGTTGTGTAGAGGGCAGTTCTAGATTCTTGTATTGCCATGGTTATGAGGATGTATCCGATGAAAGAACGCGCATTTACTGCAGATAAACTGCTTGTTCCACGAAGTTCCGCGAACAGGAGTAGTACACACCAATGTCACGCAAGGTTAGACAGTTCCCTAATGGCATGCCTTGTAGCATTAAGGTATTGGGTAGCATGGTGCATCTGTATGTAAGGACATTGCATTTTGCTGGTGTGAATGCCAACTTTTATGTGTTGCACCATGCAGCTAGGACTCTTAAGTCGTGCTGTATATGGGAGATTGCGGTGTGGAAGTTTAACAGATGAAATGGAAAGACAATTTTGATGTCGTCAGCAATGAGGTAGGGTGTTCCATGTTGGAATACCTGGAACATGTCACTGCTGTAAAGCATGAATTGTAGAGGGCCTAAAACGTACCTTGAATTACGCCACTTTTTCCTGGTTTTGGAAGTGACATAAAGTCCGCAACCATTACCGACTGTCAGCGAGCTGCAAGATATGATGAGAACCAAGTGTGCAGTTTGCCGGAGATGCCGTATGGTTCCAGCTTCATCAGGAGTTCTCTTTGTGGTACTCTGTCGAAGGCTTTAATCATGTCTAGGAAGATGACGACTAGTGCTTGCTTGTTGTTAATCTGTTGAGCTACAGGATTGAGGAACTCAAATTGGCAGGTCTGACATATTTAGATGGTAGCAATCTATGTTGTTGTCGATTGACGAGGTTACGAGTACGTAGGAAGGTGAGCGTGGTTTCTTTGACCATTCGTTCCATTACGCTTGAAGCAATAGGCGTGTGGCTGTTGGGGCGATAGTTTTACATGTTATGCTGACTGCCTTTTTGTGTCTGCATATGACGGTGGCATGTTTCCATGTGGCTGGAGAAATTCCATTTGTCATGGAAAGCGTGAATAGGTTGAGAAGTAGAGCTGGAATGTCCTGGCCATCGAGTATCAGCAGCGTAGATTGGAGACCTTCGGGACAAGGATGTGATGGCCTTTTGACTGAGCTGATTACTCGAGTGATAAACGGTAAGTCAAACTTAACAGTGTCAAGTTAGTCATTAGTGTGCACAGATGGCATGGCTGGTGTAGTTCCGTTAGCCTCGGTGAAAGAATTGCAGAAGTTTCCATTGAGGGTCTCACATATTTTTGATGGATCGCTAATAATGGATGTGTCAGAAAGTCTTAGTGAGGCAAAAGGCGTAGATTTTTGATTGCTTCTTTGTCGGAGTATTTGACCGAGTGACATAGTTTTATTGTCAAAGTTAAGGGTAGCATCTGCTTCAGCAATCCTGGTTGACGCCTGCGCAGTTTGCCGGTTGGTTAGGATTCCGTTCATGCAAACAAAGATGTGGAATTCCTTAGTTTTGGAGTGTCGATGTCGCATTTTTGATCTTCCTAAATACACCGTAGGCCTTGGCTGGTTTCGCTGACATCTTTGAGCGGCTTCTGCAAGTAGGTGGGGCGATCACATCTAGGCAGCTAAAGAACTTTAGATATAGGGCGCATGCGGCTGCGTCTACATTAATGGCTAAAAAGAAGTTGACCCAGTTCGCAGATGGTTCTAGTATCGCAAAGCTGTCCCAGTTAATGTGGTTGAACATACGAAACTGTTTGACAGAACAAACAGTGGCGCAGTGTGAAGTGGAAAGTGTAAATATGCGTCTTACTGCCTTGTGGTCGCAGCAATGTGTGTTGTCTAGTATACCAGCGAATGCATCAGAGATACCCTGCGTAAAGATTAAGTCTAAGGTGTTAGAAAGCCTGGTGTGATCGTGAACTTGTTGGGTCCAGTTATTAGCGTGGACGGTGTGAACGAAACTTCTGTATCTGAGTAAGGAAACCTGGTCGTTCCAGGGGCTAAGTGGCATATTGAAATCGCCATCCACTATCTTGTGATGTGGGGGCATTAGGGAGATTGTAGTGAACAGCTCAATGAGTTTATTAATCTTTTTGCTGGATGTGTGTGGAGGGTTGTATACGCAACCGATAAGGAGGTCAAGTTGACCTCCTGTCGTCTGGATCCAAATGGAGTCTTCAGCGTCATCTATAGATAACATTTCGAAGTCACGTGCACCAAAGTCGTTCCGGACATAGATAAGATAACCGCCACCCCGCTGGTTGTCTCGTCCGTTACAGAATGTAGTGCAGCCAGGGATGCGTAGTAGGCTGTCAGAGGCATTTGAGTGGTGCCACGTTTCTGTGATGAGAACCAGCTGTGGGTATGCAAGTAGGATAAATGGGCCAATGAGGTGCATCTTTTGTATAATAGATCAGGCATTAATAAGCAGCACGCTGGATGATGCAACGCAAGGAGAGTTGAAGGAGTCAGCTTTGTTGAGGTGAGTTACATTATAGGGTGCAACTGGCGCAGGGTACATGGAAGTGGTAAGAAATAGTGGAGAGGGTATTATAGGAATGTGATCAAGAGGTGATTGAGTAGGCAGCTGATGGTAGTCGGCCGCTAATGAGGCTTTGGTAGTATTGTTGACTGTAGAATTTATCTGGAGGGCTGAAGCCAACTGTGGGAGTTAGTTGCAATGAGTATATGAGTGGTTGGAGGTAATACAGGGCTAGCGAGAAATCTTGGTGGAATGGACGAGGTGGGTCGTGTCCTGCTACATCCCATAAAATAGGGGCCTTGGAGGGCATGGCTTGGTTGTAGTGCTTGTCAGCCGGATACGTTTTTCGTTCAGAAGAGCGTAAAGTCGGGGAGCGCGCGGTGGTGTTGATGGGACGTCGTCCTTGGGAGGGTGCTTTGTTCCCCTGTGTTTTGCGAGGTTGTGGGGATTGGTACCAGGATTGTGCACTTGACGTTTGGGTGGCATAGCGCTTTTTGTAGGGCAGACTGGGCGATAGCGTATCAGGCGGATAACTAGCCATGTCACTTATTATGGGAAGCACTGCGTTGATGCTGCGCAGGCTGCTCATAGTTCCATGTTGCTGTGGTGACTGGTAGAACGTCCTCAGTTTGTGAGCACCGCTGCTTTTGTTGTAGTGCTGGGGCTTGATAGCATTGTTGAGCGCCTCGAGTAAATACGGCTTGTGCAATGTTTGGGCGGGTTGGGTCAAACCCTGCATGGAGGACGACGTTTGTGGTCGGAATGGTTTCGAACTTATGCGATCCATTGGGACAGATGTTGATTAGGGCTTATCAGCTATCCGCTTATGCCACAAGGACATTGCTTGGGTTAGATTATCATTGTCATGTCGACGTATCAGTGGGGAGTGTTTTTTAATATGAGATGTGCCGTGTTTCAGCGGTTGACATTTGTTAGTAGTCTGTTGTGTTGCGAGGATGGTTTCGGCTTTGCACGAGGGGAGGGAAGCGAGTCGATCGGTGTGAAGTCTATATTGATCGGTTCCGATTCTGTGTCACTCAGGTCGGAGGTGCTTTGCAGTAAATTAATCATTGACTCAGATTCTGGTATCGTTAGCTGAGACGCGTCCGGAACGTTGGTTGACGTTTTAGCTACTAGGGCTGTGGGGCTTGAGTAGGTAAGTAGTGCTGTCGTAAACGCGTGGCGCAGGGTTTAGGCCCAGATCCACGTTAGTGCCTGTCATAGAGCAAGCGGGAGCTCTGGTAAGCGGCGATACATCAGGTGGCGGTTGTTTTGCTTTGGTATTGGTATCCGATAGGAAGGCTGTTTGCAGCGGCGTTAGGTCAGGCTTGGTAAGAATAGGCCCAAAGTTTGCGTTTGTTCGTAAGGTAAATATATTTGCTAAGAAGCATGTAGCCAGTTCTTGGGTATTGAAGGCAATAAGAAGAGGACAATTACGACGAATCTTCGATTTTCTAAGCCGTTCGCTCACGCACGCATCAAGGGGATGTTACACATGGACGTAAGTAAGCGGGTGACTTTCTCCAGAGGAATTTTGTCAGGAACGTTGAAGATGAGCACGTTTCGGGCACGACGGGCGCGCTCGTTTATCCAATTAGTGATAGTAGTAAGAAAGGCGCCGGCCACTTTGAGCTCATTAACGTTGCCATTTTTCCTTATGTCTGTCAGTTGGGCCAATGGCATAAGTTTTGCTAGGTCTGCTTTAGTAGCTGCCATTTCCTTGTTAAGAGCATTTATTTCAGTTGAAAGTGCACTGATTTTGTCAAGTGCACCTTGTAGTGGGTCTATAAGAAGAACACTGCAGGGGCGCAGTTTATTCCGGTTTCCTTTGGCAGCGGACCGCTTGGTTGCCTTAACCGTATTTACGGTGCATAAGTCAGAGCTGTGATCGATAGAAACTGCGGTATTCGAGTGAGTACTCCTACGTTTGCCCCGGATTTTGGCTAGGGCGGCTTTACCTTTCATTTCATTTTTGTCAGTCATTACGGAATAGCACAGCTTCATAATTCGTGTTCCAGGAACACTGTATTGCCGTATACATGATCTAAAACCTTAAAATAAAGCACGTCTGAATATCGAGGCAGAGATGTTATGCCCTCAACTACTGCCATCACTCCACAGTGTCAGTTCCAACCATGGTTTGGCAGCCGCCTTGCACTCTTTCACTTACGTCGAGATCTCTGTTGCTTATTTTCCCTTTATCCATATAGGTTTCTTCATACGGAATCTAAACTTCCCAGTTATTGCTCTCCGTTTATATTCCCACCTCTACTGTACGGCTTACTCACACTGCACCGCGCAAATTTCCCATGGCGCGTATGGCCTACACCACTCCAACCTCCTTCCCGCTTTTTGGTGGCATCCGGACCATTGCTAAGCGTTTCATGGACATCACTTCTAATAGTATGCTCACCTTACCTCTCTTCATATGTACCCACTCTTTGTCTCATGTTTGCATTTCCCTTACTTCCTGGATGTTGCTGTTTGAGTTTACTTCATCCCTTATCAAGCTGACCGTATTTGGGCTAACGACACCCAAAGCAGGCAGCTTTCGTTCCCTGTGACCCTTTTCTCTAGATTCTGGCGGCTTTCAGACCATGGAATTATGAGCGCTTCAGCGTAATTATTCTCACTAAAAATTCATCCCACTTCTGTCAGCAGGCATGCGGTCCCCGCCTATTCTCTACATTTTCCTATACTCTTGGAACAGTGCCTTGTGAACTCTTCGCAGTGCGTCTCAATCCAGTAGGTCTTAGTATTAGCTGAGCTGCCTCTCGCATCTGCGCGGCGGTCATAATCATTAGTACATCTATGTTTCTCTCCAACAACAGTATTATTCGTTCAAATTTGTAAATATACCTTTTTATGTCTGTCTTCTGACTTTGCGCTTGCGGAACGTGGTTCCTGCGCAATAGTTGCAGTCTGAGCCACACCAGACCATGTAAAAAGCACCCCTGCAAGTCATGTATACTAAACAAACGACATAGAACAGAATAACACAGCTGGGCACCGTTGCATGTTAACAGCATTCCATAGTGCTTTTGGTGCACTGCTGTCTGTCGGTTTGGCTGCCTGTTGCTCGTTGCCCGTTTTCTAGAGGATTCCACAGCTTTACCACATGAAGCAATGTTCCTCCATGGGACTAGCTGAACTATTTCTCAATAGGCAGCTGGCTTGAACACTTGATCGTTTCTCTTGGACATAAGGAACAAACCATCTCACTGAAGTATACATGCATCGTTGCAAATGTATTTCCTTTCGCCATGCCAAAGGTGCCGCGTTTACGGGGTCGCATCAAATTGGTTTAGCTCGCCTAGTACTCACAATATCACAAACTACACACCTGGAATAACATATAAATATGGATCCCCAGTTCCACAACAGACGACAGGTTATTCTGTCTTGAATAACTTCACTGTCACGAACAGCTTTGCTTATTCTCAGTAGCGTTGGAACAATTAGATTCCGTGCATTACAATTTTGGAAGAACATTCTGATACTACATTTAAATGTACCTATTTTGACACCATTTCGGCTTTGCTGCACCTCAACGACGCTGAAACAAACGAATTCGGCACCATGCATTTCTACAAGAACTTTCTTGTATCCATTTATTAGCTGCTTCTTCGATAGCATTTCGTGGTGTTTTCACTTGACCATGGAGACAATTACACCTCATGAGTATTAACCTGTGAAGAAATTCGTAGCCTATTCGGCGGATAAAATCTTCCTAGGGATATTAAGTTGGAAAAAAGAAATGGCGTTTTCGCTTGATATGAACGTATTCAGCCACAAGGACAAACTGCAATTATTACCTACATGACAAGTTCGGCGTGGATGGCTAGACACTCACTGCATAACCCGGCCCAGTATACCTCAGAAGAAGCCATCCGCTACCACTTCAAGTTCAAGTTTAGTTAGGAAAGGAACAAGAGGATTATCCCGTGAATGTTCCTTCTTTTGCGTATCGTCGGATCGGGAACTGACAGGTCTGCTTGAGACATTGCAAAGCCTAAAACAATGACCGCATCACACACTGTCCAACAAATTACTGCCCACATTTCCCTGCCCAGCGGTTCTTGCCAGACCCGCTTTTGTAAAGTAAAAGAAGGGTAGGCTAAGACAACAAGAGGAGAAATGTCAGCTACATAATGATAATATCAAGGTGTGAGAAATTTAAAAAGGGGATGTTGAAGGTACAAGTATGTTAGGAGAAAGGGGAAGGTTTGGTACTGCCACTCAAGAGCATCTACCTGACACTCGAAACCCTCTACCGTAGGCTCCTTAACGTCGTGCTCAGGAAGCGAGTTCCAACGTTCAATAACTCGACGAGAAAAGCGAGTTACCGTCCTTACCCGGTCAGAACGCTGGCTGTGCAGCTTCAACGGGTGACGTCGTTGACTAGGCAGCTTGGCGGGACTAAACAGCCAGGACAAGTCTGGACCGATCTTCCCAGTTGAGATACGGTAAGTGAGGAGCAAGTCTCCTCCAATTCTGCGGTAGTGCATTGAGTACATACCAAAGCTAAGCAAACGCTCGGGATGTGTTTGCCCCCGTAATCCTTGCACTAACCTGTATTCACTCGCAAAACCCTCTCCAGTTTCATTTTGTCCCTTACAAGACAAGGTGGACAAGCCTGGATACACTACCCTAAGTGAGGACGCACACAAGATGAGAACAGCTTCACAAAAATATTGGCCGAAGGAGCGGCGAATAAACCACATCATACGGAACCCTCTACAAGCAGCCTTCCTCCAATTTTCCCCAGATTGAAGCAATGAGGTATGGGTGATACCTAGATCAACCTGCTGAATGACAACAGGGAGATCACTTCCACCAACGACATAGCGCGTGGGGGAATAGCACCTCCAATGCGGAGGACAGAACATTTCGCCTGATTTATAGGCATCAACCATAAGGTTGACCAATCCCAGAGCCTATCCAGGGTACTCTGAAGTGCCACAGAGACACCAGGGATCTCCACAATATTCCAGAGCTTGAGGTCATCAGCAAACAATAGCGACGGTACTCCAAGCTCCTGGGGTAGATCATTTACATAAATTGCGAAAAGCAACGGCCCTAGAACCGAGCCCTGCGGAAAGCCACTAAGAACAGCTAGTCTAAGCGAAAGGCTACGCCCAACGCGTACACACTGTTCTCTGCCCTCTAGGAAAGCAGAAACCCATTTAAGGGCGGCTCCAGATATCCCATACGATCACAAATTCAATGAGAGTCGTTGATGTGCGACAGTATCAAAGGCTTTCGAGAAGTCAACGAAAAGCACGTCGATGGTGTGACCGTTGTCTACTGCCTCAGCCCAGCTTTCACGAGCTACAAGTAAATTCGTCAAACATGAAAATCCCTTGCGGAATCCGTGCTGGGCCGCACTGAGAAGGTTAAACTTAATCAGGTGATTCTCCACCGAATCCCTGACTAATTTTTCAAACAACTTAACTACTACACTTGTTAAGCTGACAGGCCTGTAGTTCGCGGGCAGAACTCTGTCCCCGCCCTTAAAAATCGGACAGATGATTGCCTTCTTACATTCCGAAGGTGAGGCACAGCTGTCGAGTGATAGTGTAAACATACATGTCAGAGGGCCACTTAGCTCAGCGGCCAATTCATGCAGCAGCTTCGGATGAATTGAATCAGGGCCAGAAGCTTGCAACAGCCCGAAGACTTGTGTCTCCGTTATGCTGATTTCAGTTAGGCAAGCATCCTCCGGAACTTTCGTGACCAGCTCAACCTGAGGTAGAGAGGCCATATGAGAAAAGACACCAGTATACTGTTCGCTAAGTATACAAGAATTATCATAGTCGGTATGCCCATGGGTCCCGTCCGCTCGTAATAAAGCCGGTATAGACGAGTTTGTACCGCTACGTCTCTTTACGTAAGCAAAGAACTTTGGATTTGTTGCGGCTGCGTTAGCAGAATCCTCCTCGTACTGAAGACGATGAGTTCTAAGATGCTGCTTACATTTATTTCTAACCGCTCGAGAACATACCTAGGTGCTGATTGATGAAGCAGCTTGGTAAGTTCACCAGCACTTAGAGCGCTTCTGAGCAGGTATTTACCTGTATGATCTATCCATGGAGGCTGCGCCCGTGTCACCCGTATCTTATTGAGTGGAGTGTGAGGAGCAGAGGTCTCGGTGAGGTATGCCTTAAATTTCTCCCAGACTGTCTCAAGGGTGTCAGCCACGGTGATCGCGCAACGCATAACTGAAGCTTTGTATCGCATTGCGTTAAAGTCTGCCCGCCAAATATTTGGTAATGCTTCAGCGTTAGCTTGATGACACTGAGTTAGAGCACATCGAAAGAAAATGCAGACATGGTCAATGGCTCCTAGAGGACAGCCGTAGGTAATACCATTTACGAAATTGTGTGACTTCGCAAAAATGAGGTCCAAGGTGGACGGAATTTTGTTTGCGCATATATCTAGTCGGTAGGTCCACGAACTGTTGCAAAGGCAGTTGCAATGTTAGCTCGAGGAGATCCGAACCGAAAGTGCCCACCGCTGAACTGCAAGAAAGATCAGTCCAGCAGACGTCACGGAGGTTGAATTCGTCCAGTAATAGACCCGTATTGGCAGCCCGAGTAATAATAAATTCAATGACCTCCCTTCCAGGACTTAGATATACCACTACAACTGTAAGCTGAGCAGGGGAAGTGCACACAATAGTCAACAGGGCTTCAACATTTTGATCCCGCGAGTGAAAAACGGTTCCTCAACACATCAAGTTTACAATTCACATAAAAAGCGGCGCCCCCACTTTGGTGGCCAACGGAGCGATCACAGCTAAGCAGTGCGCAGCCAGGAAAACAAACCTCACCTTCTGTGATATCCGGGGGAAGCTACGTTTCGGTGATAGCAAGTACGTCGGGACGAGCTTTGTCTACAAGTAGGCCCACCTCGTGTACCTTGTTCCTTAGGCTGCGCACATTACTAAGCACTACTCGAAGGAAATCATCACGACAATCCCCGGGTCGTACGCTACCAGGAGGGGTTCTGGCAGGGCAGAGTTTGACTTCCGGCTGACCACCTGAAAACCCACAAGACGAAGGCCTTGCTAGCCAGCAGCTCGCCTGCTGTAGAGGCTTTCGATGGCTTCTTTTAACATCAGTCGATCAGCCAGTGGGAAGTCCGGCTGAATGCTGACATTGCTATCTATGTGCTTGAGTGCAAAGCGCTTTGACACTGCGTTGTTCCGGGGTTGAGAGGACTACACGAAGTAATCGGGGTAGTGGATTTGGCGTAAAACAGGGACGTTCCTAACTGGTTAGTTTCCTGATAATGACACCGGGGAAACCTGGTGGAAGCATCTTGTTGACGCGTAGCTTGAACCACTGGAGGTCATCCAGCATGCGTTCCTTTGGAAGAGCCGCCGCGGATCCAGCAACATTACGAAAGTTAACACTACTAACAGTAAAAGTATCACCTCGACGAGGAGTATTCACTACACGCGTCTTTGCTGCGACCCCAGTTTCGACCGGTTTGGCAGATGACACGGCACGTTTCGTCGACAAGTGAGCTGGAGTAATTGAGGTTGAGCCCTTATGTTTTGCCTCCAACTTCCTCACCGGTATAGTCTTTTCAGCCTTTGCAGGTGTGACCGAAGTCGACACGGTGCGTTACTTTGCCAATGGAACTGGGGTGATTGGAGTCGGAGCTTTGTGTTCCATCCATACTCTAATGCTTTTAGTAGCTTCAGGCTTTGAGGGAGCGTTACGGACTTTCTTAGCCCATTTCCTATTGCTTTTATTGGGCCCAGGGGTTATAAGTTCGGTCTCGCTTTGGACGGCTTCTAGTACGACATCGAAGGCCTCTTTAAAGACATTCTGGACCGCTGGGACATACGACACGGTAGCCATCACCTCAGTCTGATTTTCATCGACAGCAATTGAGGGTAGTTGCATGCCTTCCTTCAATAAGCCGACCTCAATAGAGACTCCCATTTTACTCATCACTAACCACTTTCCGATCAAGTGATTTCAGGAAGGACCACAACTGCTGGTTACCCAGCCCGACGTTGCTCGATGTCACCACATTGACCTCAAGACGCGTAGATTGACGGCGACGGCGCTGAAGACAATTGAACAGCCGGCTATCGCTAGTCAAAAGCGTTGCATACTGATTAGGGCTCAAATCGGTATAGGTCTCATGGTACTAACCGTTGCATGCATAACACTGCATACAACCAGACTCGTTCGTCACGGGCTTTGAACGGCCCGCGCTGCCGCATACATCGACTCTACGACTGCTTTGCATCTTCGGACGGTTTCAAGGACTACTGCGGGAGCATGAGTAAGCCAATCCTTCAACCAGCGGCGCAATTTGGCTGCCAAGCGTTTGCAAATAACCGGGTTCGAATTCGCGCTATATTATTCACCGCCAGCTTCCAAAAGGTTAAAACAGTAATCAACAACAGTTTTCCAGGACGCGGTAGGTTTCCGTCTGGTAAGTATTTTCCCTGGAAAAGCCACAAACCGCTTAACAACACTGCGACGTGGCGGCTGTGACTCGTCGCTGTATCAGATTCAGGTTCAGGTGGGACTGGAGTGATAGGAAAATCCCTTGAGTGTTGGTTCTTGAGTAGATGGTTGAGCCAGGAGATGATAAGGTGCCAGTGGGTATTAATGGATCTAAAGCGAAACACTCGAACCACGTCCTGGTCAACCAATTACTGCCCAAGTTCCCTACACTAGCAGTTCCGCTGTGTAGGCCACGTGTACTAAGGAAGACGTAGAAAGTAAACGGAAGCTAAAGAGGAAGGAACGTCGTTTAAATGAAGAATAACAGCAACGAGTGAGGAGAATGACAGAATATGAACACAATTTGGAAGACGGATATGGTCAGGAGAAGGTTTCATGTTGCCACCCAAGCGTGTCTAAATGACGCTCGAAACCTTAGAGAGTAGGTGCACTGAGTGCCATTTCTGAAAGCGAGTTCCAGCGCTCGCTAACTCTACGCGATAACCGAGTTGCGACCCTGGTCCGGTCGGAACGCAGCTTGTGTAACTTCATGGGTTGACCGCGAAGACACGGCAACTTAGCCGGGCTAAATAGACAGCTCAAGTCCGGTCCGAAATTCTCTGTTAAAATGCGGTAAGTATGGATCCCCTCTCTTCGAAGCCGTCGGTAGTGCATTGAATATATATCTAAAATAAGTGGACGTTCGGGTACGATCGCCCCCGTAACCCGACCAATTTTGTACCTACTTTCAAAACCCTCTCGGGCGCCAACTTTTACCAAACGGGGCAGGGCGGTCAAGCCTGGACGCAGTATTCCAGATAAGGCTGAAGGAAAGCTGAGAACAGCTTCACAAATATGTCGACAATTAGGACCCCGAAAGGACGGCTTACTAACCCCGACATCTTGAAACCCCTACTTGCGGCTCACTTCCAGTTGTCACCAGAATGCAAAGACGAGGAATAGACGTAGGTCTACCTGGTTGGAGACAAGGGGGAGTTTGATCCCACCGAGCAGTACCTCGAAGGCGGGAAAGTTGCTCTTATAAGAAGGACGGAACACTTAGCCTGACTAACGGGCAGTAGCCACAAAGTAGTCCTGTCCCAGAGTCTGTCCAGGTCATAATGTTTGGCCTCAGAACCCTCAGGGACCTTCACAACATTCCACAGCTTAAATAAATAAATATTTATTCTTGACTATGTAAGGCACGCCCACGGAGGCATGATCAGGTATGTGCAACTGTACAGACATATTATGGTAACTGTAACAGTGACAGTAGCAAATTGGTCATATAAATAAATACCTTGGTCTCAAATTCCTTGAGACACAACAAATCGGACGTGAGCAAGGTATAAAGGCAGTTGTGTATCACGACGATACTTCGGGTTCAATCGTGTGTAGTTGAAGCGGTCAAGGCACTATAATTGCTATGTAACAGTGCTTGTACACGGAGCGTAACAAATTCTTACACGTGTCGGGAAGAGTTGAGATGTGAGTCTAGCCGACTTGCTAGTCAGTACTTGTGGGCGGTGACTTTATTAAGTGGCGAGTCACATCTTCCACGTCGCAGTATTATTAAGCAGACATTTGTGGCTTTTTATAGGGAGAATGCTTGCCTGGCAAACCCCACCACGTTCTGCAACACTGCCGTAAAGCATTTTGAATATTAATGTATGACTGGCAAAGCCGTTTGACATCTGACTTCGTATTCCTTAATTCGCAGACGAATGGCTCCTACTTTCCACTGTTAGTTTAGCAGGTAGTTTTATCGGGGCCGCCGTGGTTGCTGAGGCCGGTTGAGGAGGGGAACGTCACGAATAGTCGTCTTGTTGTGTGGCCAGGTGAGCAAAAGATCAAATTTTCTGCTGTCTGGCTTTTTCAGATGTATAATGTTTGGAAGTATGAAGATATGTCCAGTTCTCCATACCGGACAAGTAGTTTGGTAATGGTAGTTGGGTCATTTTGGTGTCCAACCATACTCCATGTAAATCCCTGTCGGTGGTTAAGTTCGTCTTGGGCTAAAATTGTTCCTCAGTCCAATCCCAGATCTCCAAGAAGTTCCGGACCTCGGAGAAAAGGGAAGTGAGGGACAACCGAGAGATGATCGTAAAAACAGGTATGGAGTTAAACATTGTTAAAGTCTTAGGTTACAGTATCTGGTCTTAAGACAAAAGCATGTACATTGTGCAACAATAAGCATGCTGGAAGTGAATTTTGAATATTCTATAGAATCAGCCGTATAGTGGATGGCTAACGCCCGCGTAGACTCAAGAGCGTTGTACCAGTAAGTAAGCTATGAATTACTGGTTTGTTATGACCCAAAAGTTGCTTGGGGAGGAGCAACGTGTGTTAGAGTATTGGTGGTGGTTGCAGGATGCGTGGACAGCAAATAGCTGGCGTACTACCATAGAGAGGGCAGAATAAATAAAAATAAATAGGTTGCCGCAAGAGAGATCTAAATTTCAGTTGGCGGTAGGGCAGCGGAAATATTGGATGCAGATATTCAAAAGGAATAAAGGTTACTGAGATACGGAGTGGATCCTAACAAGCACTGTGTAATCGCATGTGTGGAGCTTGCTACTTCTAAACAGCGGTGCCAAGTTTAAGACGACCGACGGATGGTGGCGCTAGGAAAAACTATCAGTGGCCAGAAGTAGCCATTCGAATCAGACGCTTAGTCACTAGTGTGCGCCTATAGGTCACTGAATGCATCAACAGACATTCCAGGAGAATGTATGCTGGAGAGACCAAGAAGGTATCTTAACAAGCTGAGATGATTGTAATATAAGACCACTAGTTGCTACTAAATAGGTGCTGAGGTTAATAGGATCGACGGATAACGGCGCTATGAATAACAGTCGGTGGCCACATGTAACCACTGCATTGAGCAATTCGGTCATTAGTGTTTTACTACAGTGTCGCAAAATACATCAGCAAGCTATCGAAGTTAAGTGATGCAGATATTCTAAAAGCTTACAGGATGGAGAAACAAACAATGTCTCCTGGTGTCTCAAAAGTGTATGGAGCCTACAACGAATCACTGTGAAAAACGTGATGAAGATAAAAGGAACGAAAGGTAACGGTGCGAAGAGCGAGAAGCAGCGGACAGCAACTGAAATCGCCTTAAGCCTTCTAGTTATTAGTGGATAGTTACCATGTCAGAAGAGTCAGCAAACCAGCGAGGGTAGTTGATGCAAACAAATCAGAGAGAAAGTGTTGGAGAGATACTGAGTGGCTCCGAGCGCAACGGGGTATGCTATCTTCATTGACCCACTGCAGCTGGAAGAGCCGAAGTAGAAAATACGAGGAACTGATAGTGATAACAATATAGAGAAATCGTACCAACGGATAACAGTGGCATTGGGGTGAAGCGTTCTAATGCTAGTGGATACCTAACGTGTCCCAGAATAAGGCAACAAACAGCAAATGTATGTGAAGTACACAGTCTCAGAGAAAAGTAAGAGTGGCCCTTAGCACGTTTCGGATATCAGCAGAGTTGGTTGAAGCCTACGAACAACGGCTCTTGCAAAACAGAGGTGCCTGAGGTCATAAGAAGCAGTGATAAGGGCATTAAGGGTGGGAGAGTATCGACGGCTGGCAGTGGCAGTGTGGTGAAGCCTACCAGTGGCTAGTGGATAACAAAGTGTTCCAGAATAAGTCAACAGACAGCAAATGCAGTAGACGCAGGCAGTCCCAAAGGATGAAGGTTGAAGATAAAAGAGTGTGACTCTGAGCGAGCTCCGGGGGTGCTTGGAGCCCACGACCACTAGTTGTTACTGAATAGAGATGCTGAGGTTAATAGGATCGACAGATAGTGGCGCTATGAAAATCTTTTTGTGATCAGATGTGACCACTACGATAAGCAGATTGGTCTCTAGTGGATTCCTACAGTGTCACAGAATACATCAGCAATCCAGCGAAGGTAAATAATACAGACATTCTAAAAGTTTACAGGATGAACGAACAAGGTAGGTCTCCTAGTAGCTCCGAATATGCATAAAGATGTATGGAGCTTACAACGAATCACTGTGGAAGACCGGATAAAGATAGGAGGAACGAAGGGTAATGGTGCGAAGAGAGAGATCCAGTGGACAGCAACTGAATTCGCCTTAAGTCTTCTAGTTATTAGTGGATATTTACAGTGTCAACAGAGTCAACCAACCGGCGAAGGTATGTGATGCTGTCTACTTAAGAGAGTAAGTGTTGGAGAGATAGTGGGTGGCTCCTAGCGCAAAGTGGTATGCTACCTACAATGACTCAATGCAGCTGAAGTGAGGTGACATAGGTGGTACGAAGAAATGATAATGGTATTAAGGGAGTGAGGATATCGACGGTTAGCCTTCTAGTGTTTAGTGGATAGTTACAGTGGCAGAAGAAGTCAACAAACCAGCGAAGGTGTGTGATGTAAACCGTACAAGAGTTTAAGTATTATAGAGATAATGAGTGGCTCCTAGCGCAAAGAAGTATGCTATCTACATTGACTCGCTGCAGCCGAAAAGTGGTGACCTAAGTAACACGAATAACTGATAATGGTACTAAAGGAGAGAGAGCATCGACGGATAGCGATGTCATAGCGGTAAAGCCTTTAAGTTTCTAGTGGATTCCTAACTTGTCCCAGAATAAAGCAACAAACAGCAAATGTATTTGACGCCGGCTTCACCTACTAGGTGGTATCAAGTTAAGTTGATGCGATTAGCTAGAGGCGGATGTCTCGAGCTAGCCACATGTGGGCGGTTTGTGAAATACACAGGCATTCGGTATCCCGTGGCTAGTGCCTAGGTGATGGAAGACTTAAGGGGTTATTGCGGGAAGCAGGCTAGTAGAAATATTAGGAGTCGGGAAGGGGCTAGTGTGGGAAGGTAAGAAAAGGCGATTAAAGTGGTCTGGTCCAGTTTCAAAAACTTGTCTTCAGGACAATTGATATGCAGTAGTTTGGAAAATTGTGTGACAGAGGTCTTTGCTAATAGAGAAGCGGAACTGGTTTATATTCATTGATGCCCTTATTGTGAGAGGTAACCTATTCCATAAATGTACGTATCTGTGGAGGTAGAAGTTGGAGCGAATACTGCTGCGCGTTCTTGGCAGGATAATGGTGTGGGGTCTATCACGTAGGGATACGAAGTGATATTTGAGTCTGAGACAGGGCGTTAGTTGGATCCCACTGATATCGTTAATGAGCGAGTATAGGAAGGCGAGGCTAATTTTTAGTCGGCGCAGCCATAACGGATCGAGCATAAGTGTGTTACACCGATCACGGTAGCTGAGACTTGAGTGCCCCAGGAGGCGTTTTGTGAAGGTACGCTGAACCTTATCGAGGGCTATTCTGTCGCATTTTCTTAGGTGGGTGAATATTATAGAGCTATTCTAGCAGAGGCCGGACACATGTTGTGTAGAGGGCAGTTCTAGATTCCTGTATTGTCATGGTTTTGCGGATGCATCCGATGAGAGAGCGTCCTTTAGCTGCAGATAAACTGCTTGTTCCGCGAAGTTCCGCGAACAGGATTAGTGCACACCTAAGTCACGCACTGTTAGGCAGTTCGCAAACGGCATGCCTTTTAACATTGAGGTATTGGGTAGTATGGTGCATCTGTATGTGAAGACATTACGGTTCGCTGGTGTGAATGCCAAGTTCCATGTGTCGCACCATGCAGCTAGGACACTTAAGTCGTGCTGTATATGGCAGAGGGCGGTGTGGAAGTTTAACGGATGAAATGGGAAAACAATTTTGATGTCGTCGGCAAATAGGTAGGGTGTCCCATGTTTGAATACCTGTAACACGTCAATGACATATAGCAGGAATTGTAGAGGGCCTAAAACGTACCTTGAATTACACCACTTTTTCCTGGTTTTGGGAGTGACATAAAGCCCCCAACCATTACCGACTGTCAGCGAGCTGCAAGATATGATGAGAACCAAGCGTGCAGGTTGCCGGAGATACCGTATGATTCCAGCTTCATCACGAGTTCTGTATGTGGCACTCTGTCGAAGGCTTGCGTCATATATAGGATGATGATGTCTAGTGCTTGCTTGTTGTTATTCTGTTGAGCTACAGGATTGAGGAACGCAAATTGGCAGGTCTGACAGGATTTAGACGGCAGAAATTCATGTTGTTTCGATTGACGAGGTTACGAGTACGTAGGAAGGTGAGCATGGTTTATTTGACTATTCGTTCCATTATTCTTGAAGAAATAGGCGTGTGTCTGATGAGGAGATAATTTTCCATGTTATACTGACTACATTTTTTGTGTTGAGGATGACGGTGGCATGTTTCCATGTGGTTGGATAACGCCCGTTTGTCATGTAAAGTGTGAATAGGTTTAGAAGTAGAGCTGGAATGTCCTGGCCACCCAGTATTAGCATCGCAGATGGGAGAATATCGGGACCAGAATGTGATGGCTATTTGACTGAGCTGCTTACTCGGGTGATAGAACGCATGTCAAACTTAATAGTGTCTAGTGAGTCATTGGTGCGCCTAGCTGGCAAAGCAGGCGCGATTCCATTAGCGTCAGTGAAAGATTTGCAGAAGTATCCATTGAGGGTCTCACGTATTTTTGATGGATCACTAATAATGGATATGTCAAAAGGCCTGAGTGAAGCAACAGGCGTAGATTTTTGATTGCTTCTTTGTCGGAGTAGTTGACCAAGTGACTTGGTTTTATTGTTAGATTTAAGGGTAGCATCTGCTTCAGCAATCCTAGGTGATGACTGCGTAGTTCGCCAGTTTGTTGGGATTTCCTTCATGCAAACAAGTATGTGAAATTACTGAGTGCTGGAGTATCGCTGGTGCATGTTTTGATCTTCCTAAGTTCACCATAGGCCTTTACTGATTTTGGTGTCATCATTAAGCGGCTTCTGCAAGTGAGTGGGGCGATCACATCTAGGCAGCTGAAGGTATTTAGATATAAGACGTGTGCGACTGCGTTTACATCGGGAGCTAAACAGAAGTTGTCCCAGTTCGCAGATCGCACTAATATCTCAAAGCTGTCCCAGTTAATGTGGTTGAACATTCGAAACTGTTTGACAAAACAAGGAGTGGCACATTGTAGAGTGGAAAGAGTAAATAGAGTTTGCCCACCTTGTGGTCGCAGCCATTAGTATTATGTAATATACCAGCAACTGCATCAGAGACACCCTGCGTAAAGATTAAGTCTAAGGTGTTAGAAAGCATGGTGTGATCGTGAACTTGTTGGGTCCAGTTATTAGCGTGGACGGTGTCAACGAAACGTCTGTATATGAGTGGGACATCCTGATCTTCTCAGGGGATAAGTGGCGTATTGAAAGCGCCACCCACTATCTTGTGATGTGGGGGCATTTGGGAGGTTTCAGTGAAGGCCTTAGTGAGTTTATTATTCTTTTTGCTGGATGCGTGTGGAGGGTTGTATACGCAACCGATAAGGAGCTCAAGTTGACCTCCTGTCGTCTGGATCCAAATGGAGTCTTCAGCGTCATCTATAGATAACATTTCGAAGTCACGTGCACCAAAGTCGTTCCGGACATAGATAAGATAACCGCCACCCCGCTGATTGTCTCGTCCGTTACAGAATGTAGTGTAGCAAGGGATGCGTAGTGGGCTGTCAGAGGCATTTGAGCGGCGCCACGTTTCTGTGATGAGAACCAGCTGACGTGCTGACACCAGCAGTTGGCGAAGCCCGGTGTTTTGTATAAAAATCTGCGCTGACATTCAGGCTGATTAAGCGCCCATTGAACGCAGTCAAAGTTCCCTGGCCGCATATTTGTCAAACATAGCTGTCATGCAGCATGTCTTTATGTGACAAAGCAATTTGCCAAATGGAAGTTGGGTCTCTACAAAATCTGTGGAACTTATGGATGTTTGCCAACGTATTCCGTCTGGAAGCTGATACGATGAGACTCGATAAAATTTCAGGACATATTACGTGTTAGTCTGATTAAAGGCCGCGAAGGCTAGTATTCTCATCTTGCCACGGAGAAGGAAACAGCAGCTATCGTTGGTAATCGTGGTAAGTTAGTTAGTCTGATACGGAAAACAGGTAGCAGAAGACATGGTGTTAACGTGACCATAGGCGACGAGAGTGGACAGTCGATCCTCAGCCTGTCAACAGGCTTGGAGCGTTGGTCCTAACATTTTGCGAAGCAATTTAACAAACCTGAGTTGCCGCCTTTTTTCCGGCATGGAGCGCCTTCTCCATGGGCCGTCTTCTTGGCTCCGTCCTCATGCGCAGATGTCAAACGTGCGATCGGACAGTTCAAGTTGCCTAGGGAAGCAAGGGCAGACAGAATACCCGTGGCCCATTTCAAATCCAAAGGACCTGCTCAAGTGGATGATTTACACGTGTTAATAGTAAAACCTCCTGAGCAGGTGACTGTCCCGACAGACTGGAGCCGCTCCGTCAAAGTCCTGTTTTCAAAGTGCTCCTGTTTGGATTGCGGCAGCTATAGAGCGATCAGTGTGATCTCAATTGCCTCTAACTTGCTTGCCTTTGTCATTCTCCAAAAACTGACTAGCACTTGTGAAAGCCATGTTCGTGAAAAGCAAGCCGGGTGTCGTTGAGGTCGGAGCTGCATCGACTCCTCCTCCACCTTGCGTCAATTTTTGGAGCACTGCTATTTTTATTGGCAACACACCGCTGTCGTGTTTTTTGACATAAAAATGCCATGGACTTGGTCCAATGATGTGCATTTTGGGGTTGTCTGTAGAGAAATGGCGTGCCTAATAAGCAGTAAACTTTACCAAAGCCCTGTACGCGCAAAGTTCGGGCAGAGTTAGGGTTTATGGCAGACTGTCGCCACTATTCTCTTTCGCCAGCGGTGTGAAAGTTGGTTGCTGTCGCCATTTACCTTTAACTCTGCTATTGATCTAATCATGGAAACAGCGTTTGTCGGGCACCACCTAGAAGGTATGAAGCTACTTACTGGTGAGGGACTTCTTGACTTATAGTACGCGGAAGATATTTTCAACTCTGTGACAGCACCCATCATTGTCAAGCAGCGTTAGACCGACTAACAATGGCAGTCAACCCTTTTGGGCTGTGCTTTGCTTGATCGAAATGCAAGTACTTTTCCAGGGTTGGCGGGCACCCAATTCTGTACGAACGCTTGGTGGTGCTCAGCTAGAAGTCGTCCAGGTATTCAAGTACTAGGGCGACTAGAGTAGCGCCCATGGGATCAACGATGAGGTTACGAACGGCAAAGCAAAGCTACAGGTGATGTTGGTAGTCTCCGCCACCTGTGGCGCAGACGCAACATTACTCTTGCCCTGAAGGGCTGAGTATATAACGCAACCGTAATTTCGACAATCCTATATGTTTGTGAAACCTGGCCCATCAAGCCGACCGATATAAAGTGGCTCGTTACATTCGATCATCGCCGCATTCACTGGTTAGCGCTTGTCTGGCGGAAGCACTGCTTGAGCAATGAGCGTGTTCAGCGTCGCACAGTTGGTGCAGTAAGAGCGAGTGGACCGCTCAGCACCATTATATCACGCAGCATATTCGGTGGCTAGACCACGTGTTGTGCATGCCAGCAAGTCAGCTCCAGCGACGTGCATTGTATGCGTGCCTGGGGTAAGGTTAGAAGAGGAGAAGAGGAAGCCCAGCGTGAGTTGATGGAAAGAAATGACAGCCCTTGCTTCGAATTTGGCGTTGGTTGGTGCATCTCGATTGCCTGGCTGTGGTTCCAGAAACGATTGACACGTTTGTTTGGACACACTTGCTGAAATGGCTAGCTGCTGGTCACAATGACATTTGTGTTTTCAGTTCCCTTTTACATCTCTACCAGCTTTGCCTCCCCACAATCACCATTTCATTCGCTAGGCACAGTAGGACTCTCATTTTAAGGCAGGATAAGGAGCTGCTGGCCCTACGGATCGATGTCCATCCGTTATTAGGGCATCAGCCAGCGTGCCACTGTTTTAGTTTATTTGCTTGCTTTTAGTATTGCGGTAAAATAGCTGGGGCGTTTTCCACCAACAGCTGCGTGTATAAGGTTGCTGGTGACATTCGGTAATGCCAGGTGCTGGGCAACATCTGAAACATTGCTACCCCAACAACAATTGTTTAGCCGTAAGGTGTTCCATTCGCTAAATGTGCGTAGAACATTGACATTCCAGGGTCACTTACGTCAAAAAACACGCAAAGCCACAAAACCCATCCACCACCATTTAACTTTTACGTTGTAACGCACAAAAGCAACACCATATGGTTTCACATAGGAATGCACCACAGAGGAGCAAAAATATGTACCGTATAGACCACCCTTAAGGCACTAACTAGCAAACACCATGACGTTCTTACATCGATGCGATGTTTGTAACCTCACATGCAATATTATCCTGCTAACATCTCCAGAAGTTACTAAGACCCATGCGTGTGACGCGCTTGCCATATTGCTGAAATAAGAACGGTCTCAACTCTGGCGTGCTGGGGAAACTTTCCATCGAAGTTGGAAACTCCAACCCTTGTTCCGATGTAAGCCGACGGTCATATAAGTACAACTACGGATTTCCAGGCTGAAAAACATGGTTATGAACCATGGAGTCTGTTCCAACAACATATCATTCCACCATAGATAGCACGTGAAAGCGAGGCATGCAATCATGCAACTTGTCCATCCATGCATATGTTAAGTTAGTGCTCACTATGAACACACTGTTTGTCACGTGAACACAACGGTACTGGATACAACCGTAAGCAATTCCATCGTGTATGTCTATTCCGCTTCCACTCTGGCAATCTGCGGCGGACACCGATGTTACGAGGAAATTAGCAGTCGCTGTTCTATTTATAAACATCCCCACTGTTCCCCCAAGTCTTCGCCCCCGAAATAGGACTGAACAGGTGTCGCTATCCACGTTCATCGTAGCACTGCATCGTTAACTGTGGCCAAAGTAAAAATGAATCAAATATCATACACAGATACCGTTATGCAGAATGCTTTATATTGCATCACATTCCATTATACTAAACCATTTCATGAACGCTTTCCACTACTGTTCACTCGTCACCGTTGACAACTTTGCCAGGCTGCACCGCTGCTGCGTACAAGTTTTACCACTGAACTGCCCCAAGCAGCATCTTTTCAGCATTGTGCAATCAACTGGACCGTTTGCTTGTGGAAGGAGGATGAAGATGGCGTTTGAGCAGAAGTCGCTTGTGCCGGACTTAGTCATAGAGCTTGCTGAAATCAATGTAAATAACTACCTAGTTGCTAAATAACATCTAAGTGGTTGCCGTTGTCTGCTGCATTGACTAATGCTTCTCTGGTAACAAGCCGTCAAATCGATGCACAAGCGAGCCTTGCAGAATCCGTGCTGAGCGCAGAACTTGGCTTACAGGCTTTCGCTCTGGACATTTGGTCGCGCTTGCCGATCCGTCCCATGACCTTGCAGAGCACAAAGGTCAGACATGCAGGCGGCAGACGTCAGGCATTTGGTATAGTTTTGCCGCTGGTGGTTGATGCTACTGAGCAATTGCGTGAGCAACGATAGATAACAAACGGCAAATGCTTGCAGCTGAACATGCAAATGTATCCGGTCATAGCTTTTATTTATACTGCTCTTCCCATGTTAAATAATATTTATTTATAGCAGTTTATAACTGTTGGCACTAAAGTAGTGTTTTTAGTTTAAGTTAGCTTTACTTTCTAATTCAAATATGTAATGTTTGGTAAATGCTTACGTTTAAACTTGCGCTGTTATAAATTGTCCTTTCACGGATGTCTTAACAATAAATTCCATCGGTTTAGAACATTAATTTAGCTCTTAGGGTCCCAGTAATATAGTTCCTTTATTGTTGCTTCATTTTCATTTATTTATTCATGACGTACAATCCTTCTGTGTCTCCATTATTGAGGCTTTAGAAAATTCTAAGCACGCCTACGGAAAACTGTTTCCTGCCAGTTTGTAAGTTACGGTTACCCAAATAGCAGTGACGGTACCTCAAGCTCCGCGGGTAGGTCATTCAGACATCTAGAGAACAGGAGTGGTCAAAGTAACGAGCATTGTTGTATGCCACTGAAGACAGACTACCCAACCTATGGGCTACAGACAACCCGGTCATCTTTTGCGCGCCTTAACTGTGGGTCCATGGAAAAATAACTCAAAAATGCGACGAAACACACGTAAGGTGCGTGGCCTTAATTCACTGCATCAGCCGAACTTTCGCGAGTCACCGAAAGACGCGTCGGACCCAAAAATCCCTTCCGGAGTCCGTGTTGTGTATTGTTAAGTAGATTCAGTCTACTCAGATGACTCTGTCGCGGTTTAAAGAACACTCTCCTTTATGTTGGATTTTTTCACTTCCGTTACCGACAGTTTTGTAACATTTGTTTAGAATAACCAAGTTTGGATATAACAATTTACGCTTTCGCGTTGAGCCGAAATGCTTCCTAGCTTTCCTCCATGATATCATCACGTAGGTTAATTCCTCGATGCTGCTCTACGTCAACGGCGCGAAACTGTGGTGCATGATTAATACGCCGGATAATACCCACGCACTTCAGCGCGACCTCCACCGTCTGCATCAGTGGTCACCGGAAAACAACTGCCCATGTATCACCTCAAAATGTCGCGTCTTCCCCATCCGCCCTTCCACTGCTCGAATATAGTTCGTGTGAGAGCCTGCTTTCCCGGTCCCGTTGGCTGAAAGTGAGTTGGCTCTAATTACCCAAAACACCCTTTCCGTATCTCCTTTCTTCCGAAAAGCAGCCTCTGTTACTAACCGCACACTGAAACTGTTAAAACTTGCCTCCGGCCATATCAACCCACGTACTTACCGCCTCCTATTAACCGCATTCCCATTTCCTCACTTGGAGTTGCTACCCAGGCTGGGTTCACCCAACTGCTTACGAAGCAGCATATGTTTGTATCCCTGAAACGTTGGACGACAAACCTAGTACGTGGTCTCAGACACTTGGGTTATCCACAACGGCACCGTCCCTTTTATCTCTGCTCCATGAAATACCGACGGCTTTGTGGTGGCTTGATCCTCGTAGCCGTAATGCTAGCCAACCCTGGACACTCCTGCCGTCACCTACTGAAACTGCACCACTCATGCTCCAATCTTCGTGGGCACCCACTTCGGTTCACCAATCAGCACAGCCGGGGGAACTGCAGGCGTGATTTCTTCGTTCTGCGAGTCTTCCGGCCTTGGAACGCCCTGGTTGCTGACCTAATATGAGAATCTTCTAAGGATGACTCGCCTGGACTCGCCTGGACCGTTATCCTGCCGACCTGCATTGTAAGCTTCCCTCAGACAACTACATGCAGGTTGAAATACCAAACCCCAAACTAGCCTCAGTCAGCTCCTTGTCACTACCCAGCAGAAACAGAAGATGTTACTCTAACCCTAACACTTCCGATTTACATGCTGTTGTAACCTTTCCCCTTATGCTGCTCGTTTCATTATCCTTTCTGTGTCGGTGGGCGTTGTGGGTTGTCACGATTCGAGCCGGCGTAGATTATGCTCAAATGTCACCTAGGCCTATGAAGGTACAGCTAAAAGCGGAAACAACCCGCTAAACATTGTTTGACTTTTCCAAATAAAGTGACATATTTATGTACATGTTCTGCTTGATGTAAAGATCCAGCTATTTTTCCATGTAATACATGGTTTCAATGCTCCAATTCTGTCGTCTGCTGCTGCTTGTATTTGTGCCGCCGCCGCGTCTTTCCAGTAGTCCACCTTACATCTTTGAATTGCTGGTTGGCAGCGGACTAACATTGCCTAAAAGAAGGCATATAAAGCAGTGTGCTTGTTTTTGGCATTCAGACTAGAACTTATTAGGCAACGGTCCCGCACATTAAAGCTTTACCTCAAAGCTTTTGCTACACGTTAGTTTTTCTTAATAACGTTTGATCGCCCTTTTTGTAAACAGTTTGCTGGAAATCCATTTGCGTATTTTTACAATTATTCGACACGTCCAACCCACTTGTCTGGTGTATTCAACTGGAAGTTATCGTTTGTTTCCGTTAGCTCACCTTGCAGTCTAAGATCTTTTCGCATGTTACTGCACGTTCACCTAAATTCGTAATTTCAGAAAATAATGATAGCGTCGACACTATGCCGACGGCGTCACCGTATAAGAAACTAAGGTGCCACCTTAAAACGCGATATTTTATCCCACAAGGCACCCATCAGACAGCTAGACTCTATTGTAGACCTTGGTGCTCGTACACCGCCTTATCGCTTTCGACATCTGCGCTGACTGGTTGTTCATTGGCGTTACACGATTTCAAACTTTGCCATCTTGAGTAAGTATCTCAGCAAACACGATAGCGATACTAGCTGTTTTGGCTGAGGAACTTTCACTGAATGAGCTGGCGGGAGTAGCCACCAAAGCACACGAAAATTCTTCAAAGCGCTGTACATCTTATGGCTGAGGCGTTTAAAAACTTTAATAATTCCAGCAATAACAGCGCGAGGAAAACATAAACATTGCTAAATACATACCTACAAATATTATGTTCTCGTTGAACGAGGCACACCGGTGAAGGTGCGATCAAATATGTACCCAAGCATAACGGCTTTGAACTAGTACAACATTTCGTTTCAATGAAAGATAAAACCGAAATGTTCGTAGTTCATAGGCGTAAGCATTTTGTCCGGTAATAGTACGATTTAGAAGCATGATGACTCCGGAGCGCGGAACTACCAGAATTTTAACTGTTGTGTCAAGGTCTAATTCCAGAGTGATTTTGTCATGCAGTAATCCATGAGCACAGGAGTCAACCAACGACGTCGGTGTAATAGTTGTCCATTAAATGCTCAGAAACTTTGGTGCTCCATCAAAGCATTCTCTATATCAAAATTGGTTAAAGTGGCTGCACGTAGCACTCTGATGAGTACAGCATTGTGAACTGGTGTGCTGTGACATTATTCAGTATATAACTCGATTTTTGGCGTGCCATACTGAGCGAGCTTTTTAGTTGAGACATTGTAAAAAGCAGCGTTTATATGAAGACGAGGCGAAATTTGATTATTGTCGAATTTTCACTAGAGGGGATTTATTTCTCTAATGGCGGGAAAGGGTTTCGCGGTCATTGGCCACGGCGCCATCCAAGGTAGTAAGATTTGCTGCAGGGTATATTATTTATGCCGATGGTCTGACGGAATGGAAACTGAGAGGTAATGGTATATGGATTTGCTTCCCAAAATCGGTTATGATACATTTAAGTGGTGCCTACCGGTGTTGTTGAAGGTCACGGCCTATTCAAAAGCAGAAAAATGGTAAATACAGCTGATGTGTGAAAAGATTTGTTATTAAGGAAAGGAAGTGCTTCTGCGATGTATTCAAACGTTATGCTTGCCTGAGGCAAATGATTAAAGCAGTTACTGCTTGGGATAACGGAGATAATGATCTTCTGTCTGAATAGTGTAAAGGTTGTATTATTTGAAATCATGCTTAAATAGGCGCCACTTGTTCTCTAGAGTTTTAGTACTTGTGGTGCTGAAACAGTGGAACCATGCATGTGTATTTCAGTAGTGATTTGTTGTTTGAAGGCAGGATTTTATTGTAAGGTTGTGTTCCCCAATAAGATGTGCATTTAACTGAATGTCTGAGGGGATCGGTGAAGGTTACGGAAGGATGGTAATATGAATAATAATGCACTCTATATACTATGAAACGACCAAATGTACGATGATAATGGTTAAGCACGGTTGCTGGGTGGTGTAGTATACCGGAAAACACGCTCATGCCGTAGTTTGCGACATTGGATTTTACGGTGAGATAAATCTTAATTATATAGCATAGGTAACAAGTTGTTTACAAACGAAGCCCAGCTAAGTGCACGAGGTCAGAAAGTATAGTTCACGTAATGCCACGAACACAAAAATGATATGGAAATCGAATACATTTGGCTTAGGCGATGTGTGCAAGTTAATGGAATAGAGTATAGGGAGATATTATTATGAGAAAGAAAGCGTTGGGACAAAATTGAAAACCCACCGCCTGAAATAAAGAGACTTAGCATGCAAGCACGCGGTTGGTCAGTCAAGTTCAGCGTGCCTACAAACGCTGCGCCGGCTCGCCGTAAAACCATAGAGGAATCAGTCTGATCTCCATCGCCTCCAAATTACTCGCGTCCATAATTCTCCACAGATTGACTGGCGCTCGTGAAAGCCAGATTCGTGAGGAGAAAGCCGGGTTTCGTCGGGGTCGTGGCTGCATCGACCACATCTTCACTTTGCGTCAGTTGTTGGAGCACCGTCACACATATTGGCGGCCCACCGTAGTCGTGTTCCTCGACATCTAAGGTGCCTTTGATTCGGTTGAGCGATGTGCCCTTTGGAATTGTCTACTCAGGAAAGGTGTGCCCGAGAATTATGTAAATATTATCTAAGCATTATATGCGCGTAGCACGGGCAGAGTGAGGACTTACGGCAAGTTGTCGCCACCCTTCAATATCTCCAGCGGTGTGAGACAAGGATGCCCGCTGTCACCTTTCCTATTCAACTTCGCTATTGACGAAGTCATGGAGATTGCATTTACAGGACATGACTTGGAAGGTGTGGAGCTAATCCCAGGAGAACGACTTCTTGACTTAGAGTATGCAGACGACATTGCCCTCATCTGTGACAGCTCCCAGACGTGTCAAGCCGCGCTGGACAGATTAGCACTGGCTGTCAGTCGCTTCGGGCTTTGCTTTGCACCACCGAAGTGCAAAGCGTTCCTTCAGGATTGGCAGGGTTCGCCCCCTGTGCTGACCCTTGGTGGGGATCAGCTAGAAGTCCTTCAGAAATTCAATTACCTGGGAAGTTGTATCAGCACCCTCGGGATCGAAGATGAGATCACGAACCGCATAACGAAAGCTCGAATTGCTTTTGCTAACCTTCGCCACCTATGGCGACGGCGCGACAGTACTCTCGCCTTGAAGGGTAGAGTGTACAATGCAGCGGTACGTTCGACCTTACTGTTCGGTTGCGAAAGCTGGCCCCTAAGATCGCCGGACATGAAGAGGCTACTTACGTTCGACCATCGGTGCCTTCGCAGTTCGGCTCACATCTAGTGGGAACACCGCGTGTGTAACGAGCGTGTTCGACGCATAGTTTACGGCCCAGGAAAAGGATATGAGCCGCTCAGCACCGTTATTTCGCGCACCAGGCTGCGATGGCTGGGCCACGTGTTGCGCATGCCAGCCCACCGACTCCCTCGACTTGCGTTGTTTGCTCACCGGGGATGTGGGTGGAAGAAGAGGAGAGGTGGCCAAGCGATGACTTGGTCCAGAGGAATGAAGGCCCCCAATTCGGAGCTGGCCTCAGTTGGAGCATCACGGCTCACTGGTTGGGGTCCAAAAGACGGTGAACACGTTTGGCTGGATACACTTGCTGATATGGCAAGGAGCCGACCTCAGTGGCGTTCCTGCTGTGAGTTTCTTTGTCCCTCCCCATACCTTTAGCCTCCCCTCCATCTACGATCTTATTTCGTAGGGTAAAACGTAATTAAATTTTTGTTTTTGCCTAGTAGCCGGCTATTAGCTTACCGGAACGATGCGTATCCGTTGCTGGTAGCTCAGCTGGCATTCAACTGTCGTATTTATTTTTCCTTTATGTTTGTATGTATGTATTTCCTTTATGTATTGCGGTACAATAGCGGAGGTGTTTTACCATCTCTAGCTGACATGCATAATGATGAAGATGATGATCAAAGCGCGCCATTAAAATACCCTGGTGGTGGAGATACGCTTATTGCGCAAGTACTTGCCTGTTATATCTATCCACGGTAGCCGTGCTTGTGTCGCTTTTCTCCTCGCAAAAGGTATGTAGGTAGTAGACACTTCCGTGAGCTAAGACCTTTATTTATGCCCGGCCGCCTGAAGCGTGACGACCACCGATATTTCGCAACGTAACCAGAAGTCCTGTGACGTATTGCCTGATAGTTATCTCGTCATTTATTTGGATAAGACACAGCTATGCCCTGTTGAAGTCTGGTCAGAGTACGCCCGAAGGATTAACAAACATGTTCACGGGCACCCAAGTCTAGCTTCCTGGCAAAATCAAACTCCAAAGTAGACGGCACTTGAACATACATGTGCCTAATAGGATGGTCCACGAACTGATGAAACGGTACTTGTAGCGTAATCTCAAGAAGTACTGCACCGAAAGTACCTGCCACCTAGTTGCAAGAAAGGTTTGCCTAACAAAATTCCGGTAGGTTTAAATCTTCCAGTGGCAAACACCTGTTCACGGATTGAAAGCGAATGCAGTCAAGCACCTCGTTGGACCCATGCCAGGGCTTCTATTCACAAATACTACTGCTATCTGAGCCGGGGAAGTTGTGACCAATACCGGTGAAGCGTCGACAATTTTATCTGCTTACTGGCACGTGCAGGTACGCAAATCGACAAGTCCACAGCAAGCAAAAGCGCAATACCCCCACCTTGTTGGCCAACGTAGCCATACCATCAAAATAGTGCGTAGCCAGGCAGATGTACTTCATTGTGCGTGATTTGCTGAGACAGCCACGTAAAAGTGTGTGCAAGTACATCGAGATCAGACTCGTCTACAAGCAGACCTATTGCCCACCTCTTATTTCTTAGGCTGCGCTCATTACTTAGCACTATCTGAAGGCACTCGTAATGTTGTGCGCCACCAAGACTGGTACAGGTAGGGCGGAAAATACCTCTGGCTGCCTACCAGTAAACCCACCAAACGTAGCTCATGTTAACCGGCCACTCGCTAGGATTTGAGGTCCTTAATCGTTACTTTTAGCTTTAGCCTCTCCGCTAGCAAGAGCTCTGACTAATGGCGAAAATTAGAACGCTTCAGTTTGAGGGTAAAAGGTTACCGCGCGTTGCCTTCCTACGGGTTGGAGAGGACTAAACAAAGTAAACGCGATAGAGAGTTTTGGGCGTTAGCCGGGACGTTATTCAGTGTACCCCTTTTCTAGCCCGTAATAATAGGAAACCCTGGCAGAAGAAGTTTCAATGCGCACATCTTAAACCACTGTAGGTCGTCCAAAATATGTTCGGCAGGAAGAGCGGCAGTGGGTTCCAGTGCGTTACGGAATATCACACTGCCATCCATATACGAAGTACCACGACGGGGTGTGTTTACTCCATAAGTTTTGGTATTTAGGTGCACAGCAGCCGGGCTTAGTTGCAAGCAATGTGCTCAAGTTAACCGACGAGGCTAAAGCAGCTAACGTTTACGTCTTATGCTCCAGCAAATGTCACCTAAACGCCTTGTGCAATACCACCATAATCGGCCAAAGTTCCCTTTGAACACACAGAGTCAGACATGGCCAAATTTGTTTCGCGTGTTTAAGCACACTTGGCTTTCCACAATATAGCCGCCAAAACCCCATCAGTGTGCCACGCCAGCAATAACGCTTACCGCGCCGAGGCCACTAATGAGACAAGTGGTCATGGATTCCAATATTAAATACCATCAGTGTTGACAATTTCACGTACCGGTTCCCACGGGAGGCATTGCGCTAGGAATGAACGTGACGTAAATTTACCTACTGTTACGGGAAACTCTCAGGCCGCGGACTCACAAGCGAATATCTGAAACTATGCATGATGTTACGAACTCATTATTAGGCACCGTATCCTCTACTTCCTCAGCGCTTTTGTAGCCAGCACAAATTATACGGCAAAGCACAGCATCGAAACCCAACATAGCATACGTGAACCGAATAAGCCTCGTTCCATGATTGTCGGATCTAACAATGCCAAACGTGGGTGAAGTGCATGCATATGTTATTTAACTGCAATTGATTCCTTTTAAAGTCAAGCTTCCAACTCAAGGTATTTATTCATTATAAAAACGATGACCATTCTGTTGGCTGGCGTACCCAAACGTAACGCCCATGTTAGGCTATATTTCCTTACAAAAGTAAGCCACTCCCTTTCCTCTGATCTAAGGCAACTTGGATCAATTGATGTGGTACTAGACATAGCGTCGCCTTGCCGCTTACTGCTAACGTTTATAGGCGTCAATGATTAAAGCTTACATAAAAGGAGCAACCCTAATATTGATTGGGATCTTCACTGTGATGCTGCAACTGCCTCCTTCGATGCTACGTTTCTGGAAGTTGTTCATGAAAGCAATTTAATACCACATGTCTCGGCCCCTAGTCGTATTATCGCTGGTCAGACGCTGCACATACCGTATTTTGTGCTTTCGTCTGCGCAGTTGGACGTTTCCGATTTGAATCGGAGCGCCGGATCCTCCAATCGCGATCAGTGAACTTTTGGCAGTATGATGGTGGTACACGAATTTGTATATTGATAAATGAAAATGTGCCTTCAAACGCAAGGGTGTGTTCTTTAGTATGTTAACGTCGTTGTTAATATGCTAAGAGGAGGATTAGGAATCAATAAATTGAACGGTTTAAATGGGTTACGGTGCTTAATCGTTTTCCCGCTTTTAGCGAAAACAGCCAAGGTCGACTACGCTTGTGCATTCCGACGTATATTCAAGGGTCCATATGTGAACTTTTCATTGATGCATGAGGCTTTGACAATATTTTGGATGAAAACAGCTACATCGTTCATTCGTCGGTGCGTTAAAACTGAGCAATCTTGCTATGGGAGACTGGACAAGTGTTACCGGAAAGGTGCCAGCATTTATATAAACCGCTTGTGTGCGTGCATAGTAAACGATCAACTGCTGGTAGAAAGCGGTAGGTATGGTGTACCCGCCTGATGAATATATTTTAACAGGTACCGGTGTTACAATCGCCCTACGCGGTTCTCAGCGGTTTTTAAGGGCTACGTGATTGCAAACAGCTGTTTGGCATTCGCACAGTTCTCACGTAGGGAAGCCTTCGCTGAATGACAAAAATCGGCGGATAACAGCAGACCAAGAAAGCATGGCGCTTAACTTAATGAAGACATTTCCTCTAACGCATGAGATGCGTGCATTTGTTCGGCTTCAGTATGACATTCGGTTAACAAGGCGCAATTTACATGACATACGGCGGCGTCAGCGTAACGCTTGTGTCACGAAAGTGGAGGAGGTTACGCAGCTGTTGCCAAGCAATGGTCAGGAAACTGATTGGATTGTGTAACTTTCTAGTTAACGCCCCACTCCCTCAACCGAGCTTACTTCGGGTAGTTCTATCCACTTTGAAAAAACGCAACGCGCCGTTAAGGTTTACCTTCAAATTGAGGGTGCTAAGGTTAGCGTTCAGTCAGAACTCCCATTAGCGTATAGGCTGAAGCTAAAAGAGGCCACTAAAGGCCTCGAAACTAGGCGTGCAGCCGGTGCACATTGTCCCCGGTTGGTGGGTTTTCGGGTGGTCAGCCGGCGGTCTGTTTCCGCCCTACCAGTGCCAGTAGTGGCAGCGCACGAACCAGGGCTGGGCATTACGAGTACCTTCAGATAGTGCTACGCAGCGGGCGCAGCGTATGGAATAAGATGGGCGAGATAGTTCTGCCTGTAGATGGGTTTCATCCCAATATACTCGCATTCACTGAAACGCGGTTGTTTCGGTACAGCACTGGCCATGAGGTACATCTGTCTGGCTACGCACTAGTTAGGTATGATTGCTCCGTTGGCCGACAAGGCGGTGGCGTTGCGCTTTACTTTTGTTGTGGACTTGACGTTTCACGTACGTACATGTTTTAGACGGCAGATAAAACTGTTGAAGCACTGTCGGTAGTGGTAAGCACTTCCTCAGATAAACTTAAAGTCGTACTTGTGTACAGAAACCCTGGGATTGCGTCCAAAGATATGCTTGACTTTATTCGCTCCCAATCCGCGAAAAAGTGTTTTATACCGGGAGATTTCAATCTACCAGACGTTTGTTTGGCAGATCTTCCTTGCAACTCGGCGGAAGGTACTTTCAGTGCAGATGTTCTTGAATTTAAGTTACAAGTACCGTTGCATCAGTTCATAGACCTCTCCACTAGATACATGGATGCCAAACTACCGACTATTTTGGATTTAGTGTTTGCCGTCACTAGACTTTGTAAGTGACCTCACTTACAGCGCTCCCTTACGTGTCAGTGATCAAGTTTGTTTATCGTTTAGGGGTACTCTGACCAAGCTTCACCAGAGAATCGCAAAGCCATTTCCAAACATATGGCGAGCAACGTGTCAGGCAATGCTTATCAAGGCTTCTTGGTTGCCTTGCGAAACCTCGGTGGCCGGTACGGTTCAGGCGGCCTTGGATAAATTTTACCCTTATCTCACGGAAGTGTCTACTTCCTACATCCCGCTTGCAAGGAGAAAGAAGACACGAGCGCGGGCTCCGTGGACAGATACCACTGGCAATTACCTGCTCCAGAAGCGTTCTAGGAGCTGGGGGACCTACTGTGCGGCATTATCAAATAGCTCCTATTATAGTTGCCACGAGGCTAGCAATGGGCGTTAACAACACCTAAGGAAAACTTGGCTGTTGTACAAAAGGTGATTGGCAGATAAAGCTTCGGAAATTCCGAACTTCCTCGCTTATGTTACGAGACGTTGTGGTTCAAATTCGTTAATCCCGATGCAAGCCGATGAAACTTGTGCGTAATCGGACTCAGATAAGGCTGGTGTACTTGGGAAGCAGTATACAGGGGCTATTGTACGTGAGACCACTTTGACTAGCTTTGAGTTTGTCCCCATAGTATCTGAGTTTTCTTAATTAACTGAGTTTACTGTGGTGAAAACGCAAGTTCTTAAACCGCTGCACGTGCTGAACCCTTCCAAAGCAGCTGGACCTGGTTCAATTCACCCGAGGCTTCCGCATGATTTGGTCGTGAAACTAGGTGGACCGCTGAAGATGGTGTTAGGGAAGTCGCTTGACAGCTGCACATTACCTTCTGAATGGAAGGCGGCTGTCATCTGTCCTATTTTTAAAAATGGCGACAGAAGTCTGTCAACCAATTATAGGCCAGGTAGTGTGCCTAGCGTCGTGGTCAAACTGCTTGCAAAGCTGATGGTAGATTCGTTGGAAGGTCACCGTAATAGATTTAATCTACTCAGTAGTGTACAACACGGATTCCGAAAGGGGTTTTCGTGCCTGACGAATTTGTTGATTACTCGTGGAGCTTGGGCGGAAGCAATGAACGATGGGCACGTAGAGGATGTGCCTTTCGTAGACTTTCGAAAGGATTTGATAAGGTACCCCACTTGAAGCTGTCACAAAAGCCGAGTTTCTACGGCGTAGCTGGACTCCTCCTTCGCTGGATATCTGCGTTCTTGCAGGAAAGAAAGCAGTGTGCACTTGTGGGTTGCAGCTTATCCTTAAGGCAAGCGGTCCTTAGCGGAGTCCCACAGGGCTCGGTCCTTGGACCGATGCTGTTCTCCATCTACGTAAACGATCTCCCTGGAGAGCTTAGAGTATCGTCCCTATTGTTTGCTGATGAACTTAAGCTATGGAATGTTGTACATGTTCCTGGGGGTTCTGAGGCCATACAGCATGCCATGGACAAACTATGAGACGGGTCACTTTTTGGCTACTGTCCAATACTCAGGCTAAGTGTTCCGTCCTTCGTATAGGAGCAACTTTCCCACCTTCGAGCTACGTATTCTGTGGGGTCGAAGTCCCGTTGTCTTCAACAAGATAGACCTACGGGGCATCCATTCCTCGTCTTTGCATTCCGGTGACAACTGGAAGAAGGCCGCAAGTATGGTTTGCATATTGTTGTGGTTAATACGCCATTCTTTCGGGGTCTTAACCGCCGACATATTTGTGAAGCTGTTCTCAACTTTCCTTCGGCCCCATCTGGAATACTGCGTCCAGACTTGCCCGCCCGGCCTTGTTCTGGACAAAATAGAGCCCAGAGGGTTTTGTGAGTAGGCACAAATTTGCTCAAGGGGTCACGGGGGCAATCGTATCCGAACGTCTACTTAGCATGGGTAGGTGTTTAATGCAGTACCGATGACTTCGAAGAGACCTGATCCTAGGTTACCGTATTTTAACAGGGAAGGTTTGATCGGCCTTGCGCTGGCTCTTTGGCCCGGCTTGGTTGACTTGTCTTCGCGGTCATCCCCTGGAGCTATACAAGCCGCGTTCTGACCGGATCAGGGCGGAAACTCGGTTATCGCGTAGACTTATCAAGTGCTGTAACTCGCTTCCAGGAAGGGCAGTCAGTGAGCCTAAGGTTAAGGGTTTCGGGCGCCCGTTGGACGCTTTTAGTTTGCAGCACGGAACCTTACCCTTCTCCTGACTATAGCCCTCTTCAAACCTTTAGTTAGTACGCTATCATTCGCTTCACTCTTTGGTTTTATCCTCGTTTAAATGGCTCATTCCCCTTTGTTTTCCACTTTATTTCTACTTCTTTCTTACTTTATGTGACATACACAGAGGGGATTGCTAGTGCAGGGAACGTGGGCAGCAATTAGTTGACCAGGGTCATTTTGTATTTTTCATTTTAGAGCTAACAAGACCACTTAGCATTTAACATTCCACGGCTCAACGATCCGCTCAGGAAGCAACACTAAAGGGACTTTCTTATCGTTCCAGTCCTGGTGTTTTTGGGGGTATTGACAGTGGCTGTAGGCGCCACCTTTGAGACACCATGTGTCGGAGGTTGCGGGTCGCAGCATGAGATCACGGCAATTGAAATTCCGTACCCTGAAATAAAGAACTTCCGCTCGTCACGGCACAAACACCTGACGTACAAGGAGGGCGACGGCTGCTGAAGATGCGGACAGCGCGGTTCGCTCATTGTCAGCAAGCAAAAGAGGCCTCCGCGAGCTGCGAGCAAGCGGACTGGATAAGTATCAATGTATGCGGACGATGTTTTCATCCAACTTGTGCGGGCTACCATGGTGAGCCGGCATACACATGTGTGCACTACTACGGGTAAGTTAAGTTTGATGTACAAAACGTCGCGTTTCTTTAGTGCTTCAGCAGACGGTAAAATGAGTGTAGCCTCGTAAAGTTTTCCCATGGGATTTCCTTTACAATCGGAAATTGCGAACGTTACACCTTCGCTTCACGGACCAGCTATATTGCTTTACAAGTTTGTATGCATCATCAATCTGGAATCATTACTCTTCGCAGGTTGCTGTGGTTTCAATTTAAAGCGCTATGCGCTTTACATGCTAAGCAGCGCCGTGCATACCGCAGACGGACAAAAGGCGCATAGATACTGACGTCAACGGATGCGTGGCACATGTCATAACTGCCTCCTTTTACCTGTGGATACTTTGGAGACAGAAGTGGGTGCTGGGTCATGTGAAAGTTCGTGTATATAAGGCCCCAGTGTGGGCTTTCATTCTGTATGTTAATGAGATCTGACACAATCGGTCTATGCTACGTGCTTCAGATAAGCGTTTGCCGGGTCCACCAAGTTATAAATGCTTAGCACTCTTTGAAAGAGCGTTGTGGTAATCACTAAATACCTGTTACAATGCGCCCTCCGCTGCTTCAAGCAACCAACCTATTGCCATAGGCGGCAGTGCGAGATGCATACAGGTTGTGATTGAGGAGTCCGTAATCATGCAGTATGCAATGTATGCCAGTTGTAGTACCAATGGACTTACAAGGTGTTCTGCTGTCGTGTGTAGGCCATCCCTTTGACTAGCGGTAGCATCCCGTGTGATTGTATTTGATGCCGCAGTTGTCTTTTTAGGATTAGTTACGTGAAACCGATGCTCGACAACTACACGCCTCTCTGATGTGGAATGCGCAGCAATAGTGGCCTACTTGTACGGAACACCTCCACTAGGTGGCAACGGCTGCGGAGGAAACCATAGGGCGAAGCATTTGGGCTGCCACCCCGACTCTTTAAAGACGGTGTATGGACGGAGGTTGGGGCCGTTGCAGACTCGGATGAATCGTACTTACCTCGCAACCAGTACACAGACTGCAGACGTTATGCGGATAAGGCTAGAACGCTTGTACTGTCTCTTGAAACGGCCGTTCAGAGATCCGCTGGCCTACGTTGAACGACCTCAAGCAGCACCTTGTGGAGGGTAGTCTGGCAGACACGCCGACGCGGGATGGGACGCAGAGAGCACAACCGCTCAGCTGCGAAACCCCGAGTGTTCCGGTGCGTACGGGATCCCGCCTGAAGAATTGAAACACGTCGGACCCACCTAGGTGACTTAGCTGCACCAATTGGTGCAACGCGCATGGATTGCGGCGGAGGTCCCTCCCGAAATGTAGGAGGCCCTTGTGCGACCACTGTGCAATGGCAAATGGAGCAAGCAATGCCACACGACTTATCGTGGCATCAACGTGCTGATTGGTGTATGCCAGGTGATTACCCTACTCATGTTATGCCGGCTCGTCCATGAGGTTGTGGAACGTAACTCGGCGGATGATCAGCGCACCCCGCCACTTTTCGAGATGGTCGTTAATTTTGCGAAAGACTTGACCGAGCGTCGTATCACTCCTGTGCGGACGGTGGATTGGGCTCAATCTGTAACGGTCTCCGCAGTTAGACATGCACACAGTGTGATAGACAGGCGCATACAGCTTGGTGGGTTGCAAGGGTTGCTGGCGGAAATCCACGTGAACGTCCAAAGTCTCGGCTCTGATGGTTAGCTGCAAGCGCTGAAAATTTTACATGATTTTGGGAATGGTATCTCCGTTAAGTTGGATTACAACATTCGCTGCGAAGAGTCGAAGTGTTCAGAAAGTATACCACCGTGCACCGGAAACCTCGTTATTGGTTGCGCACCTCCGTAGACTTCGCTGCGGAAATAACTGGGGAAGCTGCAGTGGGAATCATTCTAGGCTTCAAGGCTCTGGGTGTCGGTTCACTGGGTGCCTGTTAACAGTCTTTTGTGTTCCATTCTGTCGGCTTATGCAGGTTGTTTGAAACGCTTGTGCCTAAAGGTGTTCAGGTAATAGTTGTCTGCCTCCAGGTAACCTTTGCCGTTGCTATCTACTCCATTGCACCTTCAGTAAGTCTATTGGCTCTTAACAAATGACATTAAGAACTGCCCACTACCCGTGCTGCGTATGTAGGTGAAGCGCCAATACTGGTCACCCTCCACGTTACCTTCAACGGCGTTATCTACTCCGTTGCACCTCCGGTAGGTGTATGGGCTGTTCACGTGTGGCTTTTAGAACTGCTGGGAATGCTTGCCACCTATATGGGTGATACGACACTATTGCTCAGCCTCCACAAAACGTTTGCTCCCGCCAATATGCTCCGCTGCGTTTCCGGTAAGTGTATTGGCTCTTCACATTAGTTGCTTTTAGATCAGATGTCTGCCCGTGCTGAATATATGGGTTATCCGCCACTACTGTTCAGCCTCCACGAAACCTTTGTCTCCGCATATATACTTCGTTGCATCTCCCGTAAGTGTACCGGCGGTTTACATGTGGATTTTAGAACTGCTGCGCATGCATACTACCTAGTTGGGTGATACGACACTCCACGAAACCTCCTCCACGAAACCTTTCTTTCCGAACCCTGTCTATTTGCGGTGCCTACTTTAATGGTCTGCCACTGCTGGTCCGCCAACATGTAACGTGTGGCACAGCATACCTACTTCGTCGCACCTCCAGGTTGAGTATTATGCGTGCACATGGGACTGTTAGAACGCGCGCATATTCCCTTCGAATGCATGATGACACTGACCGTCACGTCGCCTGCGGAATGCCATGCAGCTAAACACCACCGCGTAGTTTACGCACTAGATGTTCGCAGGTAACATATCATTTCAACAATATTACACGTTTGTACTGCGTAAGGAGTACTGCTTCCCATGTCCGGTTTACATTATTTTGAACTCTCAAGTTGGCCTCTTTTGAGGCTGGCAAAACCATTGTCCATTTTTCACTCTTGATGGGTTCCGAGCTGAATACACTCTCACTCAACTAGTGGTGAATATTTCTGAAGGGTCCTAACATCCGGCACCTTTATTGCATGCGGTTTCCCAATGTCCGGAATCATTTAATCCACCGCTGCTTATCCGTTAGCACCTTATCATGTGTCAGCGGCATTGCGCTTCTTCCCACATATTGCTACCGGCAAGTGATGCATCATTGACTCATAGCAAAAGCAGCCAGTGGGTTTCCATGATCACTTCACTTTTAGAGCCCAAGTGATATGCGCCTCCGTTTGCTCCAATACATAACTCAGCTACTGCGCCCAGCCCCACTTATTCCCCCTGCATGCGATGCATAATGTATGCATAGACACAGGTACGATTGGATTCCCATGATCAATTCTCTTTCAGAGCCACAGTGCTATGCGCCGCCCTTCGTCATCCTACTTACCGCTGCCACTACGTCTCCTCAAACGTACAGCCTCCGTTATAAGACACATCAGTAAAAGCTATTCCAGCTATCTTTTTATTTCATTAATGATAGTACTTCCACAGCCAAAATAACATGCGCCGCCGTCAAATTGAACCCTGCCACTATTTATTTTCCTACCTAATCGCCCCACTTAGACGTTCATAAGTGATAAATATACAAAGGTAAGGTTAAATTTTAATGATAACATCCCTTTCACAGCCAAAGCACATATGCGCCGCCCACAACGTCAACGTTATCGTTGCCTCTGGCCCACCTCCCGCCGGATGGTACCTCTATATCAGACGTTAGAGAATGCGAGCCAAAAGTAACAACAAATTTCAATGATGACATCCCTTTCAGAGACATTGTATATATGCGACGCAACCCGCCGTCCTCATTGCCACCCTCGGTCACCCTGTGACGTACGTGCATTAGTCGTCTCCTGTCATAACACCAGGTCCGGTCTTCCATTGCTTTCCACTTTCGTCTACATTTTTACATCCCTTAGAGAACGGAGCAACGGCCTTTTTCAGGGCCACTCTCTGTCACTGCGCCTTATCGTCCTACATCGCATAAACAACGTGTAAACTCTATACATTCCTTGCACTGGACTACTAGCTCCCAAGGTTCAGTAGGTGATTCCGAAATCTTCAGACGATACATGGGCCAATTACTACACCTTGACTTGCGACGAATCACGGCAAGCAATGCGAACAACATGCTCTACCATTATGAACCCGGTAAGTTTACCTTGTGCAGTTATTTTCAATGGTGAACATGCCGCTGTAGCCCTACATTCTTCGTAAACCTTGTTTCCCTATTTCACACAGCCTTTGGAATGTGTACCACGTAGCGCCCGCAGTTCGTCCCGTCAAAATACTTGATGAACCATTTTTCAGTATTCTCGCTTTCTGAGTGATGAGCCTTCGCAACCCTCCCTACAAAGACGAGAATATTTGTATATGGTTTGAGTGTCTACCTGCCCACCTGGTACAATCATACACCACCTCACTAACTCATAGCGTATATCAGTACAACGTCGTAATGTGACTCGGTTCCCATTTTACTACCAACCTGTCGCTGCAAACATTAACTTCCTACTCAGTACGTCTTGTTAATCTGCCCAGCAGCGAATTAATTTATAAGTACAATGCGACACTAATAAGTAACGTAAAACCGGCTGCATCTTCAGTTAAGATTAGTGAACACAGAATACTATGTCTTTTTGGCTATTACGGTAACCTTTACCGAATTCCAGCTTAGCTACTTCACCGCATACAGCAGATTAACTCCGTTACACTTTCCGATGCAATATTCCTTAAAACGATTTTAAATGTTTAACGAACCCCCGTTCCCCCGAAAGCCGCTTAAGCTCCGAATTGTGTAATCATCAAGTTCCATGATTACATACCATTACTTCATGCATAATCATCTTGCGTGAATCCAACTCATACCATTTAGCACACCTAGGAGGAAAAGGATGATGATAACAATAACAAATAGCTGCAGTCCCCAATATTATGTATAACATTCCTCTGCCTCCACAATTGTATACCACAAAGCCATTTGTAATTACCACAATTTTTACTTCAGGCAACATGTCCTTGCGGAAAGCTTTTCAATCGCCCATTTTATTTTTATTGTGCATTAACCATGTAGGAGTACATAGCTTTACACACAAACAACAATACACGTATGCATTTCTTACTTAGGAACATACCATTATTTCTTACTAACTTCATTAGCATATATGTGCTACATATATAAGCATATACGTACTATAAATATATACATATCGTCCAACGGTCTGCAGATAACGACATCCTGCTGAGCTTTCGGATTCATTGAAGTATTTGGTGAAACCGTCGAGTCCGCCAATGGCGCGATTTTGAATACGGGCTTTTGTTCTTCAGGACAACCGCTTTCTGAATTCTCTAAATGCATGCGATTTATTGGGAGCTTTGTTACAAAAGGTGTTTATGATGAGGTCAGTAGCTCCCAAAAGCTGAAAAATTAACTGTGCCGTGCTTAGTTGCAAAGTTGTATAAACTTGGAAAGCATAATAAATAACAGTACATAAGGAGTTAAACAGGAAACGTAATTTAAAAAAGCGTTCATGGAAGGCCGCGTTATGTCCTCGTAAAAGAAGGAAGTGCCAGCATGTATGGTAAATTTTCCAAGACATAGGAGAATCCGTGTGTAGTATATGGTTTTTAAGTAGGGATTGGTTTGCAGTGGAGGTTACATATGGAATTGATAAACGTGCAATGGAAATGATGAATAGAAACATTAATAATTTATTGATAATGGACTGTGTGCGTAAACATGGAATGTGCTGTCAAAAGCAATGTATGTAATAATATATATGTATACATATATGCATATATATTTGTAATTAAACATAATTTTTATCTCCGGCAACATAACTTTCTGGAAATCTCTTCGATCTCCCATTTCCCATTTATTATGCATCAAACATGCAGGAGTAGGTAGACTTACAGAAACACCTTAATTAACGTACGGATTTCTTACTAATGATCCTACTACTAGTGCAGACTGACTTTATTAACCTATAGAAGCTGACGTTATGGGCATATAAATACTATATATATACGTGTATATATATGCATATACATGTATATATATATTTATATCATATATATATTATATATACAAAATGGAGGTATATATATACATATGGTACCAATATGCCTATATATGTAAGCATCTATGGGTTAATGAAGTCAGTATGCGATATTGTATGCTGCATACTGAATGCTGAATACCGTATTATGGAGGAAGTAGAAACTAACTCTGTACAACTCCATCGGGTGAAGATCAAAAACATTCATAAAATATAAATAAACACGTCCGGTGGTCATCCTGAGATGGTTTTAGCAACTCCTTCTATAGCACACAAAATGCTTGTTCACACAGTGAGTCACAAGTGGGTGATATCGATGTCAAGTGGCAATCGTTCTCTGTAACGTATGTTAGCGAAGTGTAAATCCAACAAATATTTGAATTTCTGCACAGATTCTGCCTCGACAACGTGTTCTGGCAGACCGTTCCGGGCGTGCACAACCCTCTGCTAGAAACACAGGTTGTGTGTGGTTTTCTTCAGATGAGGTACCACGAGTTTGCAACTGTGCCCACGTGTGGTGCATGGTACTCGCAAGTGGAGTAACGACCTCACCATAAGGAAATGACCGAGATGTAAAATACGGTAGGTCATGATAAGATCCACTCGAACACGGCTATACGACAAGGTGTAGAGCCCAAGTTTCATGCACCGGTTTTCATAAGATAAGCCACCCAAGCTGGAAATCAGCTTGGTGGCAACGTGTTGTACTCGTTCGATCTTTTGCGCTTCGCCGCGAATGATCGGACAGTATGCAGGCGGACCGTACTCTCGCATTGGTCTGACGATGGAAGAGAAGAGGCGAGTGGCGACATCCTCAGACCAAGTGCCGAAGCTGCGCTTCAGCGCCCAGAGCACGGGCAGTCCGTTTCGATATAGTTTGTTGGTGTTGTCAACAGACTTCAAGCCGCAGCGTGAGAGTACACCTTGGTCTTTCCCGGAAGGTGTGGGATGTAATGGTTGGCCGTCTGGGTGTACGTTCGGCCGTGAATAGCCTTCCTGAGATTCATGGATAGGAACTTTGCCGGGTTGACCGGTAGGTGGACTTCAGCAGACCATACTGCGAGGCGGTCGAGGTCTTGTTGGAGAATATCACCGTCATCGAGAGTATTAATTTCACGCCAATTTTTGAGGTCATCGGCAAACAGTGCACACGGCGACCTTCGAAGCTGGGGCAGCTCGTTGAGAAGGATGAGAAACAGAGTGGGTCCCAGTACCGTATCTTGAGGTACACCACTGGTCGAGGGATACCAATCGGTTAAATGGCTGTCCACCTGTACCCTCCACTTCCTTCCAACGAGAAATTCATGGATCCATCGATGTAACGATCCTCCGACACCACACGACCTTAAGCTGTCTAGAAGCACTTCACGATCAACTTTGTCGAATGCTTTGCTGAAGTCGATGTACATTACGTCGACGGACTTTCCCCGGTTCAGTGCTTGCAACCATTCCTGTCTCGTCACAAGTAAGTTGGTAACACAAGAATATCCCATCCTGAATCCGTGTTGTGCCGGTGTCAGAAGTTCTTTCGATTGCAACAGATGTACTTAACGTTTTTTTTACTATCTTCTCGATCACTTTGGCCAAACGGGTGTAAGACAAATTGGCCTGTAGTTATCCACCTTACTGAGGTCGCAAACTTTCGGGATCGGGCTCACCACCGATCGCTTCCAGTCGTTTGGCCATTAGCCCTCAGACAATGATTTGTTGAATGGATCCGTAACTGCAGGCAAGATAATGGCAGCTATTGATTTGATAATTAGCGTTTGAAGCCCGTCAGGCCCTGCAGGCTCCGTACTGGCAGGGTGCGCAAGTGGCAGGCGCACATCGTCGACATCACAAACCAAAATGTTGAATCCTACGGGTATGTTACTCGCTGAGATGGGTATGGACGCCGCGTCGTTTGCAAACACGGAAGCGAAGTGAGCGGCCAATGCGGACACGCGGTCGGAACTGGAAGTTGGCAGGTGTCCGGTCGCATCTTCCAGAAAAATAAAGAGGGAGAGAGACGCAGAGCAGGGGAGCAAAGAAGCAAAGAAGAAGGGGGGGGGGGGGAGGAGAGAGAGAGATAAGAGGGAGGGGGAGGGAAGAGGAGGAAAAGGAAAAAGGGAAAAAGGAAAAGGGAAGACGGGGGGGGGGAAAGGGGAAGGAAAGGAGAGGAAGGAGGGGAAAAAGAAAGCGGAGGAAGAAAAAGAGAAGGAGGGAGAAAGAAGGAGGGAGGAAAAGGAGGGGGGGGAAGGGGAGAAAGAGGGGGAGGAAAGGACAGGGAAGGAAAGGAGAAGGAGGAGACAGGCAGGAAAGGACATGGGAGAAAAGAAGAGAAGGAAAAGAGAAGAAAGAAGGGGAAAAGAGGGAAGGAAGAAGGAGACAGGAAAGAAAAGAGGGGAGAGGGAAGAAGGGAGAGAAAGAGAAGAAGAAGGAAAGAAGAGAGGGGGGGAGAAAGAGGAAGAGAAGGGGAAGGACAACAGAAGGAAGGAGAGAAGAAAGAAAGGGGAGGAAAAGGAGAGAAGGAGAGAGAGAAAAAGGGAAGACGAAGGAAGGGGGAAAAAAAAAAAGGGAAGGAGAGAGAGGGAAGGAAGGAGAAAAAAGAAAGGGAAGAAAAACAAGAGAAAAAAAAGAGGGAAAAGGGAGAAAGGAAGGGGAGGAAAAAAAAAAGGAAGGGGAGAAAGAGAAAGAGAAGGGGGGGAAAGGAAAAAGGAAAAGGGGGGAAAGGGGAAGGAGAAAAGGAAAGAGGAAGGAGGAAAGAAGGAGAAGAAAGGAGAGAGGGGAAGGAGGAAAAGGGAAGGAAGGGGGAGGGAGGAAGAGGAGAGGCGAAAAGAAAAGGAGAAAGGAAAGAGGGAGGACAGAAGGAGGAACGGGACAGGGGGAAGAAAGAAGGACAGGGGGAAGCCCGAGAAAGGGGGGGAAGGAAAAGAGAAGGGGAAGGGGAAGAGGGGGAGAAGAGGAGGGAGGAAAAAGAGGAAGAAGAGAAGGGAGCAGGAGAAAAGGGGAAAGGGAGGGGAGAAGGAGAGAGGAAGAAAGGGCGAGGGAGAAAAGGAAGAAGGCGAGAGGAAGGGAGAGGAGAAGGAAGAGAAGGAGAAAAGAGGAGGAGGGGAGACAAGGAGGAGGAACAGAGGAGGAGGGGAAAGGAAGAAGGGGGAAGGAAGAGAAGAAGGGAGAGGAGAAGGAAACAGGGTAAGAGGAAGGAGACACAAACAGACGGAAAACGAAGAAAAGAAAGGAAGGGAAGAGGAGAAGAAGGGGGAGAAAAAGGAGGAAAGGAGGGAGGGGAGAGGAAAAAAGGGAAGGAAAGGGAGAGAAGAGGAGAAAGGAGGGGAAGGATAAAGGAGGAGGAGGAGGGGAAAAAAAGGGGGAAAGTGTAAGGGGGGAGGGAGAGAAGAGAGAAAGAGAGGAGGAAAGAGGGAAAGAAAAAGGGAGAAGGGGAAGAAGAGGAGGAGGAGGAAAGGGAAGAAGAGAGGAAAAGGAAGAAGGAAGAGAAGGAGAGGAGAGAAAGAAAGAAAAGGAGGGAAAAGGGAAAAAGAAGGGAGGAAAAAGAAGGGAAGGAAGGGGGGAAAGGGGAGGAGGGAAAGAGGGGAGGAAGAGGGGGGAAAAAAAAGAGGGGAAGGAAAAGGGGGAGAGGAAAAGGAAGGAGAGGAAAGGAAAAGAGGAGAGAGGGGAGGGGAAAGGAAAAGAAGGAGGGGAAAAAGGGAAAGGGGAGGAGGGGGAAATGGGAGGGGAGGGGAGAAAAGGAAGGAGGAAAAGAAAAAGAAAGGGGGAAAAAGGAGAAAAGAGAGGAGGGAAGAGGCGAGGAAAAGGGGGGAAAGAAAGAAAAAAAAAGGGGGGGAGAGAGGGAAGGGGGGGGGAAAGAAAGGGAAAGAAGAGGAAGAAGGGGGAGAAAGAAAAAGGAAGGAGAGGAAGAAGAGGGGAAGAAAAGAGAAAAGAGGGGGGGGAAGGAAATGCGCAAAAAACAAAGAGATACAGGAGCAGACGAAAGTAACGCACTATGAATGCACCGTGATCCAGCAGAACAACCGCAGGACTTGTACCACAGGTAATACAACTAAAAAAAGGGAAAAAAAAAAGAAGGAACGATACCAGGGCAGTGAGACGTGCCTCTTTCTCTTTCCCCCTCCTCCCTTCTCCCTGTCCTAGTGCCCTCCCCCTTCTTTACCGTTACGTACCCTACCCCCCCCAGTTGTCGCACCCCCATCCCCCCTACTCCCCTTGTGACCCCCCTACCTCACTCTTCCCTCCCCCCAATTACATCCCGGTATTCAGACATTCAGTATGAGTACCAGCAACACCATATGCGCAATACTGACTTATTAACACCATAAGAT
>OX104064.1:170643632-170695435 GCA_944474145.2 Dicrocoelium dendriticum
ATCAGGCCGCTTACAGTTTGCGCGCCAACTGGCCTCCTCGGCAGCAGCTGTCACCTGGTCGCGATTGTGGTGCCACAGGTCGCCCACTGTGGCTATGCAGTCCACATCACCACACAGGCGTGCAGCCATCGCCTTCTCCAGCTCAGTACGTTTCGCCACAGTACAGAAAGAGAGAATGTTAAATTTACGCCGATTCACGGCGGGAGTGCAATACATTGAGTTATGAAAATATGTGTACAGTTTGGTCCGCAACAACTTGTGACCAGTGCCACACTCAGCTCCACGCAGTACACGGGTCATGCGCACTTCACGCATACCACGCTGACGTACGATGACATAGCCGAGCAGGTGAGCGTGACCACTCCGTGGGTGCGTCCAAGTTGCTATATCACTCGCACTCAGTGCAAACCGAGTGTTCGTAATCGTCAGGCCGTGAGTAGCACACAGTGAGAGCAGCCTGTCACCGTTCGCATTCTCTGAGCCAATGCCATGCGCACCGATAACATCTGTCCACACCGATGCATCACGCCCAACGCGCGCGTTGAAATCACTTAGCAGAAATAGTCGGTCGCTCCTCGGCACGGACCATATCACGGAGGATAGCTCAGTGTAGAGCTGATCACGCGTGTCATCAGGATAACACATGGTCGGACCCTACGTGCTTATAAAAGTAGCAAACTCACCTCTTCCGAGTCGTAGGCAAACAGTCATTAGTCGCGCGCTGATGCCTGTTGGTTCACCTACCAGCTGGCCATTCAGGCGGTCGGATGTTGCAAATCCGGCCCCATGTTCTCGTGGGGTTGAGGCGGCATTGCCCACCCAGTAGAATGTGTAGCCAGCACGTGCTTCATGCAAATTACCTTGCTCAGCGAGCCGAGTTTCACTGAGTGCCGCAATATCGATGTGGTAGCGCGCCAGCTCCATTGCGACCAGTGCAGTGCGTCGCTCCGGGCGCTCGCTGGAGTTCCGGTCCAGTAGTGTGCGTAAGTTTCAGCACCCGATGCTGAGTGCTTTGCGCGCAGGCATACGATTGCATTGGTAAGCAATCGCAGGCGAGGTGGTCGTTGTGCTTCGGAGTTTTGCTTGAGGGATTCAACCCGGAGCCTTTGGCTTAATAGCCTGACCCACAAGGCAGTGGGTGATTTGGAGGTTTGCTTGAGGGACTCCACCCGGAGCATTTGGCTCAATAGCCTGACCCGCAAGGCAGTGGGGAGCAGATCCATCTCGGGAATCTGAATGCAGACACAGATGGGGATCAGATTGACGGCCGTCACACGCAGCCTTTGAGGCACTGGAACAATTATTATATGTTTTGCGACTGTAGTAGGATACGCACCTGCGACCACGGCCAGACGCAGGAGGGTTTTTGGCGGATTAGTTAGCGGCATCCGGTTTCGCATTTGCCTGTCACTGTGGCAAGCCACAAGACGCCTGCGCCTACAAAGGGACCATGGATGGCTTGCGCTGCACCACTTACAGCTCCAACCACACACCCGATATCCAGTGTAAACCCGAAGGAATATGACCGGGAGGCATGCGGATGGGAGCCAGGTTTCATCAACGGAGCTGGCCCACACTCCTTCACAGACAAACACAAGCACGCTGTATTTGGGGAATCAAGTACACACAAAGCGGTGGCTGGACCGTAGTCAGCTCCACACTGAGTGCATGGAACCACTCTTCGAGCCTAGCACGGAAAACAAGGACCGTGCACCCCGTCCCCTCCAGCAATGACCAACTGTCTCCTGGAGCCAGTATGGACAAGGTAGTGGGTAATAGACAGGTAGGCAACTTGTCAACATGCACACGAAGCGCAGCCACACCGGGGATATCAAACAACAGCCAATCAATTGAGAGAGCAAGGGAGGGAGAAAAGCTCGATTAGTGCATTAGGACACGGTGACATAAACCTTAATTATATAGCATAGGTAACAAGTTGTTTACAAACGAAGCCTAGCTAAGTGCACGAGGTCAGAAAGTATAGTTCACGTAATGCCACGAACACAAAAATGATATGGAAATCGAATACATTTGGCTTAGGCGATGTGTGCAAGTTAATGGAATAGAGTATAGGGAGATATTATTATGGGAAAGAAAGCATTGGGACAAAATTGAAAACCCACCGCCTGAAATAAAGAGACTTAGCATGCAAGCACGCGGTTGGTCAATCAATTTCAGCGGGTCTACAAACGCTGCGCCGGCTCGCCGTAAATTTTTGCAAGACCCGTCGTCGCCTCCGTAGTGGCCCTAAAGGGCCTAGATCATAATCCACGAGATATTTTTATGAGAAAGCACGGCGTTAGGACAGAACCGAAAACCCACCACCTGAAATAAAGAGACCTAGCATGCAAGCACACGGTTAGTAAATCGAATTCAGCGTGCCTACAAACGCTGCGCCGGTTCTGCCTACGTTCAATGCGGGACCCGCCGTCGCTTCGGCAGTGGGCCCGAGTGGCCTCGCTCATGGCTCACTAGGCCTGCCTGATTAAGGCACTCGCGACCGCATGTTCTACAGCACCATGCGCTCGATGTCAATGGAGTATAATTCATTGGTGCTTGCCGCTCCCGCACTTGCCGCTTCTTCTCTGCGTGCATGAGGGCTTTCTCCCGCACATGCATTCTACATACACATAATTGCCTACCTGTACCCTGTTCTATAAATATGCACACGTCGCTTTATTAATAGTAGTTTAGTTCGATACATTTTTCGTGTATGTGGCGGTTCCGTAAAATAAACTTTCTAACCTCGTGAACTTGTCACGTATTCTGTTGTGAACAACTTATTTCATATGCTTATTAATTTCAGGATTTATATCATCGTTTCCTTATGCATTACTCGATTTAGTTGCTTTGTTATCTTTCTCTCAAGCGAGTGGCTGTTGCTTGATACCTCTGTTGTGGCTGCGCTTGAGGGGCATGTTGAAAAGGGGCCCGCCTAACCATTACTTAATAACAAATCCATACTGGCTCTAGCAGACAGTTGGTAGTTGCTGGAGGAGACAGGGTGCACAGTCCTTGTGGCAGTGTTAGGATCAAAGAGTGGTTTCACGCAATCAACGTGGAGCGGCCTACGGTAAAGCCACCGCATTGTACCTACTTGATTCTCGAATACCCTATGCTTGGGTTTGCCTTGAAGGAGTGTGGGCCGGCTCCGTTGATAAAACGTGGCTCCCATCCACATGCCTCGCGGTCTGATTGCTTCGAGTTTACAATGGATATGGGGTGTGTGGTTGGAGCTGTGGGTGGTGCAGCGCAAGCCAACCATTGTCCTTCTGTAGGCGCAAGCGTTCTCCGGCAGTCCACAGTGATGGGCAAACCCGAAACCGGACGTCCTCAACCATATATGTAGGAATATACACATAGAGATAGCTCACTTGGGGCTCCATGCTGAAGGGATTTGACTTTCGTGTTAATCCTTAACAGCTGTTGGTCTAATAACAGCGATACCTAATACAGGTATCTTTAAGCGGAATAAATGGTAGCAAGCTTCGTTTTTATCAATTGACAATGGTTAGAGGTAGCTATCAAAGCGCGCCATTAAAATACCCTGGTGGTGGAGATACGCTTATTTTGCAAGTACTTGCCTGTGATATCTATCCATGGTAGCCGTGCTTGTGTCGCTTTTCTCCTCGCAAAAGGTATGTAAGTAGTAGACACTTTCGTGAGCTAAGACCTTTATTTATGCCCGGCCGCCTGAAGCGTGACGACCACCGATATTTCGCAACGTAACCAGAAGTCCTGTGACGTATTGCCTGATAGTTATCTCGTCATTTATTTGGATAAGACACAGCTATGCCCTGGTGAAATCTGGTCAGAGTACGCCCGAAGGATTAACAAACATGTTCACGGGCACCCAAGTCTAGCTTCTTGGCAAAAACAAACTCCAAAGTAGACGGCACTTGAACATACATGTGCCTAATAGGATGGTCCACGAACTGATGAAACGGTACTTGTAGCGTAATCTCAAGAAGTACTGCACCGAAAGTACCTGCCACCTAGTTGCAAGAAAGGTTTGCCTAACAAAATTCCGGTAGGTTTAAATCTTCCAGTGGCAAACACCTGTTCACGGATTGAAAGCGAATGCAGTCAAGCACCTCGTTGGACCCATGCCAGGGCTTCTATTCACAAATACTACTGCTATCTGAGCCGGGGAAGTTGTGACCAATACCGGTGAAGCGTCGACAATTTTATCTGCTTACTGGCACGTGCAGGTACGCAAATCGACAAGTCCACAGCAAGCAAAAGCGCAATACCCCCACCTTGTTGGCCAACGTAGCCATACCATCAAAATAGTGCGTAGCCAGGCAGATGTACTTCATTGTGCGTGATTTGCTGAGACAGCCACGTAAAAGTGTGTGCAAGTACATCGAGATCAGACTCGTCTACAAGCAGACCTATTGCCCACCTCTTATTCCTTAGGCTGCGCTCATTACTTAGCACTATCTGAAGGCACTCGTAATGTTGTGCGCCACCAAGACTGGTACAGGTAGGGCGGAAAATACCTCTGGCTGCCTACCAGTAAACCCACCAAACGTAGCTCATGTTAACCGGCCACTCGCTAGGTTTTGTGGTTCTTAATCGTTACTTTTAGCTTTAGCCTCTCCGCTAGCAAGAGCTCTGACTAAAGGCGAAAATTAGAACACTTCAGTTTGAGGGTAAAAGGTTACCGCGCGTTGCCTTCCTACGGGTTGGAGAGGACTAAACAAAGTAAACGCGATAGAGAGTTTTGGGCGTTAGCCGGGACGTTATTCAGTGTACCCCTTTTCTAGCCCGTAATAATAGGAAACCCTGGCAGAAGAAGTTTCAATGCGCACATCTTAAACCACTGTAGGTCGTCCAAAATATGTTCGGCAGGAAGAGCGGCAGTGGGTTCCAGTGCGTTACGGAATATCACACTGCTATCCATATACGAAGTACCACGACGGGGTGTGTTTACTCCATAAGTTTTGGTATTTAGGTGCACAGCAGCCGGGCTTAGTTGCAAGCAATGTGCTCAAGTTAACCGACGAGGCTAAAGCAGCTAAAGTTTACGTCTTATGCTCCAGCAAATGTCACCTAAACGCCTTGTGCAATACCACCATAATCGGCCAAAGTTCCCTTTGAACACACAGAGTCAGACATGGCCAAATTTGTTTCGCGTGTTTAAGCACACTTGGCTTTCCACAATATAGCCGCCAAAACCCCATCAGTATGCCACGCCAGCAATAACGCTTACCGCGCCGAGGCCACTAATGAGACAAGTGGTCATGGATTCCAATATTAAATACCATCAGTGTTGACAATTTCACGTACCGATTCCCACGGGAGGCATTGCGCTAGGAATGAACGTGACGTAAATTTACCTACTGTTACGGGAAACTCTCAGGCCGCGGACTCACAAGCGAATATCTGAAAATATGCATGATGTTACGAACTCATTATTAGGCACCGTATCCTCTACTTCCTCAGCGCTTTTGTAGCCAGCACAAATTATACGGCAAAGCACAGCATCGAAACCCAACATAGCAAACGTGAACCGAATAAGCCTCGTTCCATGATTGTCGTATCTAACAATGCCAAACGTGGGTGAAGTGCATGCATATGTTATTTAACTGCAATTGATTCCTTTTAAAGTCAAGCTTCCAACTCAAGGTATTTATTCATTATACAAACGATGACCATTCTGTTGGCTGGCGTACCCAAACGTAACGCCCATGTTAGGCTATATTTCCTTACAAAAGTAAGCCACTCCCTTTCCTCTGATCTAAGGCAATTTGGATCAATTGAAGTGGTACTAGACATAGCGTCGCCTTGCCGCTTACTGCTAACGTTTATAGGCGTCAATGATTAAAGCTTACATAAAAGGAACAACCCTAATATTGATTGGGATCTTCACTGTGATGCTGCAACTGCCTCCTTCGATGCTACGTTTCTGGAAGTTGTTCATGAAAGCAATTTAATACCACATGTCTCGGGCCCTAGTCGTATTATCGCTGGTCAGACGCTGCACATACCGTATTTTGTGCTTTCGTCTGCGCAGTTGGACGTTTCCGATTTGAATCGGAGCGCCGGATCCTCCAATCGCGATCAGTGAACTTTTGGCAGTATGATGGTGTACACAAATTTGTATATTGATAAATGAAAATGTGCCTTCAAACGCAAGGGTGTGTTCTTTAGTATGTTAACGTCGTTGTTAATATGCTAAGAGGAGGATTAGGAATCAATAAATTGAACGGTTTAAATGGGTTACGGTGCTTAATCGTTTTCCCGCTTTTAGCGAAAACAGCCAAGGTCGACTACGCTTGTGCATTCCGACGTATATTCAAGGGTCCATATGTGAACTTTTCATTGATGCATGAGGCTTTGACAATATTTCGGATGAAAACAGCTACATCGTTCATTCGTCGGTGCGTTAAAACTGAGCAATCTTGCTATGGGAGACTGGACAAGTGTTACCGGAAAGGTGCCAGCATTTATATATACCGCTTGTGTGCGTGCATAGTAAACGATCAACTGCTGGTAGAAAGCGGTAGGTATGGTGTACCCGCCTGATGAATATATTTTAACAGGTACCGGTGTTACAATCGCCCTACGCGGTTCTCGGCGGTTTTTAAGGGCTACGTGATTGCAAACAGCTGTTTGGCATTCGCACAGTTCTCACGTAGGGAAGCCTTCGCTGAATGACAAAAATCGGCGGATAACAGCAGACCAAGAAAGCATGGCGCTTAACTTAATGAAGACATTTCCTCTAACGCATGAGATGCGTGCATTTGTTCGGCTTCAGTATGACATTCGGTTAACAAGGCGCAATTTACATGACATACGGCGGCGTCAGCGTAACGCTTGTGTCACGAAAGTGGAGGAGGTTACGCAGCTGTTGCCAAGCAATGGTCAGGAAACTGATTGGATTGTGTAACTTTCTAGTTAACGCCCCACTCCCTCAACCGAGCTTACTTCGGGTAGTTCTATCCACTTTGAAAAAAAACGCAACGCGCCGTTAAGGTTTACCTTCAAATTGAGGGTGCTAAGGTTAGCGTTCAGTCAGAACTCCCATTAGTACTCCCATTAGAACTCCCATTAGTAATAATTTATAGATAATGGACTGTGTGCGTAAACATGGAATGTGCTGTCAAAAGCAATGTATGTAATAATATATATATGTATACATATATGCATATATATTTGTAATTAAACATAATTTTTATCTCCGGCAACATAACTTTCTGGAAACCTCTTCGATCTCCCATTTCCCATTTATTATGCATCAAACATGCAGGAGTAGGTAGACTTACAGAAAAACCTTAATTAACGTACGGATTTCTTACTAATGATCCTACTACTAGCGCAGGACTGACTTTATTAACCTATAGAAGCTGACGTTATGGGCATATAAATACTATATATATACTGTATATATATGCATATACATGTATATATATATTTATATCATATATTATTATAATTTACAAAATGGAGATATATATACATATGGTACTAATATGCCTATATATGTAAGCATCTATGGGTTAATGAAGTCAGTATGCGATATTGTATGCTGCATACTGAATGCTGAATACCGTATTATGGAGGAAGTAGAAACTAACTCTGTACAACTCCATCGGGTGAAGATCAAAAACATTCATAAAATATAAATAAACACGTCCGGTGGTCATCCTGAGATGGTTTTAGCAACTCCTTCTATAGCACACAAAATGCTTGTTCACACAGTGAGTCACAAGTGGGTGATATCGATGTCAAGTGGCAATCGTTCTCTGTAACATATGTTAGCGAAGTGTAAATCCAACAAATATTTGAATTTCTGCACAGATTCTGCCTCGACGACGTGTTCTGGCAGACCGTTCCGGGCGTGCACAACCCTCTGCTAGAAACACAGGTTGTGTGTGGTTTTCTTCAGATGAGGTACCACGAGTTTGCAACTGTGCCCACGTGTGGTGCACGGTACTCGCAAGTGGAGTAACGACCTCACCATAAGGAAATGACCGAGATGTAAAATACGGTAGGTCATGATAAGATCCACTCGAACACGGCTATACGACAAGGTGTAGAGCCCAAGTTTCATGCACCGGTTTTCATACGATAAGCCACCCAAGCTGGAAATCAGCTTGGTGGCAACGTGTTGTACTCGTTCGATCTTTTGCGCTTCGCCGCGAATGATCGGACAGTATGCAGGCGGACCGTACTCTCGCATTGGTCTGACGATGGAAGAGAAGAGGCGAGTGGCGACATCCTCAGACCAAGTGCCGAAGCTGCGCTTCAGCGCCCAGAGCACGGGCAGTCCGTTTCGATATAGTTTGTTGGTGTTGTCAACAGACTTCAAGCCGCAGCGTGAGAGTACACCTTGGTCTTTCCCGGAAGGTGTGGGATGTAATGGTTGGCCGTCTGGGTGTACGTTCGGCCGTGAATAGCCTTCCTGAGATTCATGGATAGGAACTTTGCCGGGTTGACCGGTAGGTGGACTTCAGCAGACCATACTGCGAGGCGGTCGAGGTCTTGTTGGAGAATATCACCGTCATCGAGAGTATTAATTTCACGCCAATTTTTGAGGTCATCGGCAAACAGTGCACACGGCGACCTTCGAAGCTGGGGCAGCTCGTTGAGATGGATGAGAAACAGAGTGGGTCCCAGTACCGTATCTTGAGGTACACCACTGGTCGAGGGATACCAATCGGTTAGATGGCTGTCCACCTGTACCCTCCACTTCCTTCCAACGAGAAATTCATGGATCCATCGATGTAACGATCCTCCGACACCACACGACCTTAAGCTGTCTAGAAGCACTTCACGATCAACTTTGTCGAATGCTTTGCTGAAGTCGATGTACATTACGTCGACGGACTTTCCCCGGTTCAGTGCTTGCAACCATTCCTGTCTCGTCACAAGTAAGTTGGTAACACAAGAATATCCCATCCTGAATCCGTGTTGTGCCGGTGTCAGAAGTTCTTTCGATTGCAACAGATGTACTTAACGTTTTTTTACTATCTTCTCGATCACTTTGGCCAAACGGGTGTAAGACAAATTGGCCTGTAGTTATCCACCTTACTGAGGTCGCAAACTTTCGGGATCGGGCTAACCACCGAGCGCTTCCAGTCGTTTGGCAATTAGCCCTCAGACAATGATTTGTTGAATGGATCCGTAACTGCAGGCAAGATAATGGCAGCTATTGATTTGATAATTAGCGTTTGAAGCCCGTCAGGCCCTGCAGGCTCCGTACTGGCAGGGTGCGCAAGTGGCAGGCGCACATCGTCGACATCACAAACCAAAATGTTGAATCCTACGGGTATGTTACTCGCTGAGATGGGTATGGACGCCGCGTCGTTTGCAAACACGGAAGCGAAGTGAGCGGCCAATGCGGACACGCGGTCGGAACTGGAAGTTGGCAGGTGTCCGGCCGCATCTTCCAGACATGACACGTCACCTTTTGGCTTCAACCGGCGTTTCACGTAAGCGAAAATCTTCTTTGGAGATATCCTCGCGTCAGCTGCAAGCTTTTCTTCTAAGTTTCGGAACTTTATCAATTTCACCTTGTTGCAAATATTTTGCTGTCTTTTATATGCTTCGTAATCAGTGGCGGAGCCAGAGAAGCGAAATGCGTCCCACATTCTTCACCGTAACCGAGCCAGCCTAACATATTCCATGTCGAACAAGTGTGGTTTGATTGGTCCGACTTTCTGAAATTTCAACGGCACAAACTGAGAACAAAGCAATGCCAATCCTTCCTATATTACTGTTCAACCGTCCTCCACAGATGTAACATGCGGTAGCGACCAATCCATTTGGCACGCTGCTCGATTTAATTCATTGAAATCAGTTTTCCAGTAGTTGTAAGCTGGTTCCACCAGAGATACACTCGGCAACTTCAGTTCCATAGTGGCCACCAGCACGGAATGCTCGCTGTTAGCTAGGGGCTCCTAGGTTCGTATGTCATGCAACCGCTGTTCGCAATTCGTCACCATCAAATTAAGGCACGATAGGTTCAAATGCGACGACGTGCGCGTAGTTTGGTATGTGTTGCGATTCCCCAGTTGCAAACAAGAAATCAACAAACTTTGATTCGGCTTCGGAATACCCAGGCATGAGTTGGATTTCAGGCCACTGAATGTCGGAACAATTGAAGTCACCCATGAGTAGAAAATATGGACGACTCATGTTGTTCCGAAGATGCGGTAGCCAATCTAATGAGCGGTTCATGGGGCTACGGTAGAATGCACCTACTGCCAGCTTGCCGCGTCTGAGGTTGATTGAGCACCATACCTGTTCACACTGTCCATCTCCACTTCGGTACATGCGTACAAGCTTCCCACGCAAGGAAGACCGTATACAAAGTAAGACACCACCACGAGGATTTAATATTCTACCGCAACGATGGCATGAGTAGCCCCTGAGATCGACTTCCTCTGCCAGTACCTCAGAAGTTAGCCATGTTTCCTCCAGTCCTACGACGTCTGGTCGCTCAGAGGCAAAAAAGCGACACAGCACATCCCGTTTGTTTATAAGGCTAGAGATGTTTATGAATGCAACACAGAGGTCCTGAGAGGCACCGCGGGACGTGCCTGGAAGTTGATCAACAGACTGATACGTGCACCCTACTTGATCACTTAAAAATTCACGACGCGTAGATCAATTTTGCCTTCTACTGTACGGCGTTTAAGCCCAAGGACCGCAGTCTTCAAGCCGTTCCTCTCTTCGGGTTCCAAGTCTCGGCGGATGTGAACCCTGGTGCCTTGGTAAGGTCATAAGTAAGTAATCCGTACGTTAACTAACGTTTAGGTGTTAAGCTATCTACTCCTGCATGTTTGCTGCATGCTACATGGGGAATGGGAGATTGAAGAGATTTCCGTAATGCTATGTAACCAGAGATGAATAGTATTTTTAATTACAATTGCTTTTGTGGTACACATTTGCGGACGCAGAAGAATGTTATATATACGAGGTGGGACTGCAACGGTTTGTTACTGTGATCAACAGACTTTTCTCTCTAGGTGCGCTAAATGGAATGGGGTTGATTCACGCAAGGAACTATGATATTGCATGAGGTGACGGTATGTAAGCATGGAAGTCCATAATTACTAATTGCGGAGGTTAGGAGATTTTAGACGGAAAATGTGTTTCTTGAAACATTTACGATGAGTTAAAGGAATATTGCCTCCGGAAAGGTGACGGAGTTAATCTGGTGTATTCGCTGAAGTAGGAAAAATAAATTTCTGTAAATTTTTCCGCACTGGATAAATAAGACGTACAGCTCTGTGTGAATTAACCTTAACTGAAGACGCAGCTTATTTTACGTTACTTATTTATAAATATATAAGTTAAACTGCTGCTGAGTAGAGTAACAAAACATAATGAATCGGAGGCTAAGCTTTGGCACAACGTTTTGTCAGTATAATGATAAGCGATTCGCGTGGCCACGTTTTACTAATGTACGCAGTGAGTTGGTAGGGTGGTGTATGGTTGCATCAGGTGGGCTGACGGGACACTCAGACATATGCAAATATTCTCATCTAAGTGGGGAGCGTTGCGAAGTCTCATCACCTACCAAGCGAGAATACTGAAAACTGGTTATTAAAATATTGTTACCGGCGGAAGGGGGCGCAACGAGGTGAACATTCCAAAGGCGAGTGAAATAGGGAAAGACGTTTACGAATAATGGACGTGTACAGCGGCATGTACGTCGTTGAAAATAACAGCACAAGCTGCACTTACCTCGTTCTTAATGGCTGAGCACGTTGTTCGCATAGGTTGCAGTGTTGCGTCAAACGTCATGATTTAGGAATTGCACCATATATTGTCAGAAGATTACGAAACCACCCACTGAACCTGTGAGCTTGTAGTCCGGCGCAAGGAATTTGCTGACTTTGCAAGCTTCCTATGCGGTGTGGAACGACGAAGCACAGAGACAGGGGGTGGCCCTGTTCATTTCACTCTGGAGAATGTCCCGGCAAAAGCTATACCCCTGCGGCTTAGTGCCTCTCCTGCCGCTGGTGGTTTCCACCCAAGACGCTTGAGAGCGTGCGCTGCAGCTCCAACTTTACCCATAGCTGAGCTGGTTACACACTGCTTTTCCGAAGGTAAAGTTCCCAATGATTAGAAATGTGAGAGTACTACAGCGATCTACAAAGGCGTTACGGGCAAATATCCTGTCGATTACCGAACGATAGCTCTCCCGTCTACGATCTTCTAAGTGATGGGATCGATGGTCGCAGACGCTTTAATAGACTACATGGAGGCGCAAATCTGCTCTCTCATTGGCAGCACGCTTTCTCGCAGGAACGGTCGTGCATCAGTAACCTGCTACTTGCCAGCCATAGCTGGAAGCCTGCTGCCGACTCTAGCCTTGAAACGCATGTTATATTCTTGGATATCGCGGAAGCCTTCGACAACGTGGAGCACAACATTCCACTACAGAGACTGTTGTGCTACGGCGTTTCGGGGGCCTTTGATGGAATGGATCGGGAACTACATTTAACACGTTACCGTCTAAGCATACGTTCACGGAGCGCTCTCCCCGCATCCTTGCCGCAAACGGCGTTCCAGCACGGTCTGTTCTCGGAACGCACCTCTTGCTAGTCATCATGGATGACGGCACACGGCAAGTGCAGTCTTCGCCGTGCTACATGCGGTTAATGGGAAGCTGTAGCGCGCAATTAACCCCCGACGAAGCCCACGCTCTTCCGACGGACCTGCACTGTGTACGTCAGTGGTCCATTGGAAACAACCTTCCATTTAATGTTTTGTCATGTTCCGTCCTTTCAACCCGGTCTCCCGCTTTTTTTCTTAAATATTATCTGGGAGCGTTTATCCTCCAGATCTCTTCAGCCGAGAGACACTTGGGTAGCACTACCCAGACCTGTCTTTCCGTATCCAAAAGCAGCTGCTGCTGCTTTCCGCATGGGGACATTGCTGTAAGGAACGTTCGGACAAGTTGACCCTAGTAATTTCTACCTCCTCCTTAACGCTTTTCTTCGACCCCACTCTCAGTTTGCAATTCAGCTTAGGAGCAGATGGTTGTTAAACGACCTTCGCATACTGGAAGCCCCACAACGTTGAGCAACAAAACTGGTCCGAGGTCTTAATAGCCTAGATTATCCACATCCACGTCACAGCCTGAGCCTGTACCCCCTTAAGTACCCACGTCTACGGGGCGACCTGATCCTGTTATTTACGAGCATATCCAACCCGGAACATCCCTGTCACCATCAACTCAAACAGCATCAATGGCGCTCCCACCTACGTGTCCACTCACTGAGGCTCACAATCACCAGAACTGCAGACTATATCACTTATCTTTACGAATCAGCCGACCGTGGAAGGCTCTGGCTGCTGATGTAGCCATGACACTTACTGTGATGGAATTTAAGACCCGCCCGCACTGTCATCTGGCGCAGCTGCACCGCGATAATCCATGATACAACTACCTTTTACTTGATGGAGTTTCTTTCCTTATCTGGCTTCCGCATACTTCCTTTCCATGGCCGTTTCAGAGGGCGTGTTGAGGTGTCAAGCATTGAGCTGGCGTGCATCCTGTTTAAATGCCGCGTACGTTTGGTAAAATACGACAAACCCGCGAGCCTAACCCGCTATAATGTTGCTTGGCCTTTCATTATACCCGACGGGAAATGTTTTCACCGTATGAGTCATGTGAAGGTCGAGCAACGCAATGTTCTCCATGTACAAAAACGCGTACCGCGCGCAGCGCTGTAAGTGGAAACCACAAGAACCTCGGAGGAACATTCGTGGCTTATTGACAATGGTGACTAACTAACCAAGAAAGTATCGATTAACGGAAGGAAATACATAACGCGCGCACTTACGGATTGTAAGCGTTTTCCATAGAGAAAACTTCATGAGCCAACAGTGAAATTGCGTTGTTTTGCAACCCTAGGGAAACGCAACATTATATACTTAATAGTTAACTCACCCGCAGCAGTGTGTAGATGTGTATGCCGGCTTACCATGGTATGAGAACCATGGAACAATGGTATTTGACGGGTAAAAAGCATACACTTAACGAGTCCCGCAGGTTGGCAATAGAAATACTAACAGATTGGTAAACCACATTAGTGGTTGAAGTAAGGAGCATCAGTGAGATAAAAGGTAGAAGTATAACAGTTTTAGGGGGATAAAGTGGTACGACGCAAAACTGGCTAAGAAATTGTTATCGTTGGTGATGGTAGCAAATAAAAATGGAGTACTCACCGGTTCGCACAGATTTACGACCGTGAATTTGGAGTATAAATCCAAAGAGGCTGGTCAGCCTAAATATATACAAGCGTTTTCGTTCATAAAACAAAGCGCAGAGGGCTCAGTGCGACGTCCAATCTTTATTTAAACGTATCTAAGGTGGGGGCACAGACAACGGAGATTGGAAGGGCGTTCCAGGGTCCGCAGATTTGGAGGAAGAAATAGGTTCTCAGACAGTCTAGACGACTGTACTGTTAGCTCAGCTTTAAACTGTTACCGCAAATGTTAGTGTTCCGGCTGAGCTTCAAGAAGTGGCGGCATACGTGACTTAGATCGCTCAATATCTGGTACACTAGTATGAGGTCTCCACGAAGTCGCCGGTACCGTCCGCTGAACACTCCGAGTATCTCCAGTCGTTCCTGGTAAGGAGTGTGGCGCAAGCCCTTGACGATTTTCGTTGCTCGACGCTGTGGGGTCTCAAGCGCTGCAAGGCCACGTTTTAGCCAGGGTTGCCAGGCCTGGATTGCATATTCGGCGTGAGGACGTACTTAGGCATTCAGCATCACAGAGAAGATGGATGGATCCAAAATTCCGAATGCTCTTCGCAGGAGTCCAACGTGCTGGTTGCCCATTTTAGAAACGGAATCTGACCGTTTGGAACACCCGAGGTCTTCCTGTACCAGCACACCCAAGTCGCGTTCCTGAATGGTGGTCTTCAGATCGTGTGCCCCAAGCTTGTAGACGTGGACTTGTCGATGGCGGATATGAACAACGCGACATTTGTTCACATTAAACGGCAGGCCGTTTCTCACCGACCAATTCCAGGCCTCATTCAAGTCACGCTGTAGGACTTCATGGTCGTCCGATTGTTTTATCGCCCGTCCAACCTTGAGGTCGTCCGCGAAGAGTAAGAATTTTGACATAATAACACTTACTAGATCGTTCATGAAAAGCAGGAACAAACGAGGCCCAAGTAACGAACCCTGAGGTAGGCCGCATCCCACTCGACTCGGATCGGAAAAGGATGATCGAACCCTAACTTCTAACTGCCGTTCAGAGAGAAAGTTACCTATCCATCCTAACAACGGGTCTCCGATACCGTACTGTTGGAGTTTAATGAGCAGGATTCGATGATCCAGGCGATCGAAAGCTTTCAAAAAGTCCAAGAATGCAACGTCGACTCCTGTTCCCTCATCGACAGTCTCGGTCCAGTTGTCACGAGCTATCAGCAGATTCGTCGTACATGGACGATGTTGACGAAACCCATGCTGTTCTGGCGCAATTATGCCATAGTTTTTCAAGTATCCCATTAACGCATCTGCTAACACCGCTTCCATGACTTTGGCGATCACAGGCAGAAGCGTTACGGGGCGGTAATTGGCAGGATCCGATCGACTTCCTACTTTGTATATGGGCGTTATTACACCTTGCTTCCACCTCGAAGGTACGATGTTCTCATCAAAACAGCGCTGAAAAAATGCAGCTAGTGGTTCGGCCAAGTGGATGGCAGCTACCTGTAATGTTTTCGGGTGAATGTTATCGGCCCCGGGAGAGCTGTGTAGACGCAAGGATAGCAGCTTTTGCAGCACCATTTCTGCAGTGAACGCGACGTTGGATAAAACGGACGGTGGAGTAACTGGTGGCGGAATATATGTCGAGGCGTGTACACCTTGGAAGATTGGGGAGTACTGGGCCCGTAATGCGTTGGCCGTCTCCTTCGCAGTATGTGTGTACCCACTGGTCGTATTAAGTGGTGGGATTCCCCGTTGCACCTTGCGAAGTCCCTTCACATGTTTGTAAAGAAGCTTTTGTTCGAACAGAATCGTTCGGCTAGCTCCTGCTGGTGCGTTCTCTTGTCTTCGCCAAGCAAAAGCACGCAGTAGTTGCGATGCGAAACGTATTCCGTCCAGTTTCTGTGCTGGGGTTGCTTTTATACATGCGCCATGCCCGATCCCTTAGAGTCATACATTTTCGCGTCCGGCTTCGCAAGAATGATTTTGCTGTGTGGGGATGTTGGGAAATTTTGGGATTGAGTCTTCTATGACTAGTGACGTGATGGTGTTCGCAAATGTGTCCCAGGCTAGTTCTGGGTGCAGTTAGCTAGAAACGTCCAACTGGTATTCTCAACTAGCGCAGACAGAACGTGGTAATGGTTAACAGATCGCCTCGTTTCGAGCTCCGCAGCTGGATATTCGGCGTAGCAGATGTAATCGAACTGCAAAGTCACGTGATCGCTACGGCCCAAAGGACTGCACACCTTTAGTCCATCGACCATGAGCTCTTCGTTAGTGAGCACTAGATCTAATATCGATGGGTTGTTTCCTGTTCTGAACCTGGTTGGAACGGTGACGTGGTTATACAAGAAGGTGCTAGAGAGTAGCTATTGCAAATATGCCTTGAGCACTTCTGTCTCGGATGCTGGATTTTCCAAGTCATGGGTGTTGAAATCTCCTGCAACGAGGATGTGGCTGTACTTCTGATTAAGCACGGAGCGAAAAGCGGAGATAAATCTGTTGTCCCTTTCCGGAGCGGATTTCGGTGGTCGGTAAACCACAGAGAGAAGGCATACGTTGTTGCCTTCCAACCACAGTTTGCACCAAAGGACGTCGGTGATACAAGTCTGGGGATCGTCTATGAGCTCACAACTAAGGTACGTTCAGAAATAAATGAGCACGCCACCTCCCTTGCCCGTTCTGTCGCTCCGGAGAAGTGACATGCCCGGTATGGCAATCTCAACGTCTGTGATTTCGCCGCTCAACCAGGTTTCGGCGATCATTATGATGTTTCGAGGCTCCGAAGCCAAGCGGTGACGGAGTTCTACCAACTTACTTAGGAGGCCTTGTGCATTAGTATACATGCAGGATAGTGCTTTTGTAACCAAGAGTGAGCTAGCACGGGTTGTGGTAGGAATGGAGTTTGTGCCGACCGTTAACGGGTCGGCCATTAACCGCTTTTTGTGGTGACGTTTGCCTTTGAGTTTGCTTTCGGTTAGACGACTGATGGCGGCCTTCCGGGCCCTGCTGGTACCCCGCGTTCAGCCGTGTTTCGTGGCATATTGTGGTTGTCGATAAATCTATGCCTTCACAAAGTTGCACGAGTTGCTCTCGTTTTCAGAGTACGGAATTACAATTTCCGTGACATTGTGCTGGTACCCCCTACCCCACCACACGGGCTATAAGTGGTGACTTTCGGTTGTGGCGCCTGCGAGAAACCAGCCCCTGCTTCCACCAACGGGAGCGCTTGGTTAACGTGGGTTTCCCGTGAAGTTCTGCTGGTCAAAGAACCGTTGCTGGTCCTTATTCGGGTAGCGGCAACGGAGGATGACGCGTCCACTCGTTGAAAGATGGGCAGGTCCTCCCAGGATATCCGTTGTAATTGTTCAACTTTGGATGATCGGGCGAACTCCTCCATATTACTGTGCGTAGTCTGCAGCTCACGCATCCATGCGATAACGCCCATTGTGCGGTAGAACGCTTCCGTGCCTATACTCAATACATGCGCCTCCAAGTCAGCAAACATATCCGAGGGATGCGAATTTTGGCGGCCCGGTCATTGACCCAGCACAACTGAATCGCATCTGCGAGACCGTCACGGTTCCTTCACTGTCCTCCAAAAGGGCCGGCACTGCTATGCTTCCACTGGCAGCACCCAACGGCAACCACAAAGCAACGCCTCCTCGTCGTAAGCGTGTAGGCTTGCCAAGTTTACATTTTGCGCGCATAGAATGTGCCAATTATGATTAAATCGGCATCCGCATGCGCTGTCATTCTCTATGACGACACGTTGCATGCCCAGCGCTCGTCATGCACGAGCCACCACCCGCCGTCTGGGTTTACACTGCGAATGCAAACTCAAAGACCGTGCCTCACGTACTGCCGCCAGGCGTATGACAACCTCCTCTTTAAAATCACCCGCCTACCACCTACACGCTGCTCCACATCGCACATACCAAGATTAGCTCTCGGAAGGAAAGTTTCCCTCTCCTCCAAAATGTCAGCGCAACGCTGCACTATCACCTGAAACAGGTGCAGTAGAGTAGACCGTTCACTCAAATTTTCTTTCAAATGCTCATTCTCATTCTCACTGCGATTTGTACCCTCCAAATCAAATAACACCACGTGGCCCATCAACTGCGCCGCGCAGCTAAGCCGCCATGGGATCCACGTGCGACGGAGGTATTGGAAGCATTCCGCGCTGCGCACAGATATACCTTCCATGGTCCGATGGTAATGTGCTCAATCGTTGGTGTACAACAACGAGTGCATCCTGTTGAACAGAGCCCTCTTATCCTCCGTCTTACAGGACGAAAGGTGTGAACAACGCCGCTGCATGTCCCGCATGATAAGTGCCCAGCAGGATACGAGGTTAGCAGTGAGATACGCATTGCAAAACACTTTCAATTGCACAGCGCACTTGTCCATCACCAACGTTCCATCATCGGCAACCCGGGGGCCAACTCCAACATACTTCTCATTGCCTCTTCGTACGTAACCTGTGTCTCATTGGGCAAAAGCGCATAAAAGAAGCTCTACCAAGGCCGCTAACGACACAAACATGCAAGGCCATAGGAAGTAACCCCCGTAATTGATCTAATATGTAGGGTCCGCCAAAGTGACCTCACCATATTGGTCCACCAACTCCAGCCTACGCGAGGGCACGAAGAACAGATACCGAATCTCGATTCCCTCATGCAAAATTTTAAGCTGACCAATTCTTCGCAACAGCTGCGTAACCTCCGCCACTTGCCTGACACAAGCGTTCCGATGACGCCGCCGTGTAATAAAAATCGGGCCTCGTTAAACGAATGTTATATTGCAGGCGCACAAATGCGCGCATCTCCTGCGTTCGACTATACGTTCGAATTAAGTTAAGCACCATGGGTTCTTGATCCAATGTTAGCCTCCAATTTTCTGCATACAGCTAAGGCTACCCCACGTGAAAAGTGTGCGTATGCCAAAGACACGCGTTCCTAATCTTGTAACATTCGCCCATATACGCCGCTGAGAAACCTGCAGAGCAATTGTAACAACGGTACCTGTATTACTCTTTTCATCAGACAGAAACACTACACTCGCGACTTTCCAGAAACATTGCTGCGCGTGCTATGCACGCATACAAACAGAATATACCGGTACGGGCATCTTTTGGTAGCACCTGTCCAGTCTCGCTTTTGTACGCCTTCGCAGTTATAACGCTCCGACGAATAAACAAGGACGCCGTTTCAATCTGAAACAATTTTCAATCCGCATTCATCGACGAGAAGTCCAAATATGGACCCATGGGGATACGTCGGAATACACGTGAGGCTTCCACTATGGCTGCTATCGTATGAAGCGGGAAAATGATTAAAGTTCAACTTCAATTTGTACAGGAACGGTAGGAAAATTCCCATGCGTGTTCTTTCGTCATTACGTCGTTGAACCAGGGTGGAGTTTGCAGGAGCGATTTGAAACCGAGAAGAGCCAAAACGATACACATGAATCACACCACGGTCAACCAATCATGGCCCACGCGGCCTGCACTAGCAGTCCCCGCTCTACCGGCCACGTGAATAAAAACATAGGCTGACAGAAAGGAGACAGAAAATAACAATAATGATAACTGTAGTACAGGAGAGAATGTGTGGATAAGACAGTAATAGTACTAGGTGTGAGAAGCCAAGGAAATGTATGTAGAACTAGAGAGTCAAAAGGAAATGTCTGAGCCTGCAACTCAAGGGCGTCCAGGCGATGTTCAATCTCCTTCACCGTTGGTGCTGATACTACTTCGCTGGGTAATGCGATCCATGGTTAAATGACCCTGCGTGCTAAACGGAAGTCAACTCTAACGCGATCAGATGCGGGCTTATGCAGCTTCAGAAAGTGACCACGAAGAGATGGTATCTGAGCCGGATGGAACAGTCCAGTTAGATCAAGCCCAATCTTGTTGTTCAATATACGGTACGTAAGAATCAGTTCCCCCGTAGGCGCCTATAGTGCAGCGAAAACATCTTCAGCCAATTCTCCAATTCTTATCATTTGAACAAACACGCTAACTTAATAATACATATGCACATGCGTCGGATGGTCCAAACTTTGCATCCAAGCACTTACAGCCATGTGTACCAAAATGACACTGTCGAAAGATCATTGATAGCAGTTGGCGGATCCGACGCCCCGCATTTTCATCCAAAGAAGACAAATCAGGATCGTTTTGGTGACGCATCTGTTTACTATTTGGACCTCATCTGCTATGACGTCCAAATGCTTGTCATGTTTTAATGGTTACTTCGCGCTCTAAAGCCTTGCATTGCACCATCTGGGAGGCGTGGACCCACATTGCTTGCTGTGGAGTCAGCATGGAGCTGTATAAATTTCTTCTGCAATCCAACCTTCCGGGCTTAGGTTCCCTTTGCGAGCTGGGCCGTGTTACCATAAGCAGCAGACGATGCCTTAATGGACTGCCTGCGCTAAGTACGCTCACCTCTCCTGCACATGCTAAGATGAACATCGCTGCTGTCGCGTTACCAACTCCTTGCAGTATGTCATGTGCTTCCGCCACAGTTACACCAACGGGTAAGCATATTCGAGCACCGTCCACCATATCTAGAGAGACGCCGGCGGTGGTTGACCGGAGCGAAGAGCCTAAGACCAAGACGTACGCAGAGGTGATAAAGGAAAAGATACGAAATGTTGAACGTAAACGCAATACAGGAGTTAGGCTAAAATCCAAGTCGTCATCATCGCAATCGCAGCTGAATTTTGGTTCTCGATAGTCTGTCAACTGGAGAAACTGCTTAAGGACGGCCCAGCTGTTTTGAAGCCGAAGGTCCATAAGTATGCCACATCGCCTTGTCGCGACCGCTGCTTTATCGTCGTGTATGCAGCCGAGTCCACCAAGGCTACCTCAGCTGAAAGGATTACAGATGATCAGGTGTTCCTACAACAGATGATCTCTTTAATGTTCGATGAAGAAGAACAAGGAATCAACATTGTTTCAGCGGCCCACCTCGGCAAGAAACAGGAGGATTCCCCAAAGGTTCGTCTACTTAAAATTATAAGTAAAATGATGACGGGACCCGCTGCATTCTTCGACGAGCTTCGCTAATTAAAGGTGAATTGTTCTATGTATTACGAGATGTTTTCCCTGAAGATCCAGTGAAATGAAACAAGCGGTTGACAAACTCAGATCCCGCCGAGACAGCGGAGAGACAGATCTACATATTGTGGATATTCGCGTAGTCGGAAAAGCTACCAAAATACTCTAGTAACCACTTCTTGTCGTACCCAGGCGTTAGAGGTGAAGAACGGATTGCGCGTAATTTCCGCTAATGTGCGCAGTATTCGAAACAAATGATGAACTTCAATTTTTGCCTCGGCGGATCATCCTGACAAAATAGCTTTCATCGCGACCTGGTTGTTCGCGGATATCCTGGACTCCGTGGCGCAGACCTTCGGGTATCATCTCTGCTAGGCTGACTGCAAGGGAGAGAGATCTGGTGGCGGTGTGATTCTGTACTGGAATACCGACCTCAAGGCTCATCTAGTTGACGCTACTTGTAATAGTAATAGTGGTTTACATGCCCTGTGGTGCCAGGTTCATGACTGATGCAAATCCCTGATGGTCGGGGTTATCTGCAGAGCTCCATTAGGTTCCAGAGCTCGGCTGCTGGATTCAACTAAAATACATGGTGGCGGAATGACTGGGTACTATTGAGAGGCTTCAATACCCCAAGAGTCGACGGGATTTGCTGCATTGTGCTATTCTTCAGACGTTACCGCTGCGGAGTTTTTGGAAACCGTTCTCGGGTGTAACATACTTCAACGTGTTACTATGCCTGGCGGTATATTTGTCGGACAAACCCCCATGTTCTCGATCTTGTGCTTCCCCCGGCGCAGTCAGAGGTGGCAGACATTATCACCCTTCCGCCTACCGGTAATAGTGATCACTGTATAGTTTCATCCCTCCAGACTGGACGCCTCACTCTTCACAACCAAGATAGTTTCCGCAGAATTTTCTGGCGGGCCGATTCAATCCGCCTGTAAGCGGCTGCTAGTGCGGTGGACTGGAATATCCCTTTATCCTCGGACCCAGATGTGGTGTGGAACATTTTGTAAGCCCAGCTGGTCTCCCTTGTTGAACAGGTATTTCCTATTTGCAAAAGGCGAACGTTTACCAGAGGCCTTCCATGGATAGACCGAAAATTGTGGTGTTTCATGTCTAAAAGACGGAAATTATGGGATCGATTCAAGCTTACTCACCCCGCGTTTGACCACTAGGAGTACAACTTGAGCAGAAACGACTGTATCTTGAAATAAACGTCAGAAACCGCACCAGTATGAACTTGGTTTGGCTGTGCAATCCAGGACGACACCGAAGGCTCTCTATTCCTACTTGAAGAGAAGTACTAAAGCTGGCAGTGGCTTTCCTGCCCTGTTTTCTGCAGAGCAGGGCGGTTTACTTGACGACGATGGGACGAAAGCCAGTTTACCGGTCCGCAATATTCATCTGTTTACTCGATCGAGACACCGTTACCCGATGACACCGCGCCAATCCACCTATCTTCGTTGCAGCACATAGAAATGAGTATGGCTGACGTTGCCAAAGGCCTGCGTGAATTAGCTCCGAACTCCTCGCCGGGTCCTGATGGGCTGCACCCGCTGTTTTTCAAACTCGAGGCGGACTACATCGCTGCTCCCGTCTGTCAGATATTTTGTCACTCCCTGGAAGCTGGACGACGCTTGGTTGCTTGGAAATTGGGACCGTTAAACCTGTATACAAGGGAGGGGATCGTCAAGGTCCTGCAAGCTATCAACCTATCTGCCTAACGCCCGTACTGTGCAAGTTAGTGGAAAGGATGCTCAAGCGCCCCCTGCAGCATCACATCGAGAACCTAAACATCATCTCCTGTGCCCAGCATGGCTTTCGGCAGGCAGGCTCATGTACCTCGAACCTGCTTATTGCTAGAGAAAACTGAGCGAGGTCGTTGGACGCTGGGAAACGATTAGATGTGGATTTTGTAGACTTCAGCAGGTCGTTTGACTAGGTCCCCCACGAAAGGCTTCTTCTTAAACTCCAAGGTACCGGTGTCTCTGGGAATGTCCTTCCTTGGATCGCTGACTTTTTGAATGACCGGACCATGCGAGTCAAGTTGAATGAAGCCTACTGCACCCCTGTGCTGCTGACTAGCGGTGTTCCGCAAGGGTCGGTACTTGGTCCAGAACTGTTCAAGGTATTCATCAACGACATCCCATCGGAGCTTCAGATGGATTGCCAGATTTACGTCGATGACATAAAGCTGTGGATGAAGGTGTCATGTCTTGAGGATGCTGATAGAGTACAGGCATTATTGGACACCCTACACGACTGGTCAGTCAATTGGCAATTGCTCATAAATTGGGAAAAATGCTCAATGTTCCCCATAGGCCCCCCTGAACCATTCGGGATATGTCATATTGGTGGGGTGCTACTCAGAACCATCATTCTTGAAAATGATCTCGGTGTGCTTGTCCCACATGATGTACGGACCGCAGAAAACACACTACGATGGGTTGCCGCTGCCAACAGGATGTCCCATGCCATACGGAGAGCCTTCTCACGACTGACTCCGGATAACTTCAGAATTCTGTTGACCTCTCATGTGCGCCCGATCCTCGAATACGGACTACCCGCCATCTGTCCTCTTACCAGGTTCAAGTGTAACATGATTAAGAAGGTCCAGCGGCCTGCTTTGAAATCCTTACTGAAGTTAAGGGACTTGTCTTACCCTCTTCGACTACAGCGGATACACCTTTTCTCCCTGGAATGTCGTCGACGTAGAGGAGATCTGCTTTTTACTAGACAATTTCTGATGGGGAAATAGGGATGGAGCTACAAGCGTCCTTTCAAGTCAGCACTCATAGTTCCACTCGGGAGCACAACTGGAAAATATTCAAACAAGATGCCTCAGAGTTCGGTCCACTCTCGCTCTATCAACCCGCATTGTAAATGTCTGGAGCGACTTGCCGAAACCTGTGGTCTACGCACAGACTGAGGTATGTTTCAAGCAATTTTTGGATTCCCACTCGATGAGTTAGCTGGGACCTTGCTTCTTTCAACGTAGCTGTTACGGCCCCTTGTGCAATACCGTCTCGTACCAACTCACGGCATCCCCGCAATGATTGGGAAGTGAAGGAGCTGACCGAGGACTTTCATTCTGCTCTCTACAGTCCAATGATCCAATGAACAGATCCGAAAGTGGAATACCGTCCGTGTATTCCCCCGCTCTTAACACCGTGCTCCACGACGATACTGATAAAACTAGTCTATTAGCTTGCCATTATTCATCGGGCTTTAAAACAGAGGTGCCGTCAGTTGATAGTTTTTCGTCCTTGCACTCCGTTCTCAGTGACATGGGCATAAATGTGAGGATCTAAATTCCTTTTGGAGTTACTAAACCTGCCTTACTCACATCGTCTTCAGCGCTTGAAATTGTTCGCCCTAGCATATCGTCGAGACCGCGGGGATTAGATTTTCACACGGCGTATCGTTTAGGTGAACGTGGAGCTGAACTGCAGCACTGCTTTACACTCAATTCTTTCACTTCGACTCGGGGTCACGATTAAAAATGTTTAAACGACTGAGACTTCGGGTCCGTTGTCACATCACTCTGTCTACCAGTGTACTGAACGAATGTAACAATCTACCTGTGTATGTCGTTGATGCGCAGTCGGAGGAATGTTTCAAACATCGACTGGATTCTTACCTGTTGAGTAACCTCGGCTCTTGTTGCTTCTTGTGAAAATGCAGCGGTTCCATTGGTACCGATTTGCAATGTCCACCTTGATACCTGTGACGAACGGGTGGCGATGTAGCCCACAATGGAGTTTCCTTCTGCTCTCTACATTCCAATGATCCATTGAACCGCAAAAATTGCCATAGTAATTTTTGCGTTTGTTCCTTTTTACTCCGGTTTCACACCCTGTTTTGCCTTTCTGTGGTAGTTCTGCGGTGTTATAAGTGTCTTATAACTTTATCCATGGTCGTCTCACTAAAAACCGAGGCGGATGAAATCCTCGGGTCCTCGTTTGATGAGTCCATTGCCGTTTGCGGCAACTCTGCCTGTTCAAGATCAGTTACGGATTCATCGGGAGGTTTGCAGTGAGGCTGGACCTTGCCGTGGTGCGATGGTTTGCGTGCCTTAGCAATCTATTGAGCTACGCTGCGTGGTGCTTTTTTGCACCTTCATAGCCACTCATTCCAGTTTGGTCAACGGTTAGTGGCCAGACAATTTCAGCCACCTGGTCCTCCAGGTTGAGTGAATGAAAGTGGCTCCTTCTTCCTTATAACGGACTCGTTGTAGCCCAACGCCACACCCGCTGCCTCGCGATCAGGTTTTTGAAACAAATTCTTTTGTTGCGAACGCTAACCGTCCTCATGTCTAGTCCTACGCAGCCGGACAATATCCTGCCCACGCAATACATTGAAGTTCTCTTCAAACAGTTTCTTGCTGTCCTGTCCACCGCAGATCATAACCAACGGTACCCTATCTGCTGCGTCCAGCAGGGTGGACAGGGTTTTGCCGCTACTGCTCAAACTTTTCAATCTTTTATTCCCCCTCTTACGCTTTTTCTCTCATCGTCCCGTTCCAGATTCACTTTTACCCCCTTGTTTCCAACCCGTAATTTTTGACCCCCACCTTGCTTTGCTAGGTGGGGCGTCATTCCTTTCCTTTCGATGAGCTCATGTCCAACTGAGCAGCCAAGCGCAGTTCGTCGACCTCCATTTGGAGCCTTCAATTCTCCTTCAGATTGGCTAGCCTCAATACACTCACGTTGCTACAGGTTGGTCAACAGACAGTACTTTGCTCGAACATTAGAGACCCTCTCGGTTGATATCGGCTGCTTATCGGAGACCCGCCTGCAAGGCTCAAGCTTTGTGCTCACTTTGCGGTCCCCTTCAGGTGACACCAGCAGCACTTTCTCATTGCGCCTAGCCCGTGACGATGCAGTTTCGAGCACCGGACAAGCAGGCGTTAATATCGCCCGGAGATTTCGGGCTGAAGCTGCTCTGGTTGACTGGATTCCAATCAGTTGCCGGTTGTGTGCGGTCCGATTGGCTGGCTCGTTCAAAGCTTCAAAGTCGCGCGCAACTAACAGGTATCTTTTCGTCATCGCTGCCTATGCACCCAAAAACTCTAACGATAATTCGGTAAAAAACAACTTCTATCGCCAATTGAACGAGCTCTTTTGTCACAGAAGAAGCTTGGACACTGTTTACTGGCCGGGAATCTGAACGCTCATGTTGGAAAATTATCCACTGAGGAACTGGAACTGGGCGGCTAACATGGTGTAGACTTCCGTAATGCTAACGGTGAGCGGTTGCTTCATGTGTGTGAAGATGCTTGTTTATTTCTTGCGAGCACTAATTTCCGACACGGCCCCCGCAGGAAGGTGACTTGGCGCCCACCAGCATCGAACCAGCGATGGACCCAAATCGATCACATTGCGATAACTTACCGATGGAGAGGCTGCGTCCAGAACAATCGCTCGATTTGGTACACATGTGTGGACACCGACCATGCACTTGTACGTGCTGACCTGCGGATGCGTTTTGGCGGACGTCCACGACGACTTTGTGTGCGCATTGACACCAGCCACCTGGCGAAACCAGCTGTTCTGAATAGCTATCAACGTACGCTGTCAAGCGAGCTGTAAGCGCTCACTGGACGCAGTTGAAGCTTACTGGTCTCATATTTACCAGGCCTTAGTAGTAGCATGAAAATCCTTATATTTTAAGTCTACTCGCCACAAGGACAATGGGTCTCTTTGCAGTCCTTCTAACTTATCGATGCTTGCCGGCATATTCCGGCTGGAAACGAACACAGTGAAACTCGCAAAGAGCTCCGGGCAAAACTCTTGGCTATCCTGAAGACAGACCGCGAGCCCTGGTGATCTCATCGTGCATCAGAGATAGAAGTGATTGCTACCCTTGGCAACCACCGAGTTATTCCGGCTGATTCAGGAAACGGGCAGCAAAGGACCCGGTGTTAGTGAAACTATACGTGACGAGAGTGGACAGCCTATTCACAACTTGTCAATACGCTTGGAGCGTTGGGCTGAGCACGTTGAATGGTAATTTAATCGGTCGGAATTGTTAGATTTCTCGCCGGCCACTGCTCGCCCCGCTCCCTGGGCTGTCTTTTTGGATCCATCCTCTCACTCTAAAGTCTAACGTGAGATCGCGCTGTTGACGTTAAATAAATACGCTGGACTAGATGATCTACCTCCATCTATTTTCAACTTCGGGGGACCTGCTGTTATGGATGATTTATACGCGTTACTAGTGAAACTGCGGGAGTAAACAGCTGTCCCAACCGCATGGAGCCGCTCCGTCATAGTCCCAATTTTCAAGGGAGGATCACGATCGGAATGCGGCAGATATATGGGAATCAGTCTGAGCTCCATCGCACCTAAATTGATTGCCTCTGTCATCCTTCACAGACCACCACTTGTGAGCGCTATATTTGTGAAAAGCAAGCCGGGTTTCGTCAAGGTCGTAGCTGCATTGACTACATCTTCAGTTTGCGTCAGTTGTTGGAACACCGTCACACATATTGGCGGTCCACCGTTGTCGTGTTCCTCGATATCAAACTTGCGTTCAATTTGGTTGATAGTCATGCACTTTGGGTCTGTCTACTCAGAAAGGCTTATCTGAGAAATATGTAACTATTATTCGATCATTATACGCGCGTAGCTCAGGCAGATTGAGGGTTTACAGCAAGCTGTCGTCACCCGATAACGTCTCCAGCGGGGTGAGAAAAAGATGCCCGCTTTCACCTTTCCTCTTCAGCTTTGCTATTGACAAAGTCATTGAAATTGCGATCACAGGACACAATTTAGAAGGAGTGGATTTGCTCCCAGAAGAACGACTTCTTGACTTGGAGTATGCTGACGATATTTCCCTAATCTGTGACAGCTCCCAGACGTGCCAAACGGCACTGGATAGAATAGCACTGGATGTCAGCTGCTTCGGACTTTGCTTTGCACCATCGAAATGCAAAGCGTTCCTCCAAGGTTGGCCTGGACCGTCTCCTTTGCTGAACCTAAGTGGCGATCAACCAGAAGTCGTTCAAAAATTCAACTACCTGGCAAGTTGTGTCAGCGGCTATGGGATTGAAGATCAGATCACGAACCGCACAGCAAAAGCTCGAGGCGCTTTTCCTAACTTTCGCCACTTATGACGTCTGCGCGACAGCGCTCTCGCCCTGAAGGGTAGAGCGTACAGTGCGGCGGTACCCTCGGCCCTATTCTACGGTTGTGAAACCTGGCCCCTTAGATCAACGGACATTAAGTGGCTAGTTGCCTTCGATCACCGGTGCCTTCGCAATTTACGGCACATCTGGTGGGAACACTGCGTGAGCGACGAGCGCGTTCGGTGCTTTGTTTACGGCGCAAGAGAGGGAAATGAACCGCTCAGTACCGTTATTTCACGCATCAGGCTCCCATGGCTCGGCCACGTGTTACGCAGGCCAGCCCACCGACTCCCGCGAAGTGAATTATTTGCGTGCCGGTGTTATCGATGGAAGAAGAGGAGAGGTGGCCCAGCGATGACTTGGTCGAGAGGAATGAAGGCCTCCACTTCGAAACTCTCGTCAGTTGGGACGTCTCAGCTCCATGGTTGGGGTCCGAAAGATGATGACTACGTTTGGCTGGATACACTGGTTGTTATGGCTAGGAGCCGACCTCCGTATCGTTCGTGCTGTAAGTTTCCTTGTCCAACTCCATCTCACTTAGCCTCCCCTCCAACCACGATCTCAGTATTTAGCGACTTGTAATTTTGCGTACTAAATTATTCCTTTTTCTGTTACATAGTAGTCGGCAGATAGCTTGCCGGAACGATGCCCATCCGTTACCGGTAGCTCAGCTGGCTTGCACACATTGCACTTTATTCCCTTTTTCTTATAGGTATGGCGACACCGCAGTTCAGGTGTTTCCCACCACTAGCTAACGTGTATAGTGTTTGTATGCAATGTGATGTTTGCTTCGGTTGGCATCATAAACGTTGTACCGAACTCCGAGCGAATCAGTACAATATGCTATCATCCAGTGAAAACTTTCTTTTTAGATGTGCTGATTGCTGCGCTCAGAAAGCGAAGCGCCCGGCTATCATCTGTGCTGAATTCAAAGCACTGACATCCAGATTCTCAGTCGTTAAGAAGACTTTAGCCGGGCTTGCATTACTCAACACTAAAGTGGATTTGATTACGAAGTCTCTGGGTATTACGAATAAGAACTCTGTAGCGGGCTGTCCCCCTGCTGACAGTCTATCCGTTGATGGGTCAATTATCTTACCGCACGTTCCAATACACATTGAGATAACTAACTAATATGTCTCGGACGGCATTGTTAACTCACCGCACATAGGAGGTGATTCACGGGCTCCAGAGCGAGAAAAGAATAAGCGAAAGAGGGCAAGCAAAGTGCGTAAACAAACCTCCTTCAGATCGTGAGATGAGCAATCGCTCAAACTGCAATCGCTTAACTAGAAACCACACCTGTTGCAGACATACCCGCAGTCTTATCTAAAACTGTGCAGCAGGAGGTGAAGAAAACTATATAGTTTACACGCATGTTAGCGTATTGTACCAAGCTTTTAGACTGGTGCATTTTCGAAATCGCGCGCGGTACCTTCAAGTTAGCGAGGCTCAGAACGCTGATTTGGCGTCCTTGACACTCTCATTGGTTACGGGACGTACACCAATGGGACAACGGTTAGAAGCTGCCAGCATAAGCGACAGACAGTCCAATGAAAGTGCTCGACCACCACCTTCTGTTATGCCTTGATGCCCCTTTGGAGTAAACCTCGATGATTGGTCTCCAACGTGAAACCGACTAATAGGAAAATTGTGATGCGTGCCAATGGAAGAGATGCTTGCTACCACATTATCCAACGCTTAAGACTTAATCGGTGTGGTCAGACATACTAACCAGCGCATGAAGCAATCTATGGCGATCAGTGGCGGCTACATAATGGTGACTTATTCAGCGGCATAACCATGGTGGCACAGCCAGGCAACCATTTATCTGGTATTCCACAGTACAGCAATGGCTGCTAGGCGGTTAGACAATTGTGTAAGAATGTCATTGCAGCAATCCTGAGGTACATAGTTCCCACAGAAGTTAGTAGACCAACCTAAAGTTGAACAACGAAAATTCTAAGGTTGCTTAATTCGATCACAGTTGGTGACTCAACAGAAGATAATAGGTTTCTAAGCGTGGCGTTGACACGACGTCAGTGAGTGTTCATTTTTCTCCATACCCATGGGCGAAATGTTACTCAGTTATCGCTGCAGTGTCTCCATGTATGGCGATATGTAAAGGTCATAAGAACCTATGTATTCTTAGGATAATTAGGTTTAACGTCCATATGGTCTCCCATAGGGACGCAGACAGAGAACAATCTAACTGGCATTCCGCAGCTCAGCAATGGCTGCTAGGAGGTAATACAATTTTGTGCGATTGTAAATGCGACGAGCATGGAGGACATTGTTACCATTGAAGTTGGTAGACCAACCTGAACCTGAACAACGAAAACTCTGTATGCTTACTTCTATCAAATTTGATGGCTCAACAAAATGTGAGAGGATTCCAAGGGTGGCGTTGACACGACGTCAGTGAGCGTTCGTTTGTCTCCTAACACATGAGAGAGTTTTTTAATCAGTTACCACTTCAGTGCCTACATGCATCGCGTTATATAAAGGTCATAGGAACCTATGTATTCTTAGGATAATTAGGCTTTACTTCCATAAGATCGCCCATACTTGTTGAAACGCTTTCACAAGTGGCTCTCCAAGTGGAACCGTTAGTAGCACAGTCAATGCAGATGGAACCTCCCTATTACGTCAATGGACTGACATGCTATCCTTATGAACTCGGCATTACGTAACATACTAACACTTAAAGGGGCTACAATGATTACGGTTTTTATACATGCCACATCGTCCTGCTAGAAAGAACGCAAGACTTATGATTAGTGGCGCCGCAGGCAGCTTACTCTGGTACTTCAGGTGAGTAATTAGAACAGACAAACACTGTTGTCTCACCCACGGGCCTTCCTACAAGGTGTTTGCAATCATTTACAAAGGCAACCGCACCCACTAAGCCTGCTATGGATCACTGTTTCAGCTAGTCTTAGAAGCAGTCATGTGTGCACGCCGTGACACAGGTTGTTAGGGACTTGGCAACTACTGGGAAACCTTTTGTCATTGGAAAGTAGGTAATTCCGGAGACATTGTTGAAGGAGGAAAATTGCTCTATACTCTATGCTTACTATGCGTATGCAATGCTCGTAGGCAGCTCATATCAGGGCCGTAGGGTCACTTGAGATTTAAAGCTTATGAAGTGTAAATATCATGTTGAAACGCAAAATTGACATGCATCTTTTGACCTTAACAGAACGGCAGGTTCATGGGTCCTGTAGCGGTAATTGATTACCGAAGTGGCCCATAGGTGTGGCGACGAACGAACACTCACTAATGTCGTGTCACCGCCACACGAGGAACCCTCCTCTTTGGAACAATGGCTACAGATCCACTGATGATCTTACCTACACAGCGAACTTGATCTTAGTATACAATGCGCCGACTACATAAGCAATACCTGTCCACGCTATTCACATGAGTGCACGGCCGACTGAAAATAACACAGCACGAGAAATTTGTAGCTGTAAAGCTTTTTAAAAATTCTATTTGCCAAGTTCTAGCTTTACCTCCTTCATACGAATTATTGCATTGTTTCCGATTTCCTCACACTGCCTTAACAATCACTCGCGCATCCTAAGCTAAGTCGCACACCTATCAATTCTTCAGATTGCGCACAGTGGCACGATTACACTACGCATACCGCATCACGTGTGGCCAGCTAGGCTAGCGAGCAAGGAAGACAACTGTGCACTCAACCCGTAAGCCTACAAAGCTACCATTCCAACATGGTTGCAGCCAATCCGCTTCCTACCACTACTCAATTAGTTGTCATCGCGCTCTTGTAAGCCTTCAGAGCGTCTCTTGCAAAAGCCTGCAAGCGTTACAACTTCAACAAAACCACCAATCCGCTTCTAATTACCACTCACAGATTTCATCTCGCCCCCGTGTTAGTGAAACCTTACGCCAGATTTGCAGCATGACCAATCACGTATTCCGTCTTCTATTGGCTGCTCACCCTCGACACGAGGACGAAACCGCTGGTTAACCAGTAATATCGCTTCAGCTGTAGTTTTCTCCCGTTCTTTGGCCCAGTAAACTTCTGGTGTGATCTGGACCACATTGGTCCGCTGCGTATCACGCGATTCACTTTGAGGTCGAGTCTGTTGCCACGCCAAAGGGAAGACTAACAAGTGTGACACTGCGTGCGTGCTGTCTTATGGACGCTTTCAATCATGTCGATTGGACGGCCAGAATCCAGAGAGAACTCCTCGGCTTTCCTTCAGGCGTGCATTGGTGGGGCACAGAATGTGCTAGCACTTTTAAACAAGAGCATATTTTGGAACGATTGTTTTGTTCAAAACTACCTACAGGCTGGTTGTGGGCTTGCAACTTCGCTGTACCATTCACTCCGTTTGTCGGTCGCCTGTCTGTTGACGCAGTCGGTGTATCAGCACACTTCAATGGTGTCAAGGATGATCAGCCGATGGGAGACATAATATGTGATTGATCATGCTGCAAATCTGGCGTAAGGTTTCACTAACACGGGGGCGAGATGAAATCTGTGAGTGGTAATTAGAAGCGGATTGGTGGTTTTGTTGAAGTTGTAACGCTTGCAGGCTTTTGCAAGAGACGCTCTGAAGGCTTACAAGAGCGCGATGACAACTAATTGAGTAGTGGTAGGAAGCGGATTGGCTGCAACCATGTTGGAATGGTAGCTTTGTAGGCTTACGGGTTGAGTGCACAGTTGTCTTCCTTGCTCGCTAGCCTAGCTGGCCACACGTGATGCGGTATGCGTAGTGTAATCGTGCCACTGTGCGCAATCTGAAGAATTGATAGGTGTGCGACTTAGCTTAGGATGCGCGAGTGATTGTTAAGGCCGTGTGAGGAAATCGGAAACAATGCAATAATTCGTATGAAGAAGGTAAAGCTAGAACTTGGCAAATAGAATTTTTAAAAAGCTTTACAGCTACAAATTTCTCGTGCTGTGTTATTTTCAGTCGGCCGTGCACTCATGTGAATAGCGTGGACAGGTATTGCTTATGTAGTCGGCGCATTGTATACTAAGATCAAGTTCGCTGTGTAGGTAAGATCATCAGTGGATCTGTAGCTATTGTTCCAAAGAGGAGGGTTCCTCGTGTGGCGGTGACACGACATTAGTGAGTGTTCGTTCGTCGCCACACCTATGGGCCACTTCGGTAATCAATTACCGCTACAGGACCAATGAACCTGCCGTTCTGTTAAGGTCAAAAGATGCATGTCAATCCTGCGTTTCAACATGATATTTACACTTCATAAGCTTTAAATCTCAAGTGACCCTACGGCCCTGATATGAGCTGCCTACGAGCATTGCATACGCATAGTAAGCATAGAGTATAGAGCAATTTTCCTCCCTCAACAATGTCTCCGGAATTACCTACTTTCCAATGACAAAAGGTTTCCCAGTAGTTGCCAAGTCCCTAACAACCTGTGTCACGGCGTGCACACATGACTGCTTCTAAGACTAGCTGAAACAGTGATCCATAGCAGGCTTAGTGGGTGCGGTTGCCTTTGTAAATGATTGCAAACACCTTGTAGGAAGGCCCGTGGGTGAGACAACAGTGTTTGTCTGTTCTAATTACTCACCTGAAGTACCAGAGTAAGCTGCCTGCGTCGCCACTAATCATAAGTCTTGCGTTCTTTCTAGCAGGACGATGTGGCATGTATAAAAACCGTAATCATTGTAGCCCCTTTAAGTGTTAGTATGTTACGTAATGCCGAGTTCATAAGGATAGCATGTCAGTCCATTGACGTAATAGGGAGGTTCCATCTGCATTGACTGTGCTACTAACGGTTCCACTTGGAGAGCCACTTGTGAAAGCGTTTCAACAAGTATGGGCGATCTTATGGAAGTAAAGCCTAATTATCCTAAGAATACATAGGTTCCTATGACCTTTATATAACGCGATGCATGTAGGCACTGAAGTGGTAACTGATTAAAAAACTCTCTCATGTGTTAGGAGACAAACGAACGCTCACTGACGTCGTGTCAACGCCACCCTTGGAATCCTCTCACATTTTGTTGAGCCATCAAATTTGATAGAAGTAAGCATACAGAGTTTTCGTTGTTCAGGTTCAGGTTGGTCTACCAACTTCAATGGTAACAATGTCCTCCATGCTCGTCGCATTTACAATCGCACAAAATTGTATTACCTCCTAGCAGCCATTGCTGAGCTGCGGAATGCCAGTTAGATTGTTCTCTGTCTGCGTCCCTATGGGAGACCATATGGACGTTAAACCTAATTATCCTAAGAATACATAGGTTCTTATGACCTTTACATATCGCCATACATGGAGACACTGCAGCGATAACTGAGTAACATTTCGCCCATGGGTATGGAGAAAAATGAACACTCACTGACGTCGTGTCAACGCCACGCTTAGAAACCTATTATCTTCTGTTGAGTCACCAACTGTGATCGAATTAAGCAACCTTAGAATTTTCGTTGTTCAACTTTAGGTTGGTCTACTAACTTCTGTGGGAACTATGTACCTCAGGATTGCTGCAATGACATTCTTACACAATTGTCTAACCGCCTAGCAGCCATTGCTGTACTGTGGAATACCAGATAAATGGTTGCCTGGCTGTGCCACCATGGTTATGCCGCTGAATAAGTCACCATTATGTAGCCGCCACTGATCGCCATAGATTGCTTCATGCGCTGGTTAGTATGTCTGACCACACCGATTAAGTCTTAAGCGTTGGATAATGTGGTAGCAAGCATCTCTTCCATTGGCACGCATCACAATTTTCCTATTAGTCGGTTTCATGTTGGAGACCAATCATCGAGGTTTACTCCAAAGGGGCATCAAGGCATAACAGAAGGTGGTGGTCGAGCACTTTCATTGGACTGTCTGTCGCTTATGCTGGCAGCTTCTAACCGTTGTCCCATTGGTGTACGTCCCGTAACCAATGAGAGTGTCAAGGACGCCAAATCAGCGTTCTGAGCCTCGCTAACTTGAAGGTACCGCGCGCGATTTCGAAAATGCACCAGTCTAAAAGCTTGGTACAATACGCTAACATGCGTGTAAACTATATAGTTTTCTTCACCTCCTGCTGCACAGTTTTAGATAAGACTGCGGGTATGTCTGCAACAGGTGTGGTTTCTAGTTAAGCGATTGCAGTTTGAGCGATTGCTCATCTCACGATCTGAGGGAGGTTTGTTTACGCACTTTGCTTGCCCTCTTTCGCTTATTCTTTTCTCGCTCTGGAGCCCGTGAATCACCTCCTATGTGCGGTGAGTTAACAATGCCGTCCGAGACATATTAGTTAGTTAGCTCAATGTGTATTGGAACGTGCGGTAAGATAATTGACCCATCAACGGATAGACTGTCAGCAGGGGGACAGCCCGCTACAGAGTTCTTATTCGTAATACTCAGAGATTTCGTAATCAAATCCACTTTAGTGTTGAGTAATGCAAGCCCGGCTAAAGTCTTCTTAACGACTGAGAATCTGGATGTCAGTGCTTTGAATTCAGCACAGATGATAGCCGGGCGCTTCGCTTTCTGAGCGCAGCAATCAGCACATCTAAAAAGAAAATTTTCACTGGATGATAGCATATTGTACTGATTCGCTCGGAGTTCGGTACAACGTTTATGATGCCAACCGAAGCAAACATCACATTGCATACAAACACTATACACGTTAGCTAGTGGTGGGAAACACCTGAACTGCGGTGTCGCCATACCTATAAGAAAAAGGGAATAAAGTGCAATGTGTGCAAGCCAGCTGAGCTACCGGTAACGGATGGGCATCGTTCCGGCAAGCTATCTGCCGACTACTATGTAACAGAAAAAGGAATAATTTAGTACGCAAAATTACAAGTCGCTAAATACTGAGATCGTGGTTGGAGGGGAGGCTAAGTGAGATGGAGTTGGACAAGGAAACTTACAGCACGAACGATACGGAGGTCGGCTCCTAGCCATAACAACCAGTGTATCCAGCCAAACGTAGTCATCATCTTTCGGACCCCAACCATGGAGCTGAGACGTCCCAACTGACGAGAGTTTCGAAGTGGAGGCCTTCATTCCTCTCGACCAAGTCATCGCTGGGCCACCTCTCCTCTTCTTCCATCGATAACACCGGCACGCAAATAATTCACTTCGCGGGAGTCGGTGGGCTGGCCTGCGTAACACGTGGCCGAGCCATGGGAGCCTGATGCGTGAAATAACGGTACTGAGCGGTTCATTTCCCTCTCTTGCGCCGTAAACAAAGCACCGAACGCGCTCGTCGCTCACGCAGTGTTCCCACCAGATGTGCCGTAAATTGCGAAGGCACCGGTGATCGAAGGCAACTAGCCACTTAATGTCCGTTGATCTAAGGGGCCAGGTTTCACAACCGTAGAATAGGGCCGAGGGTACCGCCGCACTGTACGCTCTACCCTTCAGGGCGAGAGCGCTGTCGCGCAGACGTCATAAGTGGCGAAAGTTAGGAAAAGCGCCTCGAGCTTTTGCTGTGCGGTTCGTGATCTGATCTTCAATCCCATAGCCGCTGACACAACTTGCCAGGTAGTTGAATTTTTGAACGACTTCTGGTTGATCGCCACTTAGGTTCAGCAAAGGAGACGGTCCAGGCCAACCTTGGAGGAACGCTTTGCATTTCGATGGTGCAAAGCAAAGTCCGAAGCAGCTGACATCCAGTGCTATTCTATCCAGTGCCGTTTGGCACGTCTGGGAGCTGTCACAGATTAGGGAAATATCGTCAGCATACTCCAAGTCAAGAAGTCGTTCTTCTGGGAGCAAATCCACTTCTTCTAAATTGTGTCCTGTGATCGCAATTTCAATGACTTTGTCAATAACAAAGCTGAAGAGGAAAGGTGAAAGCGGGCATCTTTTACTCACCCCGCTGGAGACGTTATCGGGTGACGACAGCTTGCTGTAAACCCTCAATCTGCCTGAGCTACGCGCGTATAATGATCGAATAATAGTTACATATTTCTCAGATAAGCCTTTCTGAGTAGACAGACCCAAAGTGCATGACTATCAACCAAATTGAACGCAAGTTTGATATCGAGGAACACGACAACGGTGGACCGCCAATATGTGTGACGGTGTTCCAACAACTGACGCAAACTGAAGATGTAGTCAATGCAGCTACGACCTTGACGAAACCCGGCTTGCTTTTCACAAATATAGCGCTCACAAGTGGTGGTCTGTGAAGGATGACAGAGGCAATCAATTTAGGTGCGATGGAGCTCAGACTGATTCCCATATATCTGCCGCATTCCGATCGTGATCCTCCCTTGAAAATTGGGACTATGACGGAGCGGCTCCATGCGGTTGGGACAGCTGTTTACTCCCGCAGTTTCACTAGTAACGCGTATAAATCATCCATAACAGCAGGTCCCCCGAAGTTGAAAATAGATGGAGGTAGATCATCTAGTCCAGCGTATTTATTTAACGTCAACAGCGCGATCTCACGTTAGACTTTAGAGTGAGAGGATGGATCCAAAAAGACAGCCCAGGGAGCGGGGCGAGCAGTGGCCGGCGAGAAATCTAACAATTCCGACCGATTAAATTACCATTCAACGTGCTCAGCCCAACGCTCCAAGCGTATTGACAAGTTGTGAATAGGCTGTCCACTCTCGTCACGTATAGTTTCACTAACACCGGGTCTTTTGCTGCCCGTTTCCTGAATCAGCCGGAATAACTCGGTGGTTGCCAAGGGTAGCAATCACTTCTATCTCTGATGCACGATGAGACCACCAGGGCTCGCGGTCTGTCTTCAGGATAGCCAAGAGTTTTGCCCGGAGCTCTTTGCGAGTTTCACTGTGTTCGTTTCCAGCCGGAATATGCCGGCAAGCATCGATAAGTTAGAAGGACTGCAAAGAGACCCATTGTCCTTGTGGCGAGTAGAATTAAAATATAAGGATTTTCATGCTACTACTAAGGCCTGGTAAATATGAGACCAGTAAGCTTCAACTGCGTCCAGTGAGCGCTTACAGCTCGCTTGACAGCGTACGTTGATAGCTATTCAGAACAGCTGGTTTCGCCAGGTGGCTGGTGTCAATGCGCACACAAAGTCGTCGTGGACGTCCGCCAAAACGCATCCGCAGGTCAGCACGTACAAGTGCATGGTCGGTGTCCACACATGTGTACCAAATCGAGCGATAGTTCTGGACGCAGCCTCTCCATCGGTAAGTTATCGCAATGTGATCGATTTGGGTCCATCGCTGGTTCGATGCTGGTGGGCGCCAAGTCACCTTCCGGCGGGGGCTGTGTCGGAAATTAGTGCTCGCAAGCAATAAGCAAGCATCTTCACACACATGTAGCAACCGCTCACCGTTAGCATTACGGAAGTCTACACCATGTTAGCCGCCCAGTTTCAGTTCCTCAGTGGATAATTTTCCAACATGAGCGTTCAGATTCCCGGCCAGTAAACAGTGTCCAAGCTTCTTCTGTGACAAAAGAGCTCGTTCAATTGGCGATAGAAGTTGTTTTTTACCGAATTATCGTTAGAGTTTTTGGGTGCATAGGCAGCGATGACGAAAAGATACCTGTTAGTTGCGCGCGACTTTGAAGCTTTGAACGAGCCAGCCAATCGGACCGCACACAACCGGCAACTGATTGGAATCCAGTCAACCAGAGCAGCTTCAGCCCGAAGTCTCCGGGCGATATTAACGCCTGCTTGTCCGGTGCTCGAAACTGCATCGTCACGGGCTAGGCGCAATGAGAAAGTGCTGCTGGTGTCACCTGAAGGGGACCGCAAAGTGAGCACAAAGCTTGAGCCTTGCAGGCGGGTCTCCGATAAGCAGCCGATATCAACCGAGAGGGTCTCTAATGTTCGAGCAAAGTACTGTCTGTTGACCAACCTGTAGCAACGTGAGTGTATTGAGGCTAGCCAATCTGAAGGAGAATTGAAGGCTCCAAATGGAGGTCGACGAACTGCGCTTGGCTGCTTAGTTGGACATGAGCTCATCGAAAGGAAAGGAATGACGCCCCACCTAGCAAAGCAAGGTGGGGGTCAAAAATTACGGGTTGGAAACAAGGGGGTAAAAGTGAATCTGGAACGGGACGATGAGAGAAAAAGCGTAAGAGGGGGAATAAAAGATTGAAAAGTTTGAGCAGTAGCGGCAAAACCCTGTCCACCCTGCTGGACGCAGCAGATAGGGTACCGTTGGTTTTGATCTGCGGTGGACAGGACAGCAAGAAACTGTTTGAAGAGAACTTCAATGTATTGCGTGGGCAGGATATTGTCAGGCTGCGTAGGACTAGACATGAGGACGGTTAGCGTTCGCAACAAAAGAATTTGTTTCAAAAACCTGATCGCGAGGCAGCGGGTGTGGCGTTGGGCTACAACGAGTCCGTTATAAGGAAGAAGGAGCCACTTTCATTCACTCAACCTGGAGGACCAGGTGGCTGAAATTGTCTGGCCACTAACCGTTGACCAAACTGGAATGAGTGGTTATGAAGGTGCAAAAAAGCACCACGCAGCGTAGCTCAATAGATTGCTAAGGCACGCAAACCATCGCACCACGGCAAGGTCCAGCCTCACTGCAAACCTCCCGATGAATCCGTAACTGATCTTGAACAGGCAGAGTTGCCGCAAACGGCAATGGACTCATCAAACGAGGACCCGAGGATTTCATCCGCCTCGGTTTTTAGTGAGACGACCATGGATAAAGTTATAACACACTTATAACACCGCAGAACTACCACAAAAAGGCAAAACAGGGTGTGAAACCGGAGTAAAAAGGAACAAACGCAAAAATTACTATGGCAATTTTTGCGGTTCAATGGATCATTGGAATGTAGAGAGCAGAAGGAAACTCCATTGTGGGCTACATCGCCACCCGTTCGTCACTGGTATCAAGGTGGACATTGCAAATCGGTACCAATGGAACCGCTGCATTTTCACAAGAAGCAACAAGAGCCGAGGTTACTCAACAGGTAAGAATCCAGTCGATGTTTGAAACATTCCTCCGACTGCGCATCAACGACATACACAGGTAGATTGTTACATTCGTTCAGTACACTGGTAGACAGAGTGATGTGACAACGGACCCGAAGTCTCAGTCGTTTAAACATTTTTAATCGTGACCCCGAGTCGAAGTGAAAGAATTGAGTGTAAAGCAGTGCTGCAGTTCAGCTCCAAGTTCGCCTAAACGATACGCCGTGTGAAAATCTAATCCCCTCGGTCTCGACGATATGCTAGGGCGAACAATTTCAAGCGCTGAAGACGATGTGAGTAAGGCAGGTTTAGTAACTCCAGAAGGAATTTAGATCCTCACCGCCGAACTTTTCAATCAAGTTGCACTCGAATTTGGATAGAGTATAAAAGCGGGCAGTTTATACACAAGCATCGGACGTACATATGATGTGAACGGGAGCCTGAAGATCTTCGGAGTCAAATGAGAGAAAGATCGTCGTATGGCAGAGTCGATTTTCCTTAAGGTATCTTCAGTCGCTATTAAGTCTTGGGTCACAACGCCGCCAAGGTCACGCTCACGATTAGCGTTTGGCAGCAAAACCCCACAGAAGCGATAACTTCCAAATGTTGCGGAGGCACTGATCAAAAGAACGGAACATTTAGCGTGATTTTTGGGTAATTGACATCTGGCCGGCCAATCGTGCAGCGAATCGAACCTCGTTTGTAGTACATCAGCTTCATCCAGACAGACTTCCATCCATAGCTTTAAATCATCTGCGTAAATCAAAGAGTCTGCCCGTAGTACAGACGCTAGGTGATTAATAGACTTAACAAATGCAGGGCCAATAACAGAGCCTTGTGATACTCCGCTGGTCATAAGTACAGGGAAGGAAAGGGACTCATTTACTTACACATGAAAGCGCGGTCATGCAGTAAATCAGTGAGCCAAGGGAGGATTTTTCCTAAAACACCGTTACTAACAAGTCTACTAAGCAAAGTTACGTGTGGAACCTTGTCAAAAACTTTACTGAAATCCACAAATACGACATCTAGCCGCTTACCAGCGTCCATGGATTTAGCCCACTTTTCTCGCGCAACCAGAAGATTGGTGCTACATGAACGCGCAGGACAAAACTAATGTTGCGCAGCTGAATTGTTCTTAAGGTTCTGTTAATGCAGGTTGAGAGCTTGCTTGAGAATCCTCTCCATAACCTTGCAGACGACAGATGTTAGACAAATGGGCCGATAATTCGTATGATTTTGTCGATTTCCTCCTTTGTATTTGGGCTTGACTATGCCCACTTTCTAGGCAAGCGGAAGACGACCGACCCCAAGTGAGTGCCGAAATATGTGGCAGATAGGAATAGCAATATGTTCGGCCACAAGCTTGAGGAAAAGATGATGCAATCCATCAGGTTCCGGGGTAGAGTTTGGATCCAGCTCGCACAAAAGTTTGTATACCATACTAACATTTATGCCCATATCACTGAGAACGGAGAGCAAGGACAAAAATTATCAACTGACGGCACCTCTGTTTTATAGCCCGATGAATAATGGCAAGCTAAAAGACTAGTTTTATCAGTATCGTCGTGGAGCACGGTGTTAAGAGCGGGGGAATACACGGACGGTATTCCACTTTCGGATCTGTTCATTGGATCATTGGACTGTAGAGAGCAGAATGAAAGTCCTCGGTCAGCTCCTTCACTTCCCAATCATTGCGGGGATGCCGTGAGTTGGTACGAGACGGTATTGCACAAGGGGCCGTAACAGCTACGTTGAAAGAAGCAAGGTCCCAGCTAACTCATCGAGTGAGAATCCAAAAATTGCTTGAAACATACCTCAGTCTGTGCGTAGACCACAGGTTTCGGCAAGTCGCTCCAGACATTTACAATGCGGGTTGATAGAGCGAGAGTGGACCGAACTCTGAGGCATCTTGTTTGAATAGTTTCCAGTTGTGCTCCCGAGTGGAACTATGAGTGCTGACTTGAAAGGACGCTTGTAGCTCCATCCCCATTTCCCCATCAGAAATTGTCTAGTAAAAAGCAGATCTCCTCTACGTCGACGACATTCCAGGGAGAAAAGGTGTATCCGCTGTAGTCGAAGAGGGTAAGACAAGTCCCTTAACTTCAGTAAGGATTTCAAAGCAGGCCGCTGGACCTTCTTAATCATGTTACACTTGAACCTGGTAAGAGGACAGATGGCGGGTAGTCCGTATTCGAGGATCGGGCGCACATGAGAGGTCAACAGAATTCTGAAGTTATCCGGAGTCAGTCGTGAGAAGGCTCTCCGTATGGCATGGGACATCCTGTTGGCAGCGGCAACCCATCGTAGTGTGTCTTCTGCGGTCCGTACATCATGTGGGACAAGCACACCGAGATCATTTTCAAGAATGATGGTTCTGAGTAGCACCCCACCAATAGGACATATCCCGAATGGTTCAGGGGGCCTATGGGGAGCATTGAGCATTTTTCCCAATTTATGAGCAATTGCCAATTGACTGACCAGTCGTGTAGGGTGTCCAATAATGCCTGCACTCTATCAGCATCCTCAAGACATGACACCTTCATCCACAGCTTTATGTCATCGACGTAAATCTGGCAATCCATCTGAAGTTCCGATGGGATGTCATTGATGAATACCTTGAACAGTTCTGGACCAAGTACCGACCCTTGCGGAACACCGCTAGTCAGCAGCACAGGGGTGCAGTAGGCTTCATTCAACTTGACTCGCATGGTCCGGTCATTCAAAAAGTCAGCGATCCAAGGAAGGACATTCCCAGAGACACCGGTACCTTGGAGTTTAAGAAGAAGCCTTTCGTGGGGGACCTAGTCAAACGACTTGCTGAAGTCTACAAAACCGTATCCAATCGTTTCCCAGCGCCCAACGACCTCGCTCAGCTTTCTCTAGCAACAAGCAGGTTCGAGGTACATGAGCCTGCCTGCCGAAAGCCATGCTGGGCACAGGAGATGATGTTAAGGTTCTCGATGTGATGCTGCAGGGGGCGCCTGCGCATCCTTTTCACTAACTTGCACAGTACGGACGTCAGGCAGATGGGTCGATAGCTTGCAGGATCTTGACGATGCCCTCCCTTGTATACATTTTTACCGGTCCCCAATTTCTAAGCAACCAAGAGTCGTCCAGCTTCCAGGGAGTGACAAAATATCTGACAGACGGGAGCAGCAATGTAGTCCGCCACGATCTTGAAACACAGCGGGTGCAGCCCATCAGGACCCGGCGAGTGGTTGGATCTAATTCACGAAGGCCTTTGGTAACGTCAGCCGTACTCATTTCTATGTGCTGCAACGAAGAGACGTGGATTGGCGCGGTGTCATTGGGTAACGGCGTCTCGATCGAGTAAACAAAATGAATATTGAAGGGCCAGTAAACTGGCTTTCGTCCCGTCATCGTCAAGTAAACCGCCCTGCTCTGCAGAAAACAGGGCAGGAAAGCCACTGCCAGCTTTGATACTTCTCTTCAAGTAGGAATACAGTGCCTTCGGTGTCGTCCTGGATGGCACAGCCAAACTAAGTTAATACTGGTGCGGTTTCTGACGTTTGTTCAAGATACAGTAGTTTCTGATCAATTTGTACCCCGAAAAGTCAAGCGCGCAGTGAGTAAGCTTGAACCTGTCCCATAATTTACGTCTTTTACACATAAGCACCACAATTTTCGGTCTATCCATGGAAGGCCTCTGGTAAACGTTCGCCTTTTGCAAATAGGAAATACCTGTTCAACAAGGGAGACCAGCTGGGCTTACAAAATGTTCCACACCACATCTGGGTCCGAGGATAAAGGGATATTCCAGTCCACCGCGCTAGCAGCCGCTTACAGGCGGATTGAATCGGCCCGCCAGAAAATTCTGCGGAAACTATCTTGGTTGTGAAGAGTGAGGCGTCCAGTCTGGAGGGATGAAACTATACAGTGATCACTATTACCAGTAGGCGGAAGGGTGATAATGTCTGCCACATCTGACTGCGCCGGGGGAAGCACAAGATCGAGAACATGGGGGTTTGTCCGACAAATATACCGCCAGGCATAGTAACACGTTGAAGTATGTTACACCCGAGAACGGTTTCCAAAAACTCCGCAGCGATAACGTCTGAAGAATAGCACAATGCAGCAAATCCCGTCGACTCTTGGGGTATTGAAGCCTCCCAATAGTACCCAGTCATTCCGCCACCATGTATTTTAGTTGAATCCAGCAGCCGAGCTCTGGAACCCAATGGAGCTCTGCAGATAACCCCGACCATCAGGGATTTGCATCAGTCATGAACCTGGCACCACAGGGCATGTAAACCACTATTACTATTACAAGTAGCGTCAACTAGATGAGCCTTGAGGTCGGTATTCCAGTACAGAATCACACCGCCACCAGATCTCTCTCCCTTGCAGTCAGCCTAGCAGAGATGATACCCGAAGGTCTGCGCCACGGAGTCCAGGATATCCGCGAACAACCAGGTCGCGATGAAAGCTATTTTGTCAGGATGATCCGCCGAGGCAAAAATTGAAGTTCATCATTTGTTTCGAATACTACGCACATTAGCGGGAATTACGCATAATCCGTTTGTTCACCTCTAACGCCTGGGTATGACAAGAAGTGGTTTCCAGCGAATTTGGTAGCTTTTTCCGACTACGCGAAAATCCACAATATATAAATCTGTCTCTCCGCTGTCTCAGCTGGATCTCAGTTCCTTAACCGCTTGTTTCATTTTAACTTGATTCTCAGGGAAACATCTCGTAATACATAGCATGATTCACCTTTAATTAGCGAAGCTCGTCGAAGAATGCAGCGGGTCCCGTCATCATTTTACTTATAATTTTAAGTAGACGAACCTTTGGGGAATCCTCCTGTTTCTTGCCGAGGTGGGCCGCTGAAAAAATGTTGATTCCTTGTTCTCCTTCATCGAACAGTAAAGAGATCATCCGTTGTAGGAACACCTGATCATCTGTAATCCTTTCAGCTGAGGTAGCCTTGGTGGACTCGGCTGCATTCACGACGATAAAGCAGCGGTCGCGACAAGGCGATGTGGCATACTTATGGACCTTCGGCTTCAAAACAGCTTGGCCGTCCTTAAGCAGTTTCTCCAGTTGACAGACTATCGAGAACCAAAATTCAGCTGCGATTGCGATGATGACGACTTGGATTTTAGCCTAACTCCTGTATTGCGTTTACGTTCAACATTTCGTATCTTTTCCTTTATCACCTCTGCGTACATCTTGGTCTTAGGTTCTTCGCTCCGGTCAACCACCGCCGGAGTCTCTGTAGATATGGTGGACGGTGCTGGACTATGCTTACCCGTTGGGTAACTGTGTCAGAAGCACATGACATACTGTAAGGTTTTGTTAACGCGACAGCAGCGATGTTCATCTCAGCTTGAGCAGGAGATGTGAGAGCACTCCGCGCAGGCAGTCCATTAAGGCATTGTCTGCTGCTTAACGTAACACGGCACATATCGCAAAAGGAACCTAAGCCCGGAACGTTGGATTGCAGGAAGAAATTTATACAGCTCCATGCTGACTCCACAGCAAGCTAGGTGGGTCCACGCATTGCAGATGGTGTAATGCAAGGCTTTAGAGCGCGAAGTAACTCCATTAAAACATGACAAGCATTTGGACGTCACAGCAGATGAGGTCCAAATAGTAAACAGATGTGTCACCAAAACGATCCTGATTTGTCGTCTTTGGATCAAAATACGGGGCGTCGGATCCGCCAATTGCGATCAATGATCTTTCGACAGCATCATTTCGGTACACATGGCTGTAAGTGGTTGGATGCAACTTTTGGGCCATCCGACGCATGTGAATGTTTATTATTAATTTAGCGTGTTTGTTGAAATGATAAAAGTTTGATCTGAAATCAATATACTAAACGGTTTAAGTGCGTTATGGCTTTAATGTAAACCGATTACATGAATCTTTGAAAAGTCTCTTCGTAGCTGCTCCCTACCTGCTGACTAGAGAGATGCTATCGTGTGCCCAATTTTTAAAAAGGGTGATAAGCATTTACCTGAAAATTATAGACCCGTTAGCCTAACAATCGTACTAGTGAAAGTATTAGGGAAGCTGGTAAGTGATACTCTGGAGAAGCATTTAGATAAGTTCTGGTTGCTCAGCCCAACTCAACATTGGTTCCGCAGAGGCCACTCCTGTTTGACTAACATGTTGGTAGCCCGAGAGAGTTGGGCTGAGGCTGTGGATCAAGGACAGGCGGTGGATGTTTTGTTCATTGACTTTTCTAAAGCCTTTGACACCGTACCGCCTTGCCGTCTTGTTTAAACTAGAATCCTATGGCGTCTCAGGCCAAGTATTGAAGTGGATTTCGGCTTTCCTGGAAGGAAGGCTGATGAGCGTTCGACTGAGTTCCGGACCGTCTTTTAGACAAGCCATCCTGAGTGGTGTTCCTCAGGGGTCGGTTCCGGACCACTGCTGTGTACACTGTATGTCAAAGACCTCCCTGAGAAGATTAAGGTACCATCCCTTATGTTTGCGGATGACTTAAAATTTTGGAATAGAGTGAGCGATTCTGTTGGACCCACTGCTTTGCAGATAGCTCTGGACAAGCATTGGGAGTGGTCAGAATTTTGGCAGATGCCAGTCAATCTTGCAAAGTGTTCGGTCCTGCTCATAGTTTCAAACACTTCCACAACTCCTTACCTACTTTGCGGAAATGTAATGCGTCAAGTTTCTGAACATACCGACTTGGGTATCTCGCTATGCACTGACTTCAAATCCAGCAAGAACTGGATAAATGCTACCCGCAAGAATTTCTAAATGCCTTGGATGATACGCAGTTCGTTCGGCATCATGACAAATGAAATGTTTGTTACATTGTTCTGAGCCTTTGTCAGGCCATACCTGGAGTACTGCGTGCAGGCCTGTTCTCTATGCTTGGTACGCGACAAGATGACACTCGAACGAGTTCTTTGGGTTGGTACAAAAATGGTACAAGGATTGAGGCATCTCTCGTACCCTGATAGGCTGCTCAGGTTGCAGATGTTTTCGCTGCACTATAGGCGCCTTCGGGGAGACCTGATTCTTACGTGCCGTATATTGAACAACAAGATTGGGCTTGATCTAACTGGACTGTTCCATCCGGCTCAGATACCATCTCTTCGTGGTCACGCTCTGAAGCTGCATAAGCCCACATCTGATCGCGTTAGAGTTGACTTCCGTTTAGCACGCAGGGTCATTTAACCATGGAACGCATTACCCAGCGAAGTAGTATCAGCACCAACGGTGAAGGAGATTGAACATCGCCTCGACGCCCTTGAGTTGCAGGCTCAGACATTTCCTTTTGATTCTTTAGCTCTACATCCATTTCCTTGGCTTCTCACACCTAGTACTATTACTGTCTTATTCACACATTCTCTTCTGTACTACAGTTATCATTATTGTTGTTTTTTGTTTCCTTTCTGTCAGCCTATGTTTTTATTCACGTGGCCAGTACAGCGGGGACTGCTAGTGCAGGCCGCGTGGGCATTGTTTGGTTGACCGTGATGTGATTAGTGTGTATCGATTTGGCTCTTCTCGGTTTCAAATCGCTCCTGAAAACTCCATCCTGGTTCAACGACGTAATGACGAAAGAACACGCATGGGATTTTTCCTACCGTTCCTGTCCAAATTGAAGTTGAACTTTAATCATTTTCCCGCTTCATACGATAGCAGCCATAGTGGAAGCCTCACGTGTATTCCGACGTATCCCCAAGGGTCCATATCTGGACTTCTCGTCGATGAATGCGGATTGAAAATTGTTTCAGATTGAAACGACTTCCTCGTTTATTCTTCGCAGCGTTATAACTGCGAAAGCGTACCAGAGGGAGACTGGACAGATGCTACCAGAAAGATGCCCGTACCGGTATATTCTGTTTGTATGTGTGCATAGTAAGCGCAGCAATGTTGTTGGAACGCGGTAAGTGTAGTGTATCTGTCTGCTGAAAAGATTATAACAGGTACAGTTGTTACAATTGCCCTGCTCGTTTCTCGGCGGTGTATAAGGGCGAATGTTACGAGATGGGGAACGCGTGTCTTTGGCACTCGCGCACTTTTCACGTGGGGAAGCCTTAGCTGTATGCGAAAAATCGGAGGCTACCACTGGATCAAGAACGCATGGTGCTCCACTTAATTAGAACGTTCAGTCGGACGCAGGAGATGCGTGCATTTGTGAGCCTGCAATATAATATTCGTTTAACGAGGCGTAATTTTTATGACATACGGCGGCGTCATCTGAACGCTTGTGTCACGGAAGTGGAGGAGGTTACACAGCCGTTGCAAAGAAATGGTCAGCTTAAAATTTTGCATGAGGGAAATGAGATTCGGTATCTGTTCTTCGTGCCCTCGCGTATGCTGGAGTTGGTGGACCAATATGGTGAGGTCATTTTGGCGGACTCTACATATTAGATCAATTACGGCGGTTACATCCTATGGCATTGCATGTTTGTGGACGTTAGCGGCCTTAGTATGAGCTTCTTTTATGCGCTTTTGCCCAATGAGACAGAGGTTACTTACGAAGAGGCAATGAGAAGTATGTTGGAGTTGGCCCCCGGGGTTGCCGGTGCTGGAACGTTGGTGATGTACAAGTGCGCTGCACAAGTGAATGCGTTTTGCAATGCGTATCTCACTGCCAACATCGTATCCTGCCGGGTACTTATCATGCGGGACATGCAATGGCGTTGTTCACACCTTCCGTCCTTTAAAACGGAGGATAAGAGGGGTCCGTTCAACAGGATGCGCTGGTTGTTGTACGCCAACGATTGCGCACATTATCATCGGATTATGGAAGGTATATCTGTGCGCAGCGCGGAATGCTTCCAATACCTCCGTCGCACGTGGATCCCATGGCGGCTTAGCTGGGCGGCGCATTTGATAGGCCACGTAGTGTTATTTGGTTGTGAGAGCACAAATCGCAATGAGAAGAAGAATAAGCATTTAAAAGAAACTTTGAGTGAACGGTCTACTCTACTGCACCTGTTTCAGGTGATAGTGCAGCGTTGCACTGACATTTTGGAGGAAAGGGGAACTTTCCTTGCTAGAGATAAGCTTGGTATGTGCTATGTGGAGCAGCGTGTAAGCAGTGGGCGGGTGATTTTGAAGAGGAAGTTGTCATACGCCTGGCGGCAGTACGTGAGGCACAGTTTGCGAGTACACGTTCGCAATGTAAACCTAGATTTCGGGTGTTAGCCCATGGATGACGAGCGCTGAGCATACAACGTGTCGTCATTGAGAATGACAGCGCATGCGGATGTCCATTTAATCGTCAGTGGCACATTCAATGTGCACACATTGTGAACGTCGCAAGCCTACACGCGTACGACGAGGAGGTGGTGCTTCGTGGTTGCCGTTGGGTGCCGCCAGCGGAATGTTTAGCAGTGCCGGCCCTTTCGGAGGAAAGTGAAGGAACCGTGACGGTTGCGCAGATGTGATTCAGTCGTGATGGGTCATTGACCGGGCCGCCAAAATTCGCATCACTCGGGATATGTTTGCTGGCTTGGAGGCGCATGTATTGAGTATAGGCACGGAGGCGTTCTACCGCACAATTGGTGTTGTGGCATGCATACGTGGGCTGATGGCTACTCAGAGTAATGTGGAGGTGTTCACCCAATCATCCAACGTTGAACAATTACAACGGTTATCCTGGGAGGACCTGCCTATCTTCCAACAAGTGGATGCGTCCTCCTCCGGTGCCGCTACCCGGGTAGGGATCCGCAACAGTTCTTCGACCAGCAGAAATTCACCGGAAACCCACGTTAACCAAGTGCTCCCGCTGGTGGAAGCAGGGGCTGGTTTCTCGCAGGCGCCACAACCGAAAGTCACCACTTATAGCCCGTGTGGTGGGGTAGGGGGTACCAGCACAATGTCACGGAAATTGTAATTCCGTACTCTGAAAACGAGAGCAACTCGTGCAACTTTGTGAAGGCATAGATTTATCGACAACCACAATATGCCACGAAACACGGCTGAACGCGGGGTACCAGCAGGGCCCGGAAGGCCGCCATCAGTCTTCTAACCGAAAGCAAACTCAAAGGCAAACGTCACCACAAAAAGCGGTTAATGGCCGACCCGTTAACGGTCGGCACAAACTTCATTCCTACCACAACCCGTGCTAGCTCACTCTTGGTTACAAAAGCACTATCCTGCATGTATACTAATGCACAGGCCTCCTAAGTAAGTTGGTAGAACTCCGTCACCGCTTGGCTTCGGAGCCTCGAAACATCATAATGATCGCCGAAACCTGGTTGAGCGGCGAAATCACAGACGTTGAGATTGCCATACCGGGCATGTCACTTCTCCGGAGCGACAGAACGGGCAAGGGAGTTGGCGTGCTCATTTATTTCTGAACGTACCTTAGTTGTGAGCTCATAGACGATCCCCAGACTTGTATCACCGACGTCCTTTGGTGCAAACTGTGGTTGGAAGGCAACAACGTATGCCTTCTCTCTGTGGTTTACCGACCACCGAAATCCGCTCCGGAAAGGGACAACAGATTTATCTCCGCTTTTCGCTCCGTGCTTAATCAGAAGTACAGCCACATCCTCGTTGCAGGAGATTTCAACACCCATGACTTGGAAAATCCAGCATCCGAGACAGAAGTGCTCAAGGCATATTTGCAATAGCTACTCTCTAGCACCTTCTTGTATAACCACGTCACCGTTCCAACCAGGTTCAGAACAGTAAACAACCCATCGATATTAGATCTAGTTCTCACTAACGAAGAGCTCATGGTCGATGGACTAAAGGTGTGCAGTCCTTTGGGCCGTAGCGATCACGTGACTTTGCAGTTCGATTACATCTGCTACGCCGAATATTCAGCTGCGGAGCTCGAAACGAGGCGATCTGTTAACCATTACCACGTTCTGTCTGCGCTAGTTGAGAATACCAGTTGGACGTTTCTAGCTAACTGCACCCAGAACTAGCCTGGGACACATTTGCGAACACCATCACGACACTAGTCATAGAAGACTCAATCCCAAAATTTCCCAACATCCCCACACAGCAAAATCTTTCTTGCGAAGCCGGACGCGAAAATGTATGACTCTAAGGGATCGGGCATGGCGCATGTATAAAAGCAACCCCAGCACAGAAACTGGACGGAATACGTTTCGCATCGCAACTACTGCGTGCTTTTGCTTGGCGAAGACAAGAGAACGCACCAGCAGGAGCTAGCCGAACGATTCTGTTCGAACAAAAGCTTCTTTACAAACATGTGAAGGGACTTCGCAAGGTGCAACGGGGAATCCCACCACTTAATACGACCAGTGGGTACACACATACTGCGAAGGAGACGGCCAACGCATTACGGGCCCAGTACTCCCCAATCTTCCAAGGTGTACAAGCGTCGACGTATATTTCGCCACCAGTTACTCCTCCGTCCGTTTTATCCAACGTCGCGTTCACTGCAGAAATGGTGCTGCAAAAGCTGCTATCCTTGCGTCTACCCAGCTCTCCCGGGGCCGATAACATTCACCCGAAAACATTACAGGTAGCTGCCATCCACTTGGCCGAACCACTAGCTGCATTTTTTCAGCGCTGTTTTGATGAGAACATCGTACCTTCGAGGTGGAG
>OX104064.1:170695933-170721166 GCA_944474145.2 Dicrocoelium dendriticum
TTCAGCAACGTTACGAAAGATAACGCTACTATCAGTAAAAGAATCACCTCGACGAGGCGTATTCACTCCACGCGTCTTCGACGAGACCTCAGTTTCGACCGGTTTGGCGGATGACACGGCGCGTTGCTTCGCCAAGTGAGCTGGAGTAATTGAGGTTGAGACTTTATCCTCTGCCTCCAACTCCCTCACCGGTCTAGTCTTTTCAGGCTTTGCGGGTGTGGCCGAAGTCGACACCGCGCGTTGCTTCGCCAATGGAACTGGGGTGATTGGAGTTGGAGTTTTGTGTTCCACCTCCAATACCTTAATGCTTTCAGTACCTTCAGGCTTTGAGGCAGCCTTAGGGACTTTCTTAGCCCTCTTCCTCCTGCTTTTATTGGGCTCAGGGGCAATAAGTTCGGTCACGCTTTGGACGGCTTCCAGTACGACATCAGAGGCCTCTTTAGAGGCATTCTGGACCGCTGGGACACACGACAAGGTAGACATCACCTCAGTCGGATTTCCATCGACAGCAATTGAGCTTAGTTGCGTGTCTTCCTTCAATGAGCCGACATCAATAGAGACTCCCATATTTCTCATCAGTAACTCCACTTTCCGATCAAGAGATTTGAGGAAAGACCACAACTGCTGGTTACCCAGCCCGACGTTGCTCGATGTCTCCTCAGTGACCTCAAGAGGCGTAAATCGACGGCGACGGCATAGAAGACAATTGAACAGCATGCTATCGCTAGACGAAAGCATTGCGTACTGATCAGGGCTCAAATCGGTGCAGGTCTCATGGTACCAGCAGTTGCATACATAGCACTGCATGCCACCAGATTCGTCCGTCACGGGCTTTGAACAGCTCCCGCTGCCACATACAGCATTAGATTCGCTGAGCAATGCAGCCGAAGATACATTAGCGTTGCTATTCAGTGAATCCGACATGACGCTTTCAAGGAGTGTGGAACAAGTATCAAAACGTAAAACCGACAAGCTGTTACCTGCAGGGCAGTCAACAGAAACAGTTATGGGTTAAACAAGGTGCAAAACGGATTACAAAACACAAAAATACCGGAAAATAGCCAGAGGCTGAACCCGAAAAAGATGGACGACGTTGGTAAGTACCCGAAAACGGGTACGACGTAATCCGGGGAAAAACGATGATCCAAAATTCTTTGGATCAAGCGAAATTTGACAAAAGTCCCATTTTTTGCACGACACCTGTAAACACTGTTCCAGAACTGTCCTTTGAAAGTAAAACCTCAAAATGACAGCACGCTCAAAAATTTCAATTTACCGCCAAGGAGGTTAAAAGTTGTGATAGCTGCCTTTGAAAGCAAGTTAGCCAGTGTATTGCTATCCCGAAACGATAGAACTGGTGAGGTAGTGGTGTACTTCTTTACTGTAATGCAAACACCCGATGTAAAGTTATTGAGAACCCAGAAATCAGCGCCCCTGATTCGCTTTCGTACAGGCTGCGATTGTGGAACAAGGACACATGTCTACTAGCCGTAACGTGCCGCTCACCGAACTCTACGTCGGAAATGGTTGCCTTGAACAAGTCCTACAGCCACATTCTTTTTGCCAGAGATCCTAAGCTACACAATATGGAAGGGCAAGAAACCGATAGCGAACAGTTTAACGTCTGTTTGCATGAGCTAATTTCCAGCTACCTTCTGTACAACCACGTAACCTCACCCACCAGATTTCGAAATGCAAACAAGCTGCCAACACTTGATATTGTGCTCGCTTGGTCAACTGAGGGAGAGTGGCTAATTTTCGACATGAAAAATCGGCCTGGAGGGACTTTGTGTTCCGGTACACCAGGCTAAATGGTGATGCTTTCATAAATGGATTTGAAAGAGATGTGTATAGGTCGCTTTTTGCTTAAGCAGGTACAAAAACTAGTAGTTGGTAAGGTATATTAGTTGTAAATTTCGCTTCCAATCATCGCGATTCTAAAAAATAAAAAATACAATAATCAGACAAGAGGTAGGTATACCCTCTATCCAAGCAAGTACCTTAATGCAAGCATAAACTTTACATACATAATACAATTGTATCAACACTTATGTGCTAGATAAAACAGCCGTTTTCACTACACTTTTATTTAGCATTTACCTACTTTCCATTATGCCGCGAACTTCAACAACGCCTGTTGTAACGGAGTTCCTGGAATGGGGTACCGGCGGGAGCTGGAAAACGGGCACGGAACGAATCAACGGCGGTAGAAAGCAGCACGGTCAATCACAGCGGACACACGACGCGAGAAGCGCACACAGCAACCGGGCACTCACAGAATCGCAATACGCAAGCGTGACACGGGCAAAACGAGCAGACACGGAGGAAGCACGTTTATCCACAACCGGAAAAAACAGAGGAGTGTACAGGACCTTGATAAGACAATCAAAACAAAAAGGGAATGTCAGAGTTTTTGGGTCAGTAAAGTGCCTTCGCACGTTTTCATATATCTGCGGTTTCTCGAGAATCTGCAAATGAAAGAGAGAAGAAAGAGATCATTTAAGTAGTCTTTAAAACGACCCATGGCGGTTTCGATTTAATTACACCACTCCCCCTTCCGGCGAAGACACTGTCCTCAGTGTCTCAGTGCCCTGAATACTCGCCGAGCCGCCTTCGGGGGTATCTCCACAGTGTGTTCCACGATCAGTAGGCATCCGGGTGGGACGACTTCCTCCTTCGGAGTAGAGGCTGAAGATCCCGCTGGTTTCAGCTGATTGTAATGCACGGTCAGAACGTCGGAATTTGGTTGAGCGACATCTCGGACGACATACACCGTGGGTGAACGGACGAACACAATCTCGTATGGCCCTTGCCACTGTCGGTGAAACTTCGCTGCTGCGCCAGGCGGAGGTCTTGGGCGGTGCAACCATACGCGATCTCCAATGTGATATTCAGGGCCCCTACTGTGCCGATCATAACATACTTTCTGACGATGCTGTGCTATCCTTGCGTGTTCTCCCGCACACAGAAAGGCTGATCGAAGACGTTCGCCAAGCTGTCGTACGTAGTCTAACAGAGAACAAGCCTCGATTGGGGGAATAGGGGATATCAGCTCCAGAGGCAAACGAAGCTCGTGACCAAATGTCAGGAAGGCTGGAGAATACCCCGTGGTTGCATGCACAGACGCTCGATACGCCATCATGCATTGTGGAATAGCTTCGTCCCATCGATCTGACTGGTGCCGCTCCAGGAAACTCTGCAAAATCCCTTTTATAGTTCGGTTGGTGCGCTCTACTAATCCATTCCCTTGTGGATGATACGATGTGGTACGTGTCTTCCTCACCGAGAGCAGCCGACACACCTCCTGAAGCAGGTGACTCTCGAAGACGGCGCCTTGATCTGAATGCAGTGACAGCGGTGCGCCATAGCGGGCAATCCACTCATTTACAATGGCTGACGCAACCGTTGCCGCATCCGGATTTTTGATAGGTATGGCCTCGCACCATTTCGTAAAATAATCTATAAGAACAAGGAGTTGGCGGTTCCCGTTCCTTGTGACTGGCAAAGGCCCCATTAGATCGACTCCGACTCGCTGACCTGGGGACGTGGCCACTATCGGTTCCAATGGGGCCCGGGATAGGGGGGTCTTCGATTTGATAGCGGCACAGATTTCGCAGGCGTTACATAGCTTCACGACGTCGGCGTGGATTCCTGGCCACCAATACCGTTGACGTATGGCTGTCTCCGTCTTTAGTTGGCCAGCGTGACCTAACTGCTGATGGACTGCTTGTAGTACGCCCGGCACTCTCGACATAGGAGTAATCACTTTCGGGCCCAGGTCATCCATGAGGAACAGCGTCCCACCAATGATTCTCAATCGGCTCCAGTGGTCCCATGGTGAGCGTTCGTCTTTCGAACGGGATTGCATTTCCGTACCCGATGGTTTAGACGATCCTTTCACTTGCCGCATATAAATGTTAGATATATATGGGTCCTGGGCTTGATCCTCTGACCACGTTGTATCAGTTTCCGAGTGGTGTAGAACTGCATTTATTTCATCCAGAGCGGGAATTCGAGAAAGGACATCCGCGTTGGCATGCCGTGCTCCCGGCCGGTACGCACAGGTAAAATCGTACTCTTGTAGGCGTTCTTGCCACCGCGCGACTTGTCCCTCCGGGTCACGGAAGTTTTGTAACCATTGCAGAGATTGATGGTCAGTCCGCACAAGGAAAGGTTTTCCGAGTAAATATGGTCGAAAATACTTCAAGAAATACACCAAGGCCAACATCTCACGTCTCGTTGTGCTATACTTACGCTCTCGCTTGTCCAGTCGGCGGCTAGCATAAAAGATCACGGTTTCCCCGACAGAAGTTTTCTGCGACAAAACAGCGCCAATCGCCTCGTTACTGGCGTCGGTGTCTAGGACAAAAGGCCCAGCTCGTTCGGAAGTATCCGGGAGACTTAACAGCGGTGGCGACGTGAGGCATTCTTTCAGTCGTCCGAAAGCGCCGGCACACTCGTCCGTCCAAACAAACTTCCGTCCCTTTTCCGTCAGGCGATGTAACGGCGCCGAGATCGAAGCAAAACTGCGCACAAATCTCCGGTAGTAAGATGCCAGTCCCAAAAACTACGCAATTCATCAACTGATCTGGGTTGTGGCCACGACCTTATCCGTTCGCACTTGTCGGGGTCGGTTTGAATGCCGTCTGGCGTGATTACGTGTCCCAAAAAGTTAACCCGCTCGCGGAGAAAACGGCACTTCCGTCCCTTCAGCTTTAATCCAGCTTGCCGTAACCGCTCCAAAACTGTACGTAGACGGGTGTTGTGCTCTTCGACCGACCTGCCATGCACTATCACATCATCCAAATATATCAAACATTCCTTGGGTACGAGGCCCTCCAATACTTTCTGCATCAGGCGCTGGAAGGTAGCTGGGGCATTAGCCAACCCGAAGGGCATGGTCTCGAATTCATACAGCCCGGATGGTACAATGAACGCGGTTTTCTCCCTATCGGACGGACGGACCTCCACTTGCCAATACCCGGCGGCCAAATCGAGAGTAGTAAACCATCGCGCACCATGAAGAGCATCAAATGTGGCGTCAATGCGAGGGAGGGGGAAGGGGTCTTTACGGGTGACTTCTTTTAGCTTTCGGTAATCTACACAAAGTCGTAGAGAACCATCCTTCTTCTTCACGAGTACGATAGGAGACGACCAAGGCGATGTCGATGGGCGAATGACGCGCATATCAAGCATCTCCTGGATCATGCGATCTAGCTGGGCTTCGTAATGAATGGGCACCCTTCGCGCCCGCTGGCGAATAGGATGCTGACTACCTGTATCAATTTCGTGTTGGATGACGTTGGATCGCCCAAGTTGAGTGTCGCAAAACAGATCTTCATAATTACGCAGCATAGAGAGAAGTGAGGCTTTTGAGTCTGGGGAAATACCACTGTGGTTACGCAAAGGCTCAATGACATCAGTCTCGAACTGTGATGGTTTCGAGGTGGCTTCTAAAACTGTGCAAACTCCCCGTGAGTGACACAGCTGCGTGTTGACAGGAGTGGACTTTGGTAAAAGATTCGCGGTACCAAGCTGCAGCAAGCTTCCATGCTTAGCCAAAAAATCCATCCCTAGGATGGCGTCCCAACTTAGGTTACGACAAACTAGAAACTCGTGTACTGCAGTAACATGTTCCAGTTGGACTTGAGCCAACACTGCGAATTCGAGGGGCAACTCAGCCCCGTTGGCCGTTAACACTCGTGGCTTTCTCTGAGTAGTGGCGCGGTGACCCCCGAGGCGGTCGGCTATTTCTAGACGCAACAACGAACATGACGCACCGGTGTCAAGCAAGAACTGGATGTTAAAACCATTGAGGCAGCCAACGGTGGTTAAAGGTCGAAACGGAGCATTACGAACAAAAGTGGACGCAAGGAAGCCGGATGGATGAAGACGTGACTTACCTTGCGAACGTCGCGGCTTGATCGGTGGGTTATGTCCGCAAAATTGCGCACGATTTCCAAAGCGACGGCAGTACGAACAATCGCGCCTGGACGGAGTGGAGTTGAAGTTAGATGCTCTGCTGTCGTAAATGGACACGTTCCTCAGTGCCGAACACAAAGTGGCCCGTCCATACTCGTCGCGTTCGTCCATTGAATCCAGGGACTCGTGGAACTGTGCCTTGTTCATGGCATCCGTGAAACTGCATGGCAGCATCCCAGCTAGTTGGTGACGTAGGGACCTGTCGTGCAACCCGGTGCAAAAACGCTCAGCCAGCCACTTATCCCGCTCGGCGTTGGAGAGATCGGGAAAGGCTCTCAAGGAGAGCTCCTGAAGTGCGCGCGCGAACGCTTCGACCGTTTCTCCCGACTGTTGGGTACGAGCAGCGAATTTCTGTCTATACAGAACTGCCGCTTCCTGTTTCCGAAACAGTCCGCGCAGTGATTCCCATATTTCTGAAGCTGGCGCCGTTGGAGGGATTCCAGTTGCGCGGAAGAGGCGCGTGGCTTCCTCGCTCAAAAAGCTGAGAACGTAAGGGCCCACATGCTTTTCGGGAATACTGGAAAGGTATAAGGATACATGAAACTCCCAATTGTCAAAATCATCCCCAGGCCGAAAAACTGGGGGTTGCCTCGGCACAGGTCGAAAATCCGAAAAATCCTGGGTAACAACACGAAGTTGCGATTTCATTTTTGGGGGGCTGACCTTTTCCTTCTCCATTGCGATCCCACCTCTGTCACCAAATGTAACGGAGTTCCTGGAATGGGGTACCGGCGGGAGCTGGAAAACGGGCACGGAACGAATCAACGGCGGTAGAAAGCAGCACGGTCAATCACAGCGGACACACGACGCGAGAAGCACACACAGCAACCGGGCACTCACAGAATCGCAATACGCAAGCGTGACACGGGCAAAACGAGCAGACACGGAGGAAGCACGTTTATCCACAACAGGAAAAAACAGAGGAGTGTACAGGACCTTGATAAGACAATCAAAACAAAAAGGGAATGTCAGAGTTTTTGGGTCGGTAAAGTGCCTTCGCACGTTTTCATATATCTGCGGTTTCTCGAGAATCTGCAAATGAAAGAGAGAAGAAAGAGATCATTTAAGTAGTCTTTAAAACGACCCATGGCGGTTTCGATTTCATTACACTGTAATCATTACTTTAATTTATCATAACCGCTTTCACAAAGCAAATCCATATTGCATTATTTTCTATTTCCCCGCACCTAAAGTCCACCAAAATAAAAGAATAAACTGCAATTACTCAAACAAAGTTGGATGTTACCGATGACAACGGTAGCGAAACCCTTTCCCGCCATGACAAAAATTAGCACTTCCCTAACTGAGGGACCGTCCTATCCGGCACTGGCGCGATTTTGAATGCGGGCTGTTGTTCATTAGGACAACCGGTATCTGCGTTCTCAAAGGTTCAATTTCAAGTCAAGCGGGACTGGAACGATAGGATAGATCCCGTGAGTGTTCCATCTTCAGCGGGTCGTTGAACCAGGAGTTGGCAAACTTTGAAATACTGCTGGACCTAAAACATAGACCGCATCACACCCTCTCCAACCAAGTAATGCCCACCTATCCTGCCCTAGCAGTCCCTGCTGGGTCGGTTACGTGAAGTAAGAAAAAAAGTAAACTCAGAAGGCAAAAGAGAAAGTGGAAAGAGCTAAGCGAGTGGAATACCAAGATATTTGAGTCATTAAAAGAAGGACTGAAAGGTGAAGGTGATTCGGCTAGGAAAAAGGACAAGTTTGCTGTTGCCACCGAAGAGCATCGAGCTGGCGCGCCAAACCCTTAACCGTAGGTTCCCCAACCACGTGGTCTGGAAGCGAATTCCAGCAATCTATAACTCGGCGCGATAGACGAGTTTCCGTCCTAAGCCTATCAGACCGTGGCTTATGCAGTTTCAATGAGTGACCGCGGAGATTAGGTAACGTAGCGGGACTAAATAGCCCTGACAAGTCCAGGCCAATCCCCCCGTCAGAATACGATAAGTGGAAATCAGGTCCCCTCTTATCCTTCGGTAGTGTATTGAGTACATCCCCAAACTGAACAAGCGTTCAAACTACGTCTGTCCCCGTAGATCCCGCACTAACCGAGTGCCCACTCGTAACACCTCCAAGTCCATTTTGTCTCGGTCAAGACATGGTGGACAAGCCTGAATACAATATTCCAGGTGGGGTCGGACGAGTGCCAAAAATAGCATCACAAACAAAATGGCCGTTAAGATTCCGGAAGAGCGGCGGATAAACCACATCATACGAAACCCTCGACAAGCAGCCTACTTCCAGTTGTCTCCAGAATGAAGTGCTGATGCGTGTACGACGCCTAAATCAACCTTCTGAGTGACAACAGGGAGTTCACAACCGCCGACAACATATCGGGTGGCAGGATTTGCAGCTCCGATTCGGAGAACAGAGCATTTAGCCTTATTTATGGGCATCAACGATAAGGTATACCACTCCCAGAGCCTATCCAAGGCACGCTGAATTGCCTCAAGACCCCCGGGATATCCACAATATTCCAGAGCTTAAGGTCGTCAGCAAACGTTGGTGATGACACCCCTAGCTCTCCCGGCAAGTCAGTTACATAGGTCGCGAACAACAATTGCCCCAATACCGAGCCCTGTGGAACGCCACTAAGGAAAGCTTGCCTGAGCGAAAGGCTACGCCCCACCCGTAAGCCCTGTTTCCTCCCCTCAAGGAAGGCAGACACCCCTTGAAGGGCGCGAAAGATATCCCGTAAGATCTCAATTTTAGTGAGAGCCGAAGCTGTGGAACAGTGACAAAAGCTTTCGAGAAACCTACGAATAGCACGTCTACAGCATGGCCACTGTCTACCGCTTCGGCCCAGCTTTCACGAGCTAAAAGTAGATTAGTCTGACATGAAAATCCCTTGCGGAATCCATGTTGCGCAACACTGAGAAGGTTGAATCTATTCAGGTGGATCTCCATTGAATCCCTTATCAGCTTTTCAAACAACTTGACTACTACGCTTGTCAAACTGACAGGCCGGTAGTTCGCGGGTAGAGCTTTGTCACCGCCCTTAAAAATCGAACAGATGATTGCCTCCTTCCATTCCGAAGGTAGGCTGCAGCTATCCAGTGATATTGAAAACACGCATGTGAGCGGACCACTCAGCTCAGTGGCCAATTCATGCAACAGCTTCGGATGAATTGATCATGATTGGAAGCTTTACAGGGATTAATGCCTTGCAGCAGCTCGAAGACCTGAGTCTCCGTTATGCTAAATTCAGCGAAGCAAGAATCCTCTGGAACTCTTGAAACAATTCAACCTGTAGTAAAGATGTCTCCCGAGCAAAGCCCCCACTATACTGATCACTCAGTATACTAGCCTTGCCATAGTCAGTTCGCGCACGGGTCTCGTCTGCTCGCAATAAAGCTGGTATAGACAGTTTTGCCCCGCTGCGTATTTCAACGTAAGCAAATATACTTCTTGGGATTAGCTGCGACCGAGTCTGCTAAACCCTGCTCGTATTGCAGACGAGCAGTTCAGAGATGTTGCTTCCATTTATTGCTAATCTCTCGATAACTATCATAGGCGTTGGCTGGTGGAGCTGCTTGGTAAGTTTGCCAGCATCTAGACCGTTTCCTGCGTAGGTACTGGCCTGTGGTATCTATCAATGGAGGCTGTGCCCTTAACCCTGTTTTCCTCATGAGTGAAATATAGGGGTGGCAACCTCAGTAAGGTATGCCTCAAATTTATTCCAGGCTAACTGGACAGAATCCGCCATCGAGATCTCACAGTTCAGAACTGAAGCCTTAGTTCGCATTGCACTGAAGTTCGCCCGCCAAATATTCGGAAGTAATTCAACAGCGGTCTCTTGGTGCCTTGAAATAGCACATCGAAAGGATATGCATGCGTGATTGCTGGACCCTAGAGGTGCACCGTGTGAAACGTCAGTCACGAAGTCGAGGGACTTAGCGAAAACCAAATCTAAAGTAGATGGTATTTGGTTGTCCATATGCCTAGTGGGAAGTCAACGAACTGGCGCAAAGGCACTTGGAGAGTCAGTTCAAGGAAGTCTGCACCGAATGTCCCTAATCTTGTCTGGCTAGCCGAACAACCTCCTCGTGGTGCCAGCTGGGTGGTTCGGGTTTGACCCGTTTCAGCAAATAGTTCGGTGGCAGTGTTCCTGGACGTGGTGCGTTTTCGCCTGGCAAGCGTTCTCCCTATAAAATGCCACAAATGTCTGCTTAACAACCCTGTGACGTGGCGGTCGTGACTCGCCACAAAATAAAGTTACTGCCCCGTGGGTATCCGAATAATCCTTTCCAACGTACGGACATACATCTTCTACTCGAGCATTGCCGACGATATGATAGTCAATGTTAGAGCAGCACAGTTACAAACAGGAACCTCACAGTGACACACCCACACACACACAGTTACATAGTAACATACCCCCTACATAAACATACACTGGTACGGCAAACATAGCTTATTCTTGCACATTCTAGACCACGCATTGTTGTCATAATGATCATGCCTGTAAAGGCGTGCCTCGCCTTGTCGAGAATAAAAACTTTATTTATTTATTTATTTAATGCCGAATTGCAAGAAAGATCGGCCCAACAGACTTCCGGGAGGTTGAAATCCCCTAGAACTAAACACTTATTCGCAGACTGAGTGCGAATAAATTCAAGTAGCCCCTGGAAGAACTTCCAGAACTTCTGTATATCACTATAACTGTAAACTGGGTAGAGGAAGTGCACAAACCAGCCGATAGGGATTCAACAGTCTGAACCGACGACTGGAATGTGCAAGTCCTCAACACATCTAAGTTACAGCTCACATACGGTACAACGCCTCCGCCTTGGCGAGCAACGGAGCGATCAGTTCTAAGCAGCGCGTAGCCAGGTAAAATGCACCTAACCCTTCGTGATATCCGAAGACTACCACGCTTCATTGAAAGGTGGTATGTCGGGAAGAGATTTGTCTACAAGTAGACCCAACTCGTGCACCTTGTTCCTTAGGCTACGCACGTTGCTAAGTACTACCTTAAGGAATTCGGCACGACCATCCCTGGATCATGCGCTATCAGGATGGGTTCTGCTAGGGCGGAAAGTAACTTCCGGCTGACCACCTGAAAACCCACCAGACGGAGGCCTTGCTCACCAGCCGCCCGTCTAGTTTTGTGGTCTTTGATAGCCTTCTTTAACTTCAGTCTATCTGCCAGTGCTTGGTCTGGCTGAACGCTAACACCACTACCCTTAAGTTTGAACGCAAGCCGCAGTAATGATTTGCGTTCCTCCGGGGTAGAAAGGACCACGCGAACTAGTCGGGGTCGTGGATTTGGCGAAGCGATAGGGACGTTCACCAATCTGGTTAGCTTTCTGACAGTGACACCAGTGAAGCCAGGTGGAAGCAGCTTGCTGACACACAGTTTCAGCCACTTGATGTCATCCAAGATGCGTTCCCTTGGGAGAGCGGCCGCAGATTCAACAACGTTACGGAATATAACACTAATATCCGTGAATGAGTCGCCACGACGGGGAGTGTTTACCCACGTGCCTTGGAGTTGACACCTATACCAGCTGTTTTCACCACTGGAGGTGGGACTGTCCCTGTCTTCACAAATGACGCCAAAACAACGGTAGCGTAGGTTTTCCACTCTATTGCCGGCGTCTTATTAGTTCCTGGGTCTTCAAGCCCCTTCAAAGTTTTACGAGCAGATCTAGTCCGCTTCTTCTTCTGGTTCACTGGAGCAGGGGCCGTTGACTTTGTATCGCATTGAGCAGTTACCAGCACTTCGTCGGAACGTGCTGGTTCACTTGCGGCCGAGACGGTCAGCATCTTCGGAAAGTTCTGAGTACAATGGTCAGACGACTTTACGACTGTCAAAGACGGCATCTTTTTCGATGCCATGGCAACTAATTCTCTGGGTTTAGCAGAGGGCTTCTGGTATTTCCGCACCCTATTTTGCTTCACTTCGATCCGCTCATGAGGACAGCCAGCAATGTTACCTGGACTGGCCGGTAGGATGTGGGACTTTATGCCCGAGTGCCAGACTCCAGTGGATGGATCGCCAGCAATGTTGCCGTCTATTGCAGTGTCTTCAAACGAAATATTCAGGGATTTTAAAGTCAAATCCATTTTCGTATCGAGCGAAGCAATAGAGGCGAGTTTAGCTATCGCCTCCTTAACATCTGCCAACCTTGAAGCCAGCGCTGAAAGTTTAGCACCGGTGACAGCCGGGCCCCTGGTAGCACATGTCCAGCTCCTGTCCAGTTTAGCATCCTAAACGTTCCTATGAGAGCATTAGGCTAAACTGGACAGGAACTACTACCGTGAGACGGCTAAAAAGGGACTTTGTCCAGTTTAGGGGGGACAATAAAAATGATGCTGGCGTTGACCAATAGAAATGCACCACTACGCGTGGAAATCCGGTAGGTCCAGATCCCGTCTTTGCCTACCCTGGGTATCCGAATACGGACATCACACGACTACGCACTTAGCAACTAGCTAATATATGGACGGTTCGGAGTTAGTGTTCACCCAGTACCAGTTGCCGTATTTGCTGGACGTGGAAACCCACCTAGGCGACGCTCCAAGCTGTTGGTCGGGAAACGAAATGGATATAACCGCGTACCTGAAAACCTCGCAAAGCAACAGAAAATGAAAACTGGGTAAAATAAATAAATAAATAGTATATTCTCGGTAAAACGAGACACACCTGTAAAGGCATGATCAAATATGCATACAAGCATACATTCTGTGGAATGTTAAAACATTTCGTTTTAATGAAAGTAATAAAAGAAAATATGTTGTCCGCCTGAGTGAGCATACTGTCAGGTAATAGTCGGACCCAGGGACATTATGGCGCTGTGGCGCGCAAATATCCGTCAAAACACAAGTTGGTGGTAATTTCGCCAGGTAGTGATCCGTGAGCACAGTAGCCTAAACAAGGTTTTGTTGCAACGAATAACCATTACGAGATAGAGATGATCTGTGCTCCAACAAAGCATTCTTCATAGCAGAATTAGTTGCACAGGTTCGATGTAGAAGGCTAAGGACGGCGTCAGTGTGAAATGCTTAGCTGTGACTTTATTTTGTGGCGAGTCACATCCGCCACGTTGCAGTGTTGTTAAGCGGACATTTGTGGCTTTTTATAGGGAGAACGCTTGCCAGGCGAAAACCCACCACGTCCTGGAACACTGCCGTAGCTTTCGTTGAACAGTAGTGCAAGTCGGTTATGCATCGTATAGACCGATTTTGCATTCTATTATTCGCAGTCGGTTGACAGCCAAAATTCTTCGTTTGTTGGCCGGATTGCTTAGTACTGATACGGCAGCAGTCGTTGGGGCCGGTCAATGGTGCAAGATTCGAAGAGTCGAATGATAATGATGCAGGTGAGTAAACACATTGTTAATAGAGGCCGGCTCTTCTATTATATTCTTGTTGGACTCGCAAACCGTGCCTAGCTATCCTCGCTGGACTTGTCATGGGGTCGGTGAGTGAAGTTGTTTATTGTGGCTGAATATGTCCTTAATAGGTAAAAACGCCATTCTCCGCAAAGTGGATTTGGAATTCTTGCAAATGTAAGTAAGTGTAACTGTTTCCATAGCCAAGTGAAAATTCCATGGAAGACCATCAGAATAGCCACGTATACGTGCGCAACGCTGTCCGTGAAATGACATCAGAACAGCTCCAGGTGACTGGCGAATAGGAATGTTTGAGGCAGTGAAGTTAATTACGCCAGAGTTGTTTGTCTTCGGTTGTGGAACGGGGGATCCATGTACATATATTATTCCGGGTGAGTAAATTGTTCTCGGAGTACGAGGCAAGCTAAACCCAGTTGTTTAGACCCCGTGAAGGTAGCGCCTCCGGAATGGCGGAATGAGCTCATTTGACCAGTGTGTGGGTTATTCATTTCCTGGAGAAAGGGCCAAACGTTTTGAGGATGGGTCGGCCAGTCCCAGTGGATACACCTTCTTGTTTTGGCGGATGTAACTGTGGGAATCTCGGGAAAAACGGGCAACGGACAAGCGGCAGCCAAACAGAGACAGCAGTGAATCAAGAAGCACTAACACAGACTGGTGGCGCTCACCGGTGCCTATGATATATTCAAACTTATGTAATTTTGTTTAGTATACATAATTCGCAAGCGCGTTTTATACGTTACCTGGCTGGTGTGACTCAGACTACAGCTACTACGTGGGAAGAAGGTTCTGCACGCGCATGTACATGAAACGGTGTAGTACAAAGAACATTAGTATCAGAAAGCGGCTTTGTCTATATGGTTAATCCGCTTCCGAGAGTGTCAAGCTAGGAGGCTAAAGTTGTGCATAAGGAAGCAGGGGACTCTCCTCATTCGCACTGCATACTTTATTTCGCTCAACAGGCGGTCTCTTGTGCCGTGCGGAATGCAACCACGTTTTGATGTGGCGCGTAATGTCAACATCCGAGGCTGCATCACCCGTGCGTTGCCGAATGATGGCTTTGTAGTTTTATGGATTACTTTTGTCAACCTACCGTTTATATTTGTTCGCCTGAATGCAAACGTACCTCCTGCGCCGGAGTAATCCATCTCCGCGGCAACTGATCTTATCATTAGCCGCTCCATGGTACCCCGGACGACGATTTGCCCGTTAGCACCGTGCAAAGCACACAAATGGTTGACCTGAAAATCGTGGAATAATAAGACGAAGTTACGAATCTGTTTTTGAAATCTTGGTCCTTCAGCCGTTCACCATATCTCTTAAGCTCACTGAGAGAGATGAATGGCAGAGAAAGTCCCGGTGCAAGGCTTTGGGACTGTCGTTGCAGCATCTGCAACGTTGCTTCGGACACGCGGCGATGGCTGACCAGTTGTGATCGCGTGAGACATAACTCATCTGAAAATAAGGCTAAGTGCAATGCAATGCATGCAACTGATAGTCAACAGTGTCATCAGCGGCTAGCGAAAGAGCAGAGCATACACCTTGTAAACCTCTCAGCAGACCTACGTGACCGTAAGTGCCCGGTGCAACAACGCGTATGCGGGAGTTCCGTGGGGTGCGCATCAGCGTCCGGTAATCCTTTGGCAAAAATGGCTACCATGGTTGCACAAGCCCCAACAGTGGACGAACAAATGCTGCTGGTACCTGAGATTTCGCAATCAATTTTCTCAAGTGATGGACCACTTCATCGGTGTCCCTGTCATCTTCACAGCAGTTGGTAAAGTTAGTAGGTATCTGAACTGTGTAAGCAATGATATTTAATATATGTTAAAGATCCGCTCACCCTTCTGTCGTTTAGCTGCTGACAACAGAAGCACTTCTTCGTAGCTGAATCCTGATGCCATTGTTTTTGCTGCACGATAAATGGTGCTACGAGACGGAAACTGTGCAATTAATTGATACCTTTGTCGACGTGACATGCTGAAAATGAACACATATGTATTAAACAATCTATAATAGGAAAACCTGGTAGGTGCGCCTGCGGAAACGCAGTTTCAAGGGAGCTACACAATAGCACGAAACCAAGCGGTACCAGCGACCAAGGTTACAAAACCGAAACTGACCAAATAAAACTACCTGCCGATGCATTTAAACCACTGGGGTTATGGTCAAATGATATCAAATATAATGCATACCAACTATTGATGATAGCATTTTGTACTGGTCAGCTTGTAGGACGGTACAGCTTTCGTGATGCTAGCGGCAGCAGACGTCACACTACATACCGCCAGAAACATCTGTTACTGGCTCTGAACAGTTAACCTGTCCGCAAGCTGCAGTAGACTCATCAAACGAGGACCCCTGTAGCAGTCTGTAGATTCCCCGGTTTGCCTGTGTAAAATGCTAACTAAAATTATTCCATTGTACACTAAGGCAACCGGTGTGGTTTGTTCAACTGATTGCTGAGTTCGAATGCTTGACTTGCTCATTGCCCTTTTTGCTTGACGCTCGCTTCGGTTGCAACCCGCGACTGCCCTGTGTGCTGTGCATGCTCCGGTCCCCTAGCTAGAGCGTCCACGGTGTCGTTCTTTTATAGCTAGATAACAGGGAACCAATAAAAGTTTCCCTGCAACTCGATCCGTCTTCTCGAATCGCTATCTGGGCTCCCGGTACAAGCGACACTCTAAACCCCATAGGTCCATCCGTCTCGGTGTTTAGCGAGACAGCCATGTTCATGTGGAAAACAGAGTAGAATTACAACACGCATACAATAGGAAAACGACCGCAATAAAAAGGCAAAAACAGGGTGCAAAACGGGATTAAAACTGAGAACAACCGGAACCATTACCAGTAAGCGCCAAAGACGCTTTGGCCAATACCACTTTAATCGATCCAAGATACCTTGGATCAGAGAAAAGTTGACAATAATCAAATTTCGTTTCAAGTGTTTATTCAAACACTGTTTTCCACGTTATTTCAGCTGAAAATCTCGACCAGTATGGCACGCCAAAAAATTGAGTCACCGCGTAGTACTCACAGAACTGGACTGTCTGTAGGGTTGGGTAAACTACTTGCACAACGTATTTAGAAAGAGGTCAGTACCCCAAACATCCAATAACTGATTAAACCATTCCCAATTTGCAAAGTTGAATAAAATTGGAAAACTTGACATATAACAGTAAGTGAGTTGTTAAAAAGAAAACGGAATATAGAAAATGGTTTAAGGAAGTCCGCGGTATGTATTTCAACAAGCATCCTACATTATTACTTAACATAACTATGGGTTTAATGGCCTATAATTTATCTCCCGCCACCTACAACCGTGTGTACCGGAATCACACGGCCGAAAAAAGATTATTTCCAAGTGGAGGATAGGACGCTCCGGTATAAGCACTGATCACAGCCTCCGATAAGTTGCTCCAGTCGTTCACTACTCGGATGGATAGAGTGTAGCGACCTGGAGATTCCCCAGTATGACTGTGTAAACAATTCTAAAACATTCAAATTATAGCTACGCGCTGCTTAGAACTGATCGCTCCGTTGCTCGCCAAGGCGGAGGCGTTGTACTGTATGTGAGCTGTAACTTAGATGTGTTGAGGACCTGCACCTTCCAGTCGTCGGATCAGACTGTTGAAGCCCTATCGGCTGTTTTGTGCACTTCCTCTACCCAGTTTACAGTTATAGTGATATACAGAAGTCCTGGAAGTTCTTCCAGGGGCTACTTGAATTTATTCGCACTCAGTCTGCGAATAAGTGTTTAGTTCTAGGGGATTTCAACCTCCCGGAAGTCTGTTGGGCCGATCTTTCTTGTAATTCGGCATTAGGGACATTCGGTGCAGACTTCCTTGAACTGACTCTCCAAGTGCCTTTGCGCCAGTTCGTTGACTTTCCCACTAGGCATATGGACAACCAAATACCATCTACTTTAGCTTTAGTTTTCGCTAAGTCCCTCGACTTCGTGACTGACGTTTCACACGGTGCACCTCTAGGGTCCAGCAATCACGCATGCATATCCTTTCGATGTGCTATTTCAAGGCACCAAGAGACCGCTGTTGAATTACTTCCGAATATTTGGCGGGCGAACTTCAGTGCAATGCGAACTAATGCTTCAGTTCTGAACTGTGAGATCTCGATGGCGGATTCTGTCCATTTGGCCTGGAATAAATTTAAGGCATACCTTACTGAGGTTGTCACTCCCTATATTTCACTCAGTAGGAAAAGAGGGTTAAGGGCACAGCCTCCATGGATAGATACCACAGGCCAGTACCTACTGAAGAAACGGTCTAGATGCTGGCGAACCTACCAAGCGGCTCCACCAGCCAACGCCTATGATAGTTATCGAGAGATTAGAAATAAATGTAAGCAACATCACTGAACTGCTCGTCTGCAATACGAGCAGGGTTTAGCAGACTCGGCCGCAGCTAATCCCAAGAAGTATATTGCTTACGTTGAAATACGCAGCGGGGCAAAACTGTCTATACCAGCTTTATTGCGAGCAGACGGGACCCGTGCGCGAACTGACTATGACAAGGCTAGTATACTGAGTGATCAGTATACTGGGGTCTTTGCTCGGGAGACATCTTTACCACAGGTTGAATTGGTTTCAAGAGTTCCAGAGGATTCTTGCTTCGCTGAATTTAGCATAACGGAGACTCAGGTCTTCGAGCTACTGCAAGGCATTAATCCCTCTACAGCTTCCGGTCGTGATTCAATTCATCCGAAGTTGTTGCATGAATTGGCCACAGAGCTGAGTGGTCCGCTCACATGCGTGTTTTCAATACCACTGGATAGCTGCAGCCTGCCTTCGTAACGGAAAGAGGCAACCATTTGTCGTCTGTTCCTTAGGCTTCGCACATTACTAAGCACTACCCGAAGGAACTCGGCACGACCAGCCCTGGGTCGTACGTTGCCAGGAAAGGTTCTGGTAGGGCAGAATTTGACTTCCGGCTGACCAACTGAAAACCCACAAGACGAAAGCCTTGCTCACCAGCCGCCCGCCTGCTTTTGAGGCTTTTGATGGCTTCCTTTAACTTCAGTCGATCTGCCAGTGGGAGGTCCGGCTGAACGCTGACATTACTACCCTTGAGTTTGAATGCAAAGCGCATTAACGCTTTGCGTTCCTCCGGGGTTGAGAGGACTACACGAAGTAGTCGAGGTCGCGGATTTGGCGTGTCAACAGGGACATTCCCCAATCTTGTTATTTTCCTGATATTGACCCTGGAGAATCCAGGCGGAATCATCTTGTTGACGCAGAGCCTGAACCACTGGAGGTCATCCAGCATGCGCTCCTTTGGAAGAGCTGCCGCGGATTCAGCAACGATACGAAAGATAACGCTACTATCAGTAAAAGAATCACCTCGACGAGGCGTATTCACTCCACACGTCTTCGACGAGACCTCAGTTTCGACCGGTTTGGCGGATGACACGGCGCGTTGCTTCGCCAAGTGAGCTGGAGTAATTGCAGCGGATTCGTTTATTGCGTCATGACTAGAGCCAATGCTCGTGTCGTCCTCTCGAAAAGCTGGAGCTGCGAATCGGTCCACCGCATCAAGCAAGCGCCAACAGCAGCCCGATATGTTGTCGGCGGTTGTGAACTCCCTGTTGTCACTCAGAAGGTTGATTTAGGAGTCGTACACGCATCAGCACTTCATTCTGGAGACAACTGGAAGAAGGCTGCTTGTCGAGGGTCTCGTATGATGTGGTTTATCCGCCGCTCTTTCGGAATCTTAACGGCCATTTTGTTTGTGATGCTATTTTTGGCATTCGTCCGACCCCACCTGGAATATTGTATTCAGGCCTGTCCACCATGTCTTGACCGAGACAAAATGGACTTGGAGGTGTTACGAGTGGGCACTCGGTTAGTGCGGGATCTATGGGGACAGACGTATTTTGAACGCTTGTTCAGTTTGGGGATGTACTCAATACACTACCGAAGGATAAGAGGGGACCTGATTTTCACTTATCGTATTTTGACGGGTAAGATTGGCCCGGACTTGTCAGGGCTATTTAGTCCCGCTACGTTACCTAATCTCCGCGGTCACTCATTGAAACTGCATAAGCCACGGTCTGATAGGCTTAGGACGGAAACTCCTCTATCGCGCCGAGTTATAGGTTGCTGGAATTCGCTTCCAGACCACGTGGTTGGGGAACCTACGGTTAAGGGTTTTGCGCGCCAGCTCGATGCTCTTCGGTGGCAACAGCAAACTTGTCCTTTTTCCTAGCCGAATCACCTTCACTTTTCAGTTCTTTTTTTAATGACTCAAATATCTTGGTATTCCACTTGCTTAGCTCTTTCCACTTTCGCTTTTGCCTTCTGAGTTTACTTTTTTTCTTGCTTCACGTAACCGACCCAGCAGGGACTGCTAGGGCACGATAGGTGGGCATTACTTGCTTGGACAGGGTGTGATGCGGTCTTTGTTTTAGGTCCAGCAGTATTTCAAAGTTCGCCAACTCCTGGTTCAACGACCCGCTGAAGATGGAACACTCACGGGATAATCCTAGCGTTCCAGTCCCGCTTGAACTTGAACTTGAACTTATGTATAAGGGAACTATTGGGTTTGCCTGTTGGAACGTTGTTCCCTTTTGTTGGAAACACGAAAACGATCTCCACCTTTGGAGTGCGACTCGACTGCGAACATCGCTCTCAACGCACTCAACACCACGGAATTCTCCCAAGTAGCTCTCTCCGGGTGCCCTATTGTTAGCATTAGCTAATGCTCTTCCCGTCCAAAAAACTTGTTCCCTAGCTTACTTTGTGTGTTTTACTATTGCCTTTGGTTGGCCGTCTAGTCTCGTGCCGAATATATAACGCACGATCAACGGGCTATAATTGGTGACCTCTAAAAAGAATTTTTTCGTGAGTTTGATGCCAATATTACTTTTCTTATTTGGTAACTTATTCTTTCTACCTTTCTACTTTTACTCTTTACTGCTTGCGTTCACATTCACACACTCCGGAATTTTTTCACCTTGAAGGTCTTTCACCCAAACGCTGACAACCAGGTTATTGGATTCCGTTTCCTTATCCCGCCTTTCCGAGAGACTAACCCTAAGGCCCCCTTTAACCAGTTGGAATCTATGTTTCCATTACATAGTGTTAAGTCTGACGGCGTGAAATTCCACCGCGTTGTTTAAGCACTTCCTCCGCAAGTCCTCGATGACCTCGGCGACAACTCGGAGCTTTCCGAAAGTCAGAACAGTTAATATGAGCTTATGGCCGTCGTCTTAAAGCGATTTGGCATATCAGACCATGCTCGTGTTACCCAGCTTCTTAAGGAAACCGAGCTAGATGATCGCAAGCCTTTGCAGTTGCTGCACAAGATGCAGGCTCTAGCTAAGCCTCTTTCTGTTGGCGACTCTTTTCTTAAAGTGAAGTGGTTTCGTCGACTGCCACGTGACATGCGTTCCCCTTTGTGTGCAAACGATGCGCCTCTTGCTCACCTCGCCGACATTGCCGACCGCATTCGGAAATCCAACGCCCAAGTATCTCAGGTTAAGACTACTTCCAGTACGGAGGTAGCAGAACTAAGACGCAAGCAGCAGCACTTACCAACCAACTAGAGAACCTAACACAGTCCGGATCCAACCGCCGAAGTCGTTCCAGTAGTCGCACTCGTCCTAGAAATCTCCTGGATAATCTCCCCTTAGGTCAAGCTAATGTTGGTACCACGAGCGATTTGGTCAGCAAGCCAGATCGTGTCACCCGCACTGTTACTTCAAGCGCAACACGCAGCGAAACGGGTAGGTCAGCACGTAGGGGCGGCAGACGTTGCTCGCTGACTCAGTCGCCTTTTCTTTGTCGTTGATCACAATGCGGGAGTACGCTATCTCGTTGACACCGGCGTAGAAGTCAGCGTTATCCCCTGTGATTCTAATGATGTTATCGAAGAGGCGACTAGTTCATTGCGCGCAACAAACGGTACCACCATGCGCGTGTATGGTCAACGCTCGCCCACGCTTAATTTAAACCTACGACGTTCATTTAAATGGATCGTTTTCGTCGCAGATGTCCAGACGCCAATTATTGGCCTTGACTTTCCGCAGCACTTCAAGTTGCTTGTTGACGCGCAGCAACGCCGTCTTATCGATCGTCAAACAAATCCGGCAGTTATACGTACTTTGACCGACATTGAGTCAATCTGTCCTGTATACGCCAACCAGTCAAGCTCACCTATCGGTCAGATGCTTAATACAAAGTTCCCGCAAATCCTTCGTGCAATGGCGCCGTTTCCATCCGCTACTGATGCTGCAAAACATCATATCGTTACCAAAGGTCCTCCTGTTTTTGCCAAAGCCAGGAGAATGACCCTGAAAGCTAAAAGTTGCTCGCGCAGAATTCGAGCATATGCTTGAACTAGGCATCGTTCGCCCGTCTAAAAGTCCTTGGGCGTCGCCGCTCCACATGGTGCCCAAAAGTCAGGAGACTGGCGTCCATGTGGTGATTACCGCGCGCTCAATAGCGTTACTGTTCCCGACCAATATCCGATTCCTCACATTCAGGACATCACGGCAAGCATGCGCGGCACCCGTGTGTTCTCGAAAACCGATCTGGTTTGTGCGTATCACCAGATTCTAGTCGCTGAGGAAGACATAACTAAGACCGCGGTAATCACGGCGTGGGGGCTGTTCGAATTTTTGCGTATGCCGTTCGGTCTTCGCAACGCGGCCCAGACTTTCCAACGACTCATCGATTCAGTCACTAGAGGTCTAAATTTCGTCTATGCATACATCGACGATATCCTAGTTGCCAGCGCTTCTAAAGAACAGCACGCCGAACATCTCAAAATACTTTTCGATAGGCTAGCCGCTAATAGCAGTACTGCCAACCCTGACAAATGCGTAGTTCAGCAGCCTTCCGTCGCATTCCTTGGCCGTATGGTATACGGCCTCTAGACGATAGAGTCCGCGACATCAAAGACTTTTCAGTCCCGACTACGTTAGCCGCTATTTGCCGATTTAACGGCATGCTCAACTACTATTGACGTTTTCTTCCACACCGTGAAAATTTGCTAAGTCCACTAACCGACCTACTTCGTGGACGTAAAAACGGTCAGGTGGAACTGGCTGCCGCTGCTGCTGAAGCCTTTAAAGCTAGCAAAGACGCCATAGCCAAAGCCGTTATGCTTCATTATTTCGATCCTAATGCTCCCCTCAGTGTTGCTGTTGACGCATCGGACACTGCCATTGGAGCCGTCCTACAGCAACATAAAAATGGGGACTGGAAACCTCTTACATTCTACGCTAGGAGCCTACAACCTGCCGAAGTCAAGTACAGCACGTTCAGTCGCGAACTGCTGGCCTTTTACTGTACCGTTCGATATTTCCGACACGTCTTTGAAGGTAACACTTTCATTATCTTCACTGATCATAAGCCGCTTACCTGCGCATTCCGAAAGCAATCAGCTCGACACTCACCAAGTGAGATTCGTCAGCTGGATTTCATTGCCCAATTCTCGGCTGATACCGGACGCATTTCTGGTCAACAAAAAGTCGTCTCTTATGCTTTTTCAAGAGTAGCTGCGATCGCCCCTGCTGGGCAGGCAATCGATTTGTCTGCTATGGCCGCCGCACAATCAAATGACCAAAGTTTTTCGGAACTTCGCGATTCTTTTTTGAAGGTATCCCCGCACCCTTTACCGTCACCTGATGGTACAATTTTATGCGACACACCTACCGGACGACCTCGACCTGTCGTTCCAGAAACTTTTCGTCGTATCCTTTTCGACACCCTCCACAATATCGCCCACCCATGCATTAAAGCTACTGCTAAGCTTGTCTCTTAGAGATACGTTTGGCCGGGGATGCAACGCGATCTTACAGATTTGGCTCGCAGCTCTCTCACTTGCCAGCAAGCCAAGGTTCTGCTGCACGTGTCCGCTCCGCTTGGTAGCTTTCCGTCCGTTTTAGTGCGATTTGCTCATGTCCATCTCAACATAGTGAGGCCTCTGACCCCGTCCAAATGAATGGTCTACATTTTGACCATGGTCGATCGTTGCACCCGTTGGCCTGAAGCCGTTCCCATCATTGACGTGGCTACGGAAAACTCAAGGCGCGCTTTCGTCGAGAGCTGGGTCGCTTTACACGGCTGTCCAGTCACAGTGACTAAAGACCGCGGTCCGTACTTCGAATCTACTACCTGTAACGATCTCCTTAAACTCATTGGATGACAACGCATTCGTACAACCGCCTATCATCCGCAAGCGAATGGCATGGCGGAAAGTTTCCACCGACATTTGAAAGCCTCACTTAGCGCCGCCAGTGTGCTGAGTTGGACTAAGGTGCTGCCTATGATCCTCCTTTGGATCCAATCAGCCCTAAAGGACAATCTACGTACGTCTAGCGACGACTTTGTATATGGACAATTACTGCGTTTACCTGGCGATTTATTCTTCTTTAGGCCCCGAGTTACCCGTAACAACGCAACTTAGGCACGTCAGCTAGCCACGTACATGCGTCAGTACAAGCTACCCGAAGTTACGGCAAACAACAACGCCTGCAGCATTGTCCGTTTGTTTTTCTTCGCCTCGACAGTCTCCGCAGACCACTGGAGCGACGTTACGTAGGTCCATTCAAGGTCCTGCAGCTTAAGGACTGCGTTTTTATCATCGACCGTCACGGTAAACTAGAATCAGTTACGAATGACCGTCTTAAGTTTGCTCACGTAGAACCTGATCTCGATGAAGACCGTTGCTCGCATTCTGAAGAAGCAACCCAGCATATGATGGAAGACTTGACTGCTTCCAACATCCATGAACGCAAGCATTATGTTCCAGCCAATCCTTCCACTTCAGCTCCACCGTTTCCCATCGAACCAACCGCCACTTCTGCAGCAGTTCCTCTAATTTTGCGACCTGATAGGATGTCTAAGACGCCGCCTTCCTCTGGTTCGAACAAATCGGCTAGGTCGGGTAGACGCCTTCATTGACCAGCGCAAGTAAGGGATTAGTGTTTCTTTCACTTTCCTTATTGCTTTCCTTTTCCCTTTTGGCCAAACACGTACGAAAACCCCAAAAAGTCAGCAAAAGCTTTTGAAAACGCTAAAAAACCGACAAAAATTTTTGATAACCCAAAACGTTTTAAAAACCCAAAATAAGCAGAAAACCTTTTAAAACACATGAAAGTAGTTACGTTTCGCTTGCCGCCTACCTCATCCGGTAAGTGTCACTCTTATTGTTGCCCTGGCCTCCACCGTCACTACCCTTGTTTCCATTTATCTTCCATGTATGAACCGGAGGAGATGACGAGTCTGAAGCGAACCTCTGACTATCACGAACTCGCGAACATTTAACGCTTACGAACTTCCCCCACTTTGTGTTTTCGGAACCGTTAGGGAGGACACGGGTGGGAGCCCGCTAGGGCCCGATCGTCTGGTTCTCCCCCAGCAGCTGCATCAGCTTTCACTACCTGGTCTCGCAGAAGGCTGGCCCGCGACGGACAGTCATCACGTAGACCGAAGGGTCACACACGGTTTCCCTTCTAGGAGGGGCTGTGCAGCGACCCGGAGATTCCCCCGTATGATTTTGTAAACCATTCTAAAACATTCAAATCATAGCTTTCTTATGTATAAGGGATTTATTCGGTTTGCCTGTTAACACGTTGTTTCCGTTTGTTGGAAAAAGGAAAACGATCTCCGCCTTTGGCGCGCGACTCGACTGCAAACGGCGCTCTGTCAACGCACTCAGCACCAACGACATTCTCCCAAGTAGCTCTCTCCGGGTGCCCTATTTTTAGCATTAGCTAACGCTCCTCCTGTCCAATAAACTTGTTCCCTAGCTTACTTTGTGTGTTCTACCATTGCCTTTGGTTGGCCGTTAAGTCTCGTGCCGAATATATGGCGCACCATCAAAGCGCTGTAAGGGTAATCCCTGGACGGACATGGAGCC
>OX104064.1:170721248-170746846 GCA_944474145.2 Dicrocoelium dendriticum
CGTACCATGATTGGAACTGTACAATGTTGAAAATGCGAAACAATAAGTTGGCTGTCATGAGATACGGGACCTCAGCTAATAAGAGATTGAGAAACCTGAATGATCCATTGAAAGGTAATGGAAGAGCCCGCACACAAGGAAGGAAAAGGGCAACGTATGGTAGGATGTAAAACGACAACAGTCTATACAGATGTAGCAGTCCCAGTGTAACGATCCTATGTAGAATTGTGACGCTAGTTGACCTGCCAGTGTAAAGTTATGGGCTGTGACTTTATTCGGTGGCGAGTCACATACGCCACGTTGCAGTGTTGTTAAACGGACATTTGTGGCTTTTTGTAGGGAGAACGCTTGCCAGGCGAAAACCCACCATGTCCTGGAACACTGCCACCAATCCATTGAATGGCAAATTGTAACTGGCTATGTTTCTTGTTAAAAGTCTGTTTGCTCGGTTATTCGCAGTCAGGTTGCGTCCCATCTTTTCCGCTGGTTGATGCAATAACTGGTTACCTATTGCGCTCCTGGGTCCTGTCCATTGGTAGGTCGGGTACTAAACATTCCTACTGAATATGATGTGTTGATCCTTTGCAGAACCACATGAAGTCATCTCTGATTATGTATATTTGCCGGGGAGCGAAGAAATCGTGTCCAGCTACCCTCACTGGACATCGGTGGTTGGGTACAAATAGTTAGAGTGGAAGTAAGGCCATGGTCCAGGTAAGTACTTGTTGGTTATTTCGTCCCATCCCAGACGGAGGCAGTTCCTCAGTTCAATCCCGAAACTCTCCGATGTTCGCGACCTCAGAGAAAAGGGAGAGAGGAACAAGCCGTCTTTACATGCCCCAACCCTCCCCTTCGATCGACTGGCCCACACGAGGAATGTTTTCGAGGACCCTGACGCGAACACTGGTCGCTTCTCCGCGGGACGAGGATCACTTCTCCGCGGGACGAGGATCGCTTCTCCGCGAGACGAGGGTCACTTCTCCGCGGGACGAGAATCGCTTCTCCGCGAGACGAGGGTCGCTTCTCCGTGGGATCATGGTCGTTTTCTTCGTGGGACGAGGGTCGTTTAGGCGCGGGGCGGTGTGTGGCGGGGGGAGAGACCACTCCCAAGCGCACCGTTTGGCAGCAGCGGAGGTTGAGGTCCTGTCGGCGTTTTTCTGGACTAGCCAGTTTTTTGTGGTCCGACAAGCCCGCTCCAACGGCTCGCCGAAATGCACCCTGCCCTGCATTCCATAAATAACAAAGCATAAACGGCACAGCGGACTCCGACTTCCGACGAACCCCCATTTACACGAACGCACGCCCATTTTTACTCGGCACGATTTCGCCTTACGAACCTCGTTTCAACATTCCTTTTCGATTTCGAAGGCTTTCTATGTTCAGCCTTCTAGGGGGGGAGCTCTGTAGCGCCCAAAAAGATAACTCTTATCTTTCGTGTACCATTTACTTGTTGATCGATTGTACATTACTCCTTCTTGTTTTAATCTTACAACCGGCTCGACACACAACTGCCTTGTAAGTCCCCGCGCTCACGTGTACGCTCTTGCCTTGCTTCATCCGTCCGTTTCTTTTTGAAGCCCATCGAATACAGTCCGCTGTGTCCGACTCTAATTGCCTTCTGATATCCGCGCTTAATTCCGCGCATTGTCTCCGACTAGTATTGACTAGTCCTACAGCCTCATCAATTCTGTATCATACTGGGTTTGATGCGTGTCACTGCATTACGACGTTCCCCGAACGTTCGTCGCAATTGCCGTGACAGCCGCAAGATTCCAGCATTCGCAGCGGCTGTTTGTCTATCAGCCGCTTGCAACTTTATCGAATCATTCAGTACCAATGTGCGCACAGCAACCGGAAGAATGTGGAAAGGAAACGGCATGATGCATGATAATGTTAACTACTGCTAAATCTTTTGATTACAGGTGCTATAAAGAGTACGCCCGGTTTTCCGGCGAGATGTAAGGCAGGTGTTATGAAATTGGCGGCGTCTGCTTGGGGCATTCACATGTGTTCCATTTTTGGAACCCTTGGCTTCATCCGGTATTTCGGCGGGTTAATGCAGCACAGGAAGCGGCGGTTGTAACGTTGATGAAGTCGTTTCGTCATCCACGTGAAAGCAGTAATTTCGTGTTAACAGAATACGGCATCCGTATTACCCGGCGCGATTTATAGCATGTGATGCATCGTTATCAGGCGGAGCAAGTTAGTGAGGTAAAGCCTGTAAGCAAACAGTTGGAATAGCAAGGCTCTTGTACCGGTTGTTAGGGAGCAGTTGGAGTTGCGGTTACTTTTATTCATGTCTGCGTGCATTCGGAGGATGGTTCACCATACGGCGAGGTTATACAGGCAAGTTCTACGCATCAGATTACATACGGCGGCTACACTATATGGCTTTGCATGTTCGTTCACTGCACGGTGGTGAAGAGGTAATTCTTTTACGCCTTGTTATTAAATAAGGCGACGGAGAGTTAGCTGGAGGTGGTAAAAGCCATGCGCGGAATGGTTCTAAGCACGGCATCCTGCGAACATTGTGGTAGACAACTGCGCGCGCAAACCAATGCTTTCAGTGTGGTGAATGCGGAGGCGAGCATGATGTCGCGCCCTGTGCACATGTTATGCGACATAACGCGGCGGGAAAGTCCGCTGGTAGTTGCGGACATAGCTAAAGGGCTTTGATGATTCGTTTGATAAGGAATCTGATATTCACTCCGGAGGAAACGCGGTAGAACGGGATTCAGGAAACCATTCGGTAAAGAAAGACTGAATGCTAAATATTGAGCAGACGGATTTGGGTATGTATCGATTTGGTTCCTCACAATTAGATTCCAAGCCGCATACGTTAGCTACCAATCCGGAACAGCACCATACGCGTCTTGTGTCCCATTGGGTTCGTCAGTTGTGCGCATCCATCGTTCCATGGCACAAACAATAACCGGTACGGCCATTCAGGATGGGTCGGACCGTGTCACAGTTAGTTTTCCATTCGTGATTTTTGGCTGTCAGCCACCATGGCTCAGTGGCATAAGCTGCTGTCTTGTTGGCGTTAGCCACGAACGGTCATGGGTTCAATCCACAGTGGCGGGCTGATGTATGTGCACCAATGACGAGTTCCAATAGCGCGTAACGTGCGCATGGTGCTTTTCCGGATTTGTAGCTGACGTATGCGGCTTGGAATCTAATTGCGATGAACAAAAGGCTGAATGCTTTGTTTATTCCTGTAGAACATGCTTGCCCTGGTGGAAATGCTTTGGGCGCATCAATAAAGGCATGTCACGAGGTCCGGTTTCACTTGAACTAGTGAATTGGAGAAGAAATGTATGCACCATAAAGCCATTTAGAGCGCGCGTTCCTCATTGCGTGAGTTTTCGAGACGATGGTAATCGTGGGAAGGGCACGTCGGATCTTCTTAGCATTCAAACAGCCTTGGAGTGCATTGGAGGTAATGTAGCACGCGGCGATGGATCCATGGTGTCTGCACTTGTAAGCAGATTGCTGGCATACGCTTGCGAAATAGTGATAAAGAATTTTCAGCGCATGACAGTGGTAGGGGTAGCGCCGGTCTGAACAGTACCGCGTATTATCAGAATCCGAGTCCGGGGCGCACCGCGCTTGCACAGACCGAGGTAGCAGCTATGCCTGTAATTTTAATCGGCACCGGCCCATGCCCTGCGTTCGGCTGTTGCACGCGGCCGCGTAGGAGAATCGGAACGCCCATAATGTCTTAACAACGTGTCCATGGTTGACTGATACGGCTGTATTATCTGAAACGGCCAAGAACTTGGATTGCAGTCACGGTGAAACGGTGTCCTCAGTTGGACATGCATATCGTGTGATAGACAGGCGTATAAAAATTAGTGGATTGCTAGGGGTGTTCGTGGAAATAGCTGTGAGCGTCCAACTTCTCGGTTCACACAGACGTCTGAAAGCGCCTGAAATTTTGCGTTCGTTCGGGAATGTTATCTCTGCTAAGTTGGATTACAACATTCGCTGGTACGCGTGGAAGTGTTCAGATAGTAAACCACTGTGCACCGGAGAAGTGCCACGTTTATTGCAAAGACAATGTAAAACTGACGTGAAAACGAGTGCGGCGGGCAGCGTTGAAATATCCGCTATCAATGTGGAGCGCCCCGTGAAGGATGGCAGGCAGGGAACCAGCCCAGACCAGACAACCGTCACGGTGGTCCCTGTGAAGGATCCTGCGTATCGCAAACGTGCGAGCATAGAATCCTTAATTTATCATTTGGTAGATCCGCTCCCTAGTACCAGCACAATGGCTGTCGCACAATTTCGTCGGGTCCGGACGACTACGACCGTGCGATGCAGAAGGCAGAGTGAACATGTTTTACCTAGGAGTGCAGGTGGCAAGGTTCAGACTTCCGTTTGTGGATTGTGTCTTAAGGAAGAGGCCTTTAGAACGCAACGTTGAGATGTTTCCCTGGTGATATGTGAGAGATTGGGTTCATTGGGTTCACTGGGCTAATAGAGAGCAGGAGGGGAAATCCTTTGTCAACTCCATCGCTTCCCGATCCTTGCTGGGATGCTCGTCATTGCGCAACGAGAACTCCGGAGAGGCCATCGCACTCGTAGCTGAAGCAACACGAGCCCGGCATATTCAACAGGTGTGTATCAAGTAGTCGTTCGAAGCAATCCTCTGTCTGTGCATCAACGACTGTCGGCGGTAACCGGATCCAATTATTCACAGCGCGAGTGGGTAGAGCAAGAATGGACCGTAATTTGAGCCTACGTGGCTTGAATATTTTCCATTGCTGGCCTCTAGTCGAACTCCAGATGTTGAAGTGAAAGAATTCCTGCAACTCTCTCTCTAGTTCCCTCCTGAAGATACGACGGGTAAAGATCAAGTCCCCACGCCGACGGCGGTAATCCATAGAAAATATATTCAAATGCCGAAGCCGAATGGGATACGGCAGGTCACGTAACCCGGGGACAAACGTCGATCCACGCAGTTGGACCTTTTTGATCATGTCGCGCTCAAAGTTGGAAAGCGGGTAGGCAGCAAGGAGGCCGTACACCACAATCGGGCGCACATGCGATGTTCGCAGCAGTCTAAAGAGTTCCGGTGTCAAGCGACAGAAAGCTCTTCAGATGGCATGAAACATTCTGTAGGCAGCGGCAACCCTCTTCATGGTGTCCTGAGAGGATCTTAAGTCCGGGGAAACAATCACGCCCAGATCTCTCTGACGTAACATTTTTGAGCAGGAAACCACCTATGTGGTACGCGCCGAGTGGTTCAGGAGCGCCGATAGGCAGGACGGAACATTTGTCTTTATTAATGGGTAAATGCCACTGAATCGACCAAGTGTGCAAGAGATCGAGCGTCTCTTGTAGTCGCCCAGCATCCTCTAAAGAGGATAACTCCATCCATATCTTTAGATCATCCGCATAAGTCAAGCAATCCAATTGTAACTCCAAAGGTAGATTGTTGATGAAGATGTTGAAGAGTTCGGGGCCGAGGACGGAGCCCTGTGGAACACCGCTGGTCATATGAACAGGATCGGAATACTTTTCGTTCACTCTCACCAGCGTGGCACGAGTGTGTAGGAAATGGGAAATCCAGGAGAGAAAGCTTCCAGAGGTACCGATTCCTCGGAGTTTGTAGAGAAGCTGTTCATGAGGGACGTTATCAAAAGCTTTACTGAGTTCCACGAACACAACATCCATACGTTTGCCAACATCCAATGAATTTGCCCATTTTTCTCTAGCCATTAGCAAGTTGGTAGAGAAGAAGCGAGCTTTGCGAAAGCCATGTTGGGCACTGGATATCAGATCCAACCGCTCGAGAGGAAGTCGAAGCGCCCGTTTCAAGACCCGTTCCATGATTTGCAAACTATCGATGTAAGGCAGATGGGCCGGTAGCTAGCTGGGTCTTGCCGGTTCCCTCCTTTATATATGGGCTTGATGATGCCCACCTTCCAAGCGGTCGGGAGAAGTCCGGGCTGAAACCATCGACGGAAAATTTGCGTGATAGGTTAAGCAATGTACTGAGCCACAGTCTTGAGGAACAAAGGGTGCAAGTCGTCAGGACCAGGCGATGAGTAAGGATCCAACTCACAGAGAAGTTTCAACACGACGTCAGTGTTTATATCGACATGCTTTAACAGAGAAGGGGGAGTGCACACTGTTCTGTCAGTGAACGACGCTGATGTTGAATACACTGAAGAGTATTGCCGAGCCAGGAGGCTGGCTTTGTCGGGGTCTTCGTGAACCGAATCTCATATTCGGAAGAACATAGGGCAGGGATACCACTGCCCGCTCAAATGTTCCGTTTGAGGTAGGAGAAAAGCGTCTTAGGAGTGTTTTTAGAATGTGTGGCTAGAGAGAGTTCATATAGTTGACATTTTTCACGCTTTTGCAGGGTACAGTTATTCCTAACCGTTTTGTAACTTATGTAGTCATGCTCTGACCGCATGATCCTAAAGCCGTCCCACAACTTACGTCTTCTGTTCATTAGGGATCTCAGATCACGTAGATCCATAGAGGGCCTCTAGAGAGCGGTCGATCTAGATGGCTCCAGCAAAACTGCGTATCATGGCATGCTGAAGATAAGTATGCAAGCATTTTCTGCACATTGCAAGTTCCCCATTTTCCAAATAATGAAGAAACGCTTTGCCTGTGTTCTGGAAGCAACAGCATGGACGGTTGCAACTGCAGACGATTAGAAGAAGTGTGCACAATGCGTTGTATTTACGATTGTGCGGCACACCTTCGGTTAGTTTCTTGTTGTTATTAAAGCACTCATTTCATTTGTCCTTAAATCTTTCCTACTTTCCCTTGCATATGCGCAATAAGGCAACAGTTACAGCAGCATGTGGAGCTGTGTATGCAAGCCGAGCTTATGTTTGCAAAACGCCATGCTACCTGCAGGTTTGTCTCGCTGCCGGCATATCCACTGCACCACTAGGTGCTGGATTTCAACAACTAACATGGAACTTGTAGGCTGTCGACGTTCCGTGCCCCCGGCACGGAACAAGGAAAAGCACCAGACGGCCGTTTTGCCCTATTGGGGCTCGTCAGTGTTGCGCATCCTTTGGTCAACTACGCAGTCATGCGCAAAGCTGACGAGCTCCAGTTAGGCGAAACCGCCGTCTGCTGCCATTCCGGATAGTTGTTTGACTTATCTGAATTGTCGGCTGATTGCGTGAACAAAAATACTCACCAAATTCCTTCTACTCATAAGTAATGCAAATTCGCCCTTACGGATTCCATAAATGCTATGTCGATTCATAGCTGCTGTAACTGGGAAGTCCTGATACCGGAAGGCAACCCGCTGTCATCTGCCTGGCTGGTGCCTGCTTGACAGTGGAGGATGAGTCGGGCTATATCGTAGTGGCTGGCTAGCCGAACAACCTCCTCGTGGTGCCAGCTGGATGGTTCGGGTAAATCTCGTTCCAGCAAATGGTTCGGCGTCAGTGTTCCAGGATGTGGTGGGATTTCGCCTGGCAAGCGTTCTCCATATAAAAAGCCACAAGTATCCGTTTAACAACACTGTGACGTGGCGGATGTGGCTCGCCACTAAATAAAGTCACTGCCTCTTCCCTTTTCCGGAGGATCATTCACACATCACGGACGTCATCTGATTCAAAGCATTCTATTGATTCCCCCTTTGATGGCGAACATTTACCTACTCACACAACATGTCCTCTTCCAAATACACAGTTAAATATAGAACTATATCTCAACACACACATAAATTCCCATGCCATTGGTCAAAATGTACTAATTTGTGCAATTGCTGCGCATACATGTATGTAATACCATGATCACGCTCTTGATGGTGTGCTCGCAGTGACGGGAACAAACTATGTATTTATTTATTTATTAGTTAGCTAGCAATTCGTGATGGTTGGCTACTGTACTCCATGGCGCATTGTCCTAAGCTGCGGGCTGGTTGGCGCAAGCCACTAGCAGTCACGGGTTTGATCCGCCGTAGTGAACCAAAGGACGCGCAGCACTGACGAGCCCCAATAGGGCGAACCGGCCGTATGGTGCTTTTCCGGATAAGTAGTTGACTTATCTGAATTTTCGGCTGATTGCTGCGAACAAAAATACCTGCTTTTATATTCGGTATAGTTGCAGCTTTCATGAAAGGTGGGAATGCGGACGTTAGCAACTGTGTTGGTAAGGGAAAAGGATAAGGGCATCCACAGCTTCAGCATTTTTACCTAATTTGCCCACCGTACTCCTGCCCCACTAAAGCGCTCTCACGGGATTACACATTAGAAAAGCCACGTTATAATAGATTGAAGACACCAAATTTATACAACTGGTTCTCATGTATATCCCTTGCCGCCTCCCTAACCGTTTGACCGGAACCGTCATCAAACGCCCGAGTCTGTGAGCCTTCGGTACATGCGTGTGGCCCAGTTTTAAAGACAGGGCATACTGCGGTCCACTTCGTGTCCTCAGTCAGTTTACCCCTCGAAAGCGGTCTTCCTAACATGCAAATGAGGGGTTCGGAAAGTGCACTTACTAGTTCGTACAAAAGCTTTGGGTGCATGGCAGTCCCAACAGCGCGTTGTGGGAAGCGTTGCATGACCTCACAGACGACGGAGGTCAGACTCCTTTTACTTGGGCATGACTGTGCCTTACCTCAACACCTACACCTTTCACTTGAGAACCGTGGGGAATGCAATGTTCGACATGGCATTTCCTTCCAGGGCAGAAAAGATTTGTTTGGGAGAAATTTGAGATTAGGTGGCCCGACTGGGCGTTACCGTGATGCGACCATTTGTGTGCCTCAGAGATCCATTGAGCTAGGCTAAGTGGTGCCTCTTTGCACCTTCAGAGCCATGGCTGTCAATTTGTTCAATGGCGGGAGGCCAGTCAAACTCAACCACCTGGCCCTCCAAGTTGCGTTTTGAAATGGGATGGCGTCCATTTCGGTGAAACTGAACAAATGCCACCTGCACGCTGCTTTGCGGGCAGGCTTTGCAACAAAGCATTTGGCTGACGACCCTAAGCGTCCTTCTATCTAGGTCTGGGCGTCCTGGCAGGATCTCGGCCTACATACAACCATGACTTTATCTTCAAACATAAACTTTACCCTGCATCGGCCTTTGCGCCGATTAGCAAGAATCGCCTTATCCACTGCATATGGCAGGGCGGATAACAAAATGGTGCCGTTGTTAGCATCTACCATCTTTCTTCTCCACCTGTTTCTCTTATTCCCTTTCCGACTACCATTACCGTCCTTCCTTCTATAATACTCTGCTTAAATGAATGCAACCGAAGTGGCACTGCAGTAGAACCATCTACAGCCACATCGCGACACACGCAGGACGCCTATCGGTAACAGTCCGTTCTAAGGCCATGCCGTCCCGTTTCTTTGGCGACCTACGACGTTCGTACTCTACGACAACCACGTCAAAAGGCTGCACTCGCATGCACCATGGACACCCTGCGTATTCATGTGTGTCGGGTGTCCGAAACTAGGATCAATGACTCTAACGGGGTTATAGAATTAACTGCACCCGTCTTCTCCTCTCGTTTTTGGTTGCACACATGCGGCGACGCGGATGCAGCACTCATGGGTCAAGCCGGTGTAGGTATTGTTCTAAACCTCTCGGCTGGCCCATCATTGGTTGCGTGGATTCCCGTGAAGGGCTGTTTATGTGCAGTCTGTTTGATTGCTTAATTGATTAATTCACGAAGTAGCACAGACCGCTGTTTGGTTGTGAATTATTTAAATAAATAACTGGTATATTTCTCGACCGACGGAGACATAAAAGTGAAGGTCCCCGACCGTAAGCATTAGTAAGTAAAATTACAAAGTTTTCTAAAACAAAATAACTATAAATCGGAACAGACCATAAGATGAAACAACTGTTCCGCAGGTTACTTAAGCGGTATAGATACTTATATTTTGCTGGCCATCAAGGTCACGTTAGCATTTCAGTATGTGTAGAGAATAATCGCAACTGTTTTGGCGTGCTTCCAAATTTTAATCGTTGCAATAACGGCACTCTCTCCCGTTTGCCTTTCAGAGCGCCTTTCCGGCTCAATTACCAGAGGAGAACAAGAACGCAACCACATTGGTTAACTGTAACTTCCTTTGTTCCAATTTATCACATGGTTATTACTCTTTGTAGAGGCCACGATTTGTGCAATAAAACTTCGTTCTCAACGCTTGGAGTTCAACCGTGCCTGCGTGTTACATATGCACTCAAGTAAAATATTTCTTGGGAGCCGGGCTCTAACCAACGGTGGGAATTTCGTTACGGGCCAGGATAAATGGAACAGCTGGAACCAAGTGGGTAAGCACGAGACCTAGGAACTCCATATTAAGGTTACAATCCAGTCCGGGAGAATGTAAGAATTGCCTTGGAAATTCATTATTTTAGCGATTAATCGATTATTAACGATTATCGCGTTGATTTCGAACGTTCCGGTATGTACTTCTTCTGCACGTGATTACAAGCCACCTGACACCTCGGCTTAAGATATGGTGAAACAGTAACCTTGGTAGCTGACCTTCCAATTCTAGAAGTCGAAGGTCAGTAGAGACCTATCAATACAGCCAAGGTCCGTAGTTGTTGCGTAGTGTTCGTTGGCTGCGAATAATACGTTATTTTGTCAAGGTCATTGGCGTTTTGTTTTTCCTTTGGTTGGGCTAGAAGTTTTGTGGAGCAGTGAATTGTTATTTTTGGAGTTGCGTCTAGTGGGAAGATTATAACAAATGGCAACGGAGAAAAGTGGAAATGTGATGAAGTTTTCTGCTGAACAAATTCAAAAGCTGCTTTTTCAACAGCAAGCTCAAATAAAGGCGCAAATGAAAATGATTGAAAATCTGACACAATGCTTGAGTTTTCAGACAACAGGAGCAGCGGTGCGTGATACGCAGGCGAGTGCTGTTGATCTTCACACGAACGCCATCACTGAAGTCAATTGTGATGCGGATTCGGGATGCACTTTCGAAGCGTGGTTCAAGCTTTGGGAAGACATGTTCCAGACGGACTTCATTCGTCAGGACGACTCCTGGAAGGTGCGATTGCTACTCCGCAATCTCGGAATAAGTGAACATTCAAGGTTCATAGACCACATTTTGCCCAAACAGCCGGAGGATCTGACGTTTGAGGAAGTAGTGTCACAGCTGAAGGAAATTTTTGGTGAGTCGGTATCCTAATTTAGTATTCGCTATCAATGCCTGAAAATTGTCAAACAGGAATCTGACAACTTTGGGGCCTTAGCAGACATGATTAACGGTGATTGTGAACGTTTCAAACTACGCTCTTTAAAGGATGATCAGTTTAAGTGTCTCAATTTTCGTCAGCGCTCTACAATAGCCCAGTGATGCGGAGATCCGCACGCGGCTTTTAGCTAAGCTGGAGCAGGACCCTGATCTGACACTAAAGGCCCTCGTAAACGAGTGCAAACGGCTGCGCACTTTAAAACACGACACTGCCATGGTCGAACGCAATGGTCTCGCACCACCAGATACCGTGCATTTCGTGAAACTGGCCAGGACGGCCAACGGTAGCAATCCCTTCAAGAATCCGACGAACAAACCGCCTACAGCATGCTGGTCATGCGGCGAAAGGCAGTTCGTGCACTTTGGTCCCTTCAAAAATTATATTTGTGAAACGTGTTATAAGCTTGGGCATAAAGAGGAATTCTGCAGTCGGGTCCAGCCTAAAAATGTGAAGTGTTATCAAAAGGGTCATTCTAGAAGAGACGGCGCTGAGTCTCTGTCCATAGTTGCCGCATTTCAAGGCGAATGTAAACAAAGACGACGATTCATCACTATGATAATCAATGGGATCTTAACGAAACTGCAATTTGACACGGCCTCGGACATCACGATTATTTCCAGGAGCACATGAAATCACATAAAGAGGCCAAAGATGGTCGAGTCTCAGCTAGTTGCACATAATGCACCCGGCGGTGTGTTAAACTTAGTGGGCGAACTTAATTGCAAGATTGCTTTCCAAGGTGTGGAGAAGTCGGGAACATGCTACATTTCAGATCGGGCGAATTTGAACCATTTAGCCGCGACTGGAATGAAAAATTGAATCTCCTCGATGTTCCTTTGAACCAGATCTGCAACCGAGTTCGAGCAAGTCTAGACCCATCAGCAGAGCCCGTCGAAGACATGACACGTACCATGAAGCGCAAATTTGCCTCTGTCTTTCAGGATGGCTTGGGCCATTGTACAAAATTAAAAGCGACACTGAACTTGCGATAAGGTGCTAAGCCAGTGTTCAAGGCCAAAAGACAAGTACCATATGCAGCCATGTCTACCGTTGAGTAAGTGCTCGACCGACTGTAACATACCGGAGTCACTACAGCCGTCAGCTACTCATCATGGGCCGCACCTATTGTCGCAGTGAAGAAAGCAAATGGCAAGGTACGCGTTTGCGCTGACTTTTCAACTGGCCTCAACTCCGCGCTGGACAACCACCAGTACCATTACCTGTACCGGAGGATAGCTTTGCAAGGTTAAATGATGATAATACTTTTCTAAGCTTGATCTATCCGATGCGTATCTGCAAGTGGATGTTGACGATGTCTCCGGGGAGTTGTTAACGATCAACACTCATCGTGGGCTATTCCAAAACAACCGCTTGCCATTTGGTGTGAAATCGGCCCCAGCCATCTTCCAACCGTTGATGGACACCATGCTAGCGGGCTTTTCTGGAATCGCTGCATTTCTGGATGATATTATAGTCATGGGCCGAACACCGGAAGAACTGTTTAACCGACCGGATGAAGTGCTTGGTTGCATACAGTCGCACGGTTTCCGGATCCGTGAGGATAAATGCACAGTTTTCACGCCGATTATCAACTACCTCGGTTTTATCCTCGAGCTATTCTCCAAGGCCAAAGATGGAATTGGACATCAGAATGCCAGCATGCCTTCGAACGCGTCAAGTCACTGCTGTCCTCAAACTTGCTTTTGACTCAATTTGACCCCTCCAAAGAGATTGTCTTGGCCACAGATGCATCAAGCCATGGGATTGGTGCCGTAATAACACACACCTACGCCGATGGATCTCAGAAGGTAATCGCCCATACCGCCAGAACACTTAAGAAGGCCGAGAAGGTTTACAGTCAGATTGAGAAAGAAGCATTGGCCATAGTGTACGCAGTCAAGAAATTCCACCAAATGCTATACGGCAGTCGCTTAAAGCTTCTAACAGATCACAAGCCCTTGCTGGCTGTTTTTGGTTCGAAAAAGTACATTCCGGCCTACGCAGCCAACTGGCTACAACGTTGTGCCCTTACCTTAATGGGGTATGATTTTGAGAACCAATACCAGTCGACAGTTTCCATTGACCAAGCGGATGTACTGTCACGCCTAATTGATGCCCGTCAGCAAGAACCTGAGGACACAATCATTGCCTTGGTCGAGATCGAAGCTGACGTCAACTTCCTGGTAACTGATGCATTGTACGGTCTACCAGTTATCGCAGAAGCTGTACGAACCTAAACGTTTCGGGACCCATAATCAAGAAGGTTAGACGATTTCACAAAACAAGTTGGCCACGTTCACGCCTATCTGCCGAGATGCAACAGTACTTTCAGATGAGACAAGCCCTCTCTATTGTAAACGACTGCATAATATTTTAGGAAAGAGTGGTCAACCCCAAGGCACTTCAGGAGCGTCTTATTCGGCAGTTCCACGCCAGGCATCCTGGAACCAACCGCATGAAGGCGCTTGCCCGCAGTTATAACTAAATAAATATTTTATTCTCTACTATCCGAGGCATGCCCATGGAGGCATGATCGGAACTGTACAACTGTACCGACATTTTATGGCAACTGTAACAGTGACAGTAGAAAATTGTTCATATGTCCATGATTGGAAATGTACAATGGTGAAAATGCGGAATAATAAATTGGCTGTCGTGAGCTCAGGACTCATTTGTTAAGACAAAATAGGTCTGCTATATACTGCAGTCATAGCACGGCTACTAATAGTTTGAGATTCCTGAATGCTCCATTAGAAGATAATTGAGGATCACATACAAGAGAGATATGACAATACAGTGAGTTCGTGCACAAGTAACGCAAAGGTCAACGGTGATATCGTAGAAAGCAAAAAGACAACAGTATATGCAGATGTAGAAGTTCCAGTGTAACGAACCTACCTAGAATGGTGACGCTAGTTGACCTGTCAGTGTGAAATTATGGGCGGTGACTTTATTCGGTGGCGAGTCACATTCGCCACACTGCATTGTTGTTAAACTGACATTTGTGGCTTTTTATAGGGAGAGCGCTTGCCAGACAAAAACCTACCACTTCCTGAAACACTGCCGCCAATCAATTGAATGGCAAGTTGTTACTGGCTATGTTGCTGGTTGAACGTTAGTTTACTCGGTTATTCGCAGTCAGGTTGCGTCCCATTTTTCTGCCTGCTGGTGTGTTAGCCGGGTGCCTATTGCGTTCCCGAGTCCTGTTCTGTGCCCGATTGGTAGGTCGGGAGCTAAACATTTTGAATATGACGTGTTGATCCTCTGCAGAACCAGGTGAAGTCTCCGAGGGATATACATTGAAATATGTTGAATTGTTGTTGAAGTCTTAAAGGATGGAATATGGTTCCCAAGAAAGAATTGCAGATCCCCGGGGTATGTAGTAAAATCGTTTAGAAATATAGGAAACCACGGCCGATTGAGCGGTCAACGCGGATTGAAGAGCTCATAATGACCAATTTTTCTGGCTTCTTATCGCAGGAGATTGTGCCTTCCGAAGCCATAAGTAGTTCTCCAGGCAAGAGTAATGTGGAAGAGATAGCGTTAGGCAAACTGAACCCAAGGGTTCAAGCCTATGAAAATTTGTATCCGTGCGTGATAACGAATGACTTGTCTGGTTAATAAGTTGTAAAATGGTTGATAAGCTTCCGCTCATGTCCGGATAAAGGAACTGTGTGGCTTGGATTGTTGTCGCAACGATGGACCATTCCTTGTGTGCGTGTCGCCGTACCTGTGACAGACTCGGGGAAAAAAGTAAACGAACAGAAACTGCTACGAAGACACAAGAAAGGGATGCGTCTGGAATGCAGTCGATCAATTGCGGCGATGACAGAACTATTGTACCCCTATACATGCAATTGTTATTTAACTATGGCATATACATGTGTATAATAAGTGGCGAAATACGACGAGAAGCAACCAGAACACGGGTCAGTACAGAACGAAAGATGGTTCTAAAATAGGAATGAAGATGAAGAAAAGAGCTTTTGAAGGGTCCTAATGCGCATATGCTCAATCGGTTGGAACCAGAGAGAGGAGGAGGTGGTGTGCAGATTATGGGAATGAATATCACTCAGAAAGAGCGACAGGGACGCGTTGCCTCAACCTTAAATTGGTAGGAATGTAAGAAGTCAGAGAGGACAGACGCATGTAAGTTAGCGTCGATTGACGAAGGAATGCAACAGAAAGCACCTGAAGGAAAGAAAGGGTCGGTAAAACAGGTTCTATTGAGGAGAAGTGGAAAGGCCGCCGACCATCTTCAGGTGATGATCCGTCCTTGTTAATAAAAATAAGGATGAATAATGCCTAGTGATGTAATTAAAGTGACGGTAGCCGAGCGTTGCGTCAACTATAACTAGAGCTGTTATATCTCAGCATTCCGAGAGTGGTCAGAAAACAATAGACCGTTCAGACAAAACCAGGTAAGTCAGCAAGGTGAAGATAGGCCACCAACTATAGCTAAGTATAAGGTAATGAGCGTCATCATAAAAGAAGCGGTGTGGGACGAAAGTAGCTGAACGAAACGGCAGTTAGCCTCGGAGTGATGTGAACAGGCCGTTGGGTCTGTTAAAACCTATCATAAGGAACATAGTATTCCAAAGAAAGGAGACCATTAAGACGAGAATAGGGTATCAGGTCACAGAAGTCAAGCCGTATAATGTAGATCTGAATACTGAAATAGAGCAACGGCATGAAGAGTAATCTTAAGGATGAAAGGGGACATAGTAATAAGGATGAGTCATGGCCAAAAATGAATTTGAGGTGAGGATTACAGGACGTTAATTCGGCAGATCCTAGGTCATTTAGATCTCAGAAGTCCGAGCTGAATCAGAAAGCAGGAGACAGTTCAGCCGCGTCCGGATAAGACAGCCAGGTGAAGTTAAGCCGCCAACTTGAGGTGTGAATAACAGTAATGTGTGTCATAAGCAAAGAAGCTTTCGGGACAAAAGTGACTATATGAAAAGCCAGTTAGCATGCCAATGAAAGTCCTCGGGATGAGAGGAACAGTGTTTGAAATGGAAAGCCTAGAGCGATAACGTCTCGGTTGTCTGGGAGCACTCAGAAACAGGAGACTAGTCAGCCGAGGGTAGATAGAGCCAGGCCCGAAGAGATATCCGTCCGATTGAAAGAGTATTGTAAACGGAGTGCGAACAGGAAAACGATCTAGTGAGGTTAAGTGAAAAAGCCAACGATGTTCTCAGGGAGATGTGAGCAGACCGATAAGTCTGCCCATACCTGATCATTAGGGTCACAGTAGTCGGAAGCAAAGAGACCACTGAGACGAGATTAGAATATCAGCTCAAAGAGTGAAATCCGTAGAATTAGGTCTAATTGCTAAAGGAGAGCATCGGCACAATAGGCATGTACAGGAAGAAAGGGGACATAGTAATAAGGATGAGTCTTGGCCAACAATGCATTTCGGTTGAGGGTTACAGGAGGTTACGTCGGCAGAGCCAATGTCACTTAGATCTCAGAAGTCCGAGATGGGTCAGAAATTAGTAAAACGTTCATGGACAAACAGCTAGAAGAAATATCCAAACGCTGCCAACAGTATGCCAATGTCCTGAAAGCGCCACAAGAATCAACACCCTATTCATGACCAAAAGTTACTAAGCCATGGTACCGCATATATGTCGACTTAACGAGACTGATCAATGGCATTACCTTCCGAGTGGAAGAAGGCTGTCATGTATCCTATCTTCAAAATTGGCTGACAGGAGTCTGTCAGCCAATTATAGGCCAGTTAGTCTGACTAGCGTCGTGGTCAATCTGCTTGACAAGCTAGTGAGAGATTCGTTGGAATGTCACCTGAATAGACTTAATCTACTCAGTAGTGCACAACGTGGATTCCGGAAGGGGTTTCTGTGTTTGAGTAATTTGTTGGTTGTTCTTGAAGCTTGGGCCGAGGCAATGAACAATGGCGACGTAGTGGATGTGCTTTTCGTAGCCTTCTCGAAAGCATTTGATAAGGTACCCACTTAAGGCTATCACAAAAGCCGTGGTCCTACGACGTAGCTGACAGCGCCCTTCACTGGGTATCTGCCTTCATACAGGGAAGAGAGCAGTGCGTACGTGTGGGTCGCAGCTTATCCTTTAAGCAGGCGGTCCTTAGCGGTGTCCCACAGGACTAGGTCCTTGGACCGATGCTGTTCTCCATCTACGTAAACGATCTCCCTGGAGAGCTTGGGGTATCACCACTATTGTTTGCTGATGACCTTAAGCTATGGAATGCGGTAAATGTTCCTGGGGATTCTGAGACCATACAGCATGCACTGGACAGACTCTGGGACTGATCTACTTTGTGGCTACTGCCCAGCAATCAGGCTAAGTGTTCCGTCCTTCGTATAGGAGCAGCTTTCCCGCCTTCGAGCTACGTACTCGGTGGGGTCGAACTCCCTCTCGTCTCCAACCGGGTAGACCTAGGTGTCGTTCATTCCTCGTCTTTGCATTCTGGTGACAACTGGAAGAAGGCCGCAAGTAGAGGTTTCAGAATGTTGTGGTTAATACGCCGTTCTTTCGGGGGCATAACTGCCGACATATTTGTGAAGCTGTTCTCAGCTTTCTTCCGGCCTCATCTGGAATACTGCGTCCAGGTTTACCCGCCCTGCCTTGCTCGGGACAAAGTGGAGCTCGATGGGGTTTTAAGAGTAGATACCAAATTGGTCGAGGGGTTACGGAGACAATCGTACCCCTAGGGTCTATTTAGCTTGAGTATGTATTCAATGCACTACCGACGGCTTCGAGGAGACCTAATCCTTACTTACCACATTTCAACAGGGAAGGTTGGACCTGACTTGAGCTGGCTATTTAGCCCGGCTAGATTGCCTTGCCTTTGCGGTCATCCCAGGAAGCTACACAAGCCTCGTGGTGACCGGATCAGGGCGGATACTCGGTTATCGCGTAGAGTTATCAAGCGCTGGAACTCGCTTCCAGAATGTTTAGTCAGTGAGCCAACGGATAAAGGTTTCGTGCGTTAAGCTTCGCGGTCCTTTTGCAGTATCCTACGCAACTCTCAACCAAGGGATTGGCGTGCTTCACTGTGTCTGGGATGCGACGGGATCAAGCGGCGCTTGTCCATCAGCGACAAGGGGACATCGGAAATTCAATACTTCGGTGAATGACGGGCGACTCCACAAGTGTCGATACTGGCGGAAACTAAAGCATCTTTGAAATGCGCCCAATGCGTCTCGAGATCACCCTCAATAGTTGAGCCAAGCAAAGTTGACAGTGAGGCTTGGTACCTGGTTAAATTCGCGGGGTATTAAAGATTTGCGACTTCCGGTCGGTAGTGAGCGCGCTTAGGGGCTCCTCCGAAACACATGTAAGCTTAGCACGAACCACTGCGTGATCGAAGTCTAGATAAGTTGACCGGTACGATCGGCAGTCCGTTACGCTTCCGCGCCATCTTTAGCTGATTGCGAGGTGGTCAAGCTGCGAGCACTCTTGCGTTTGTGAGGGTGATCGCCATATATCAATCTGTCTCTTCGAGTGCCGAAAACTGGTGCTCGAAAGAAACAAGCGATGAGCCGAGCAAAGAGCAAGCAGTATATAAATATATTTATTTGCAAATGTCTACGAACAGACATAATGCCATCAGAAACCATGGGATTCAAACGAAGGTACAGAAATAGTAAAGGAAAACACAACACAACAATGTCCATGGTTTCTTCAGAGCAAGCAGTCTGTCTCCATTGTCTGCTCAACTGCCACCCGGACCAAAACTACCCCCAAGGTGCTGCTCGCTCGGTGGAAGGCGGTCAACACGTGCGTTATAGTTCCCATGCAAGAATGACTACATCAGTCCTTTTGAAGGAACGCAGAAGTTCATGTAGCTGCTGGCTTGCCGACTCTCGGGGTATGCAACTCATTCTGGATCGGTTGGTGGTGTATACATCTAAGTATAACATGAGCTTCGCCTCCATCGAAGTGTAAAGTGCTGCTGCTGGATTGGCCTACACCTGCTCCCGTGCTTACTTGAAGCTGCACAACTTGAGCAGGTAGATAGTTTCGTCTATCTTGGGGTGTGTTTCTGCTGACAACCCTATCAACGAAGTAGTATATCTTTGCATCGCCAAGACCCGATCAGTCGGCCGGTGGCCGAGTAGTAGGCGCGTCTTGTTTGCAACCACAAGGTCACCGGTTCAAATCTGCGTAGGGTTGGATGTCCTCGAGATATACTCAGTCCACGCGCGACTGGTGGTGGTCGCGTGGCAGCCAAACGCCGTCACAGCGTACAGCTGGCGATTTATTATTATTATTATTATTATTATTATTATAAAACCTGATCAGCGTTTGATAAGCTGAGGCAGTTTTGGAGTCGTCGCAACATCTCCTTCTCGCTAAAGGACCGCGTTTACAGCGCAGCTGTTCGTTCACACTTGTTGCATTTGAGCGAGTCCTGGCAGCTTCTCGTGGAAGCCAAGCGTCGTACTTCTGCCTTCGATAACGGTTAATTAGGGAGGATTGCTCGTGTTTGGTGGCAAAATCGAGTTAACGGTAATGACGTCAGAATACGCATCCTGCGGATGCAAACGTTGTTTATAACAGCAGAGTAGTAGGGAAGTTGAATGGTACAGGTAGAAATTCGTCACATCTAGCTCACAGGCCACACGCCGGAAAGAAATTCGTCACATCTAGATTCACTCAGACAGCCGCCACACGCCCGGAAAAGCACTGTACGCGCGTTTTATCCTCTCGGGAATAATCAGCAGTGCGCGGGTTCGAGCCCTAGGAAGGCACCCATGGAATGCGCACTGCGGATGATTCCCGAAAGGATGAAACGTGCGTACAGTGCTTCTCCAGGCGTGTGGCGGCTGTCTGAGTGAATCTAGATGTGACGAATTTCTACCTATACCATTCAACTCCTCCTCCTACGCTTCTGTAATCAGTACGCAGACCAACTGCTAATAATGCCATAAGTTAATTGGCGGCTTAAGTTTAGTAAGCTCTTTGCTTGGTGAGGGGCTTCCCTGTCCTCTGCATGGCAGTAACGTGTAAGCTAGTGGATAGTGAGCGGCGCTATATCACATCTAGTAACCTATTCACGATGGTTGTTGCCGCGCGCCGTAGCTCAGTGGTCTCAACCACGGAATAGCAACAGTCGAGATGCGGGTTCGAGCCCTACCAATGGTCCGGTGGAATGCGCACTGCTGAGGATCCCCGAAAAGATGAAACGCGCGTACGGTGCTTTTCCGGGCGTGTGGCGACTGTCTGAGTGAGTGTAGATGTGACGAAATTCTACCTATACCACTCTTTATAACAAAATGCTTTTGCTGCGCCAACTGAGATGGCTCATTCACGTAATACGCATGGCGCCTGAGTGTCTACCGCATCGCGCTCTCTTTGGTCATCAAGGACCTGTCTGTAGGCGGCCGCGTGTTGGACAGCCTTTCATTTGGCGACGGCATATGAAATCGCTGACCTCATGTCTAGCCGCTGTTGGATCAGTACGTCTTCCTGCATGGGGGCCAAAACATGAGGAGTGCCAAGGGCTTAATACTAAATACATAAATAAATGGTATATTCTCGTTATTACGAGACACACCTGTAAAGACTTGATCCAATATGCATACAAGCATAGCTTCTGTGGAATGTTAAAACATTTCGTTTTAATGAAAGTTATAAAAGAAAAGATGTTGTCCGTATGAGTGAGCATACTGTCAGGTAATAGTCAGACCCAGGGACATTATGGCGCTGTGGCGCGCAAAAATCCGTCAAAACACAAGTTTGGGGTAATTTCGCCAGGTTGTGATCCGAGATAGAGATGATCTGTGCTCCAACAAAGCATTGTTCATAGCAGAATTAGTTGCACAGGTTCGATGTAGAAGGCTGAGGACTGCGTCAGTGTGAAATGCATAGCTGTGACTTTATTTTGTGGCGAGTCACATCTGCCACGTTGCAGTGTTGTTAAGCGGACATTTGTGGCTTTTTATAGGGAGAACGCTTGCCAGGCGAAAACCCACCACATCTTGGAACACTGCCGTAGCTTTCGGTGAACAGTAGTGCAAGTCGGTTATGCATCGTATAGACCGATTTTGCGTTCTATTATTCGCAGTCAGTTGACAGCCAAAATTCTTCGTTGGTTGGCCGAATGGCTTAGTTCTGATACGCCAGCAGTCGTTGAAGCTGGTCAATGATGCAAGATTTGGAGAGTCGATTGATAATGCTGCAGGTGAGTAAACACATTGTTAATGGAGGCCGGCTCTGCTATTATATTCTTGCTCGGCTCGCAAACTATGTCCAACTATCCTCGCTGGACTTGTCATGGGGTCGGTGACTGAAGTTGTTGCTTGTGGCTGAATATGTCCTTAATAGGTAGAAACGCCATTCTCCGCAAATTGGATTTGGGATTCCTGCAGATGTAAGTAAGTGTAACTGTTTACATAGCCAAGCAAAAATTCCACGGAAGACCACCGAAATAGCCACGTATACGTGCGCAACGCTGTCCGTGAAATGACATCAGAATAGCTCCAGGTGACTGGCGAATAGGAATGTTTGAGGCAGTGAAGGTAATCACGCCAGTTGTTTGTCTTCGGTTTTGGAACGGGGAATCCATGTAAATATATTATTCCGAGTAAGCAAATTTTCTCTGAGTACGAGGCAAGCTAAACCCATTTGTTTAGAATCCGTGACGGTAGCGCCTCCAGCATGGCGGGAAGAGCTCCATTTGGATCATTGTGTGGGTTTTTCATTTCCTGGAGAAAGGACCAAGCGTTTGAGGATGGGTTGACCAGTCCCAGTAGATAAACCTTCTTGTTTTGGCGGATGTAACTGTGGGAATCTCGGGAAAAGCGGGCAACGGACAAGAGTTGGCCAAACAGAGACAGCAGTGAATCAAGAAGCAATAACACAGACTGGTGGCGCTCACCGGTGCCTATGATACGTTAAAGCTTTTGTAATTTTGTTAGTATACATGATTTGCAAACGCGTTCTATAAATTACGTCGCTGGTGTGACTCATACTACAGCTACTACGTGGGAAGAAAGTTCTGCACGCGCAGGGTCAAAAGACAGATAGAACAAAGCGTTTTAATAAAAGTTAAGCGAAAGATGCAATGGTTGGAGAGCAACAGGTAAACCGATAATGATGGCAGAAGTCCGAATGCGAGAGTCATCTTAGGTGAAACTGAGGACAACTAGGTTGAGACCGAGTGCGGGAGCAAGATAGGTAGAGCAACATTTCAAGTGGTAAAGAAATTTCAAGGAATCGGCTAGGAGCGAATGAATGCTGACGGCAGTGCGAAGAGTAGTTCGTAAGAGTAATTACGCTAAAGCGTTCATGATTCCACAGTCCAAAAGCCGTCAGAATCTAGGAAAATGGTCACAGGGGGCCAAAGCTGCCGTGCTTTGTGAGTCGTTATGACACGTACGGTCTCAATAATAGACAAGTGCGAGCATAAGGTAAAGAGCATAGGAATAGGAAGAGTGGTAAGTTGAGCATACTAATGGAAGTACTAGTCAAGAAACACTTAGCAATGGTCCGAGTGCCGCCAATAATCAGGAGCGAGCTCTGAGCGAAGGAGACCATGCGCACGAGGATAACTTGGATAGGCGCAATGAGTGTAAGCCGTGGGAATAAAAATGGAGCGCAATAAGAGAAAAGGCCATGGATAATAGGAAAATAAAAGCAGGCAGAAAGAGACAGACGGGTCAGGTGAGACAAGATAACGGCAGGGCAGTAAAGCCGGCCGTCCGAGTTAAAAAGGAATGAAAACAGAAAGCGATAGAAAAGGTTAGGGTCTAGATGAGAAGGGATCATTGGTAAAGCGTGGAAAGGCCCACAAGCCTCTCCACGTAGTGTTTACAGAACCAATAGGTCAGCCGAACCAACAGAAGTGACGTCTCAGAAGTCCAAATGTATTCATTGAGTATGGGGCCGACTAAGCGGGATTGGATTAATCGGCGCTTTGGGGCTAGGCTTATAAAGAAGGTAAGAAAAGTGCTATAACACTAACGAGGGAACTAGTCTAGCAGTCTCTACGATTTGTAACGTCGAAGAACTCTGAGTGAAATCTGAAAACTAGTGGCCAGTCTGGCGAGACTGAGTTAGTCAGCGCGTAGGAATAGCACGTAAAATAAACGCAGGAAAAGTGGCTGTAACAAAAGGTGAACGAGTCTAGCAGCCTCACGAGGTAGGGGAACAAGAGCGTTGAGTCTGTATAGCGTATACCGCTTAAGTCTGGGTAGCATAGGAGCAGTCAGAGAGAAGGAAACTGATCGGTGGACTAGATCACCACATGGCCAGTTGAAGAAGAATTGAAAACAGAGCGCGATAAAATATAAGTTAGCGACAGGATGAGAAAGGTTTACTAACGAAGGGTGGGAGAAGCTCAAGAGGAGCTCCAGCTACTGTAAAGGGATAGTGGATTCAGCCGAGCCTAGAAGGGTGACGTCTCAGGTCTGAATAAATCCGGAGTGCAGGAGGCTGATCGGGTAGGACTTGCTTAGTCGGCGCATTTGGATAAGGACATGTAGTAAAGGTAAGAAAGGAGCCAACAGTAAATGGTGAGCAAGTCTATCAGGCTCTAAATTTAAGGGAAACATCATGGTTAGTCTGTGGCGCGTATACCGCGTAGGTCTCAGTAACGTAGTAGCAGACTGAGAGAAACAGACTAGTCAGGTGAGCTAAGATCACGGCAAGGCAGTAAAGCCGGACTTCTGATTAAAAACAGGATGGAAAACAGAAAGCGAGAGAAGAAAAGGTTAGGGTCGGTGTGAGAAGGGTTTATTGGTAAAGCGTGGAAAAGCCCACGTGGCTCTCCAAGTAATGTAAACAGAACCATTAGGTCAGCCGAACCAAGAGAAGTGATGTCTCAGAAGTCCAAATGAATTCAGTGAATACGAGGCCGACTAAGCGGCATTGGATTAATCGGCGCTTTGGGACTAGGTCGTACAATGCAGATAAGAAAGAGGCTATAACAATAATGAGGGTACAAATCTAGCAGTCCCTCAGAGTTGTGGTAATAGGGTTAACTCTGCAGAGCCTATACCGTTTAAGACTCGGTAGCATGGGAGCAGTCAGAGATAAACAGACTAGTCCAGTAAGACAGAATCACGGCAGGGCAGTAAAGCTGGCCGTCCGATTAAAAAAGGGGAATGAAAACAGAAAGCAAGATAATGGAAGGTCAGGGTCGGTATGAGAAAGGTTTACTGATAAGGAGTGGGAGAGCCCACGAGGCCTTCCAGGTGATGTAAGCAATACGTTGAGTCAGCCGAACCAAGGTTTGTAACGTGGAATAACTGCGTAAAATTGGAAAACAAGTGGCTAATCTAGCGAGACTAGTTTAGTCGGTGCATAGGAATAACACGTAAAATTAAAGGCAGGAAAAGGTCCGCAACAATAGAGAGTGAGTGATTCAAGCAGAATCTCCGGGTATGGGGACAAGAGCGTTGAGTCTGCATAGCGCATACCACTTAAGTCCGAGTAGCACTGGAGCATGCAGAGAGTAAAGGTTAGTCAGTGGGACTAGATCACCTCAGAGCAGTAAGGTCGTGCTCTCCAACTGAAGAAGAAATGAAAGCAGAGCGCCATAATAAGAGTTAGGGTCAGGATGAGAAAGGTTTATTGACGAAAGATGAGAAAGATGGGAAGACATGTTGCGCTACCGGAATCAATGGAAGAATGGGGGACAGAATTGTAATGATTTACTGTTTGATTCTTCAAAACATTGAAAATGCGAAAAAGAGAAAAATTGGCTTGTGAATTCTTACGTGGAAGGACATTCAGAGTCAGGGGGGGAATTGGGAAGCGAATTCTATGGGTTGGCCTTGCCTACAGCGGTGTCCCCCATGGTTCGGGTACTGGTCCATTGTTGTTTGTCATGATTGTAAATGACCTGGCTCCTCTTCTTGAAGATCCCTGCTATATCTTCGCCGATGACTTGAAGCTAGTCAGAAGGGGAAACCGAACGACATTGGCTAAGGATATCATCACTGCGGTGAATTGGTCGAGCCAATGGGATGTACCTGTAAATACCAATAAATTGTCAACTATTGACCGGTTAGTGGCAGCGGAATTGCAGTTCAGCCTCCTGCAGTAACTCTATCATTGCGGGGTACTGATGAAGCCCGCCATATAGGTGTCACTGTAGCGAACAAATTAAGCCTTCGGCACAGTGTCGCCATGCTACCAATGAAGCGCGACGAGCGTTATTTCGTCTTAGGAGGGCGATGAGTAACACTAAAGCAAAATTATTCTTTCCGTTATATAAAGCAGTAGTTAGGCCACATCTGAAGTATTGTGTTTAGGCCTGGGACACCGTACCTCCGGGAGTGACGCCATTTGTATAGAGAAGATTCAGAACTATGCAACCACGATGTTCTATAGGTCAACGAGGGAAGTCGTACAAAGATCGTCTAAGCAGCTTGGGATTATTTTCCTTGGAAATGCGTA
>OX104064.1:170747345-170781529 GCA_944474145.2 Dicrocoelium dendriticum
AAATGGCTGTTTAACGACACTGTGACGTGGCGGTCGTGGCTCGCTACAAAATAAAGTCACTGCCCATTGGATATCTGGATACTCCTTTCCAACCTACGGACACCAATCTTCTACTCGCACATTGCTGACGATAGCAAACATTCAAGAATGGGGCAGCACAGCTACAAGCTCAAATTACACAGCTACGTAAACGCACACACAATTACATACTTACATTCCCACTGCACAAACAGGCACTGTTATGGCAAGCATATCGGATTTTTGCAAATTCTTGATCACGCATTGTTTTGTCAAAATGATCATGCCTGTAATGGCGTGCCTCGCCTTGTCGAGAATAAAAGTTTTATTTATTTATTTATTTAAGATAGTTACGTTGTGAAAAGACTTAGATGCCACTCTCGAAATGTGAGTCGAAAAATAAAGAATGAATAAAAACACGCTAAAAGTATCAGAATAACGCAAGCGACAAATGAATACAGGTATATAATCGAGAAAAAGGAAAGAACTCACCACAAAATACAAACGAGAAAAAAGAAGTCAAAGTAGCGCATGCGAATCGAAGTCACTAATTTGTAGGACTAGTTACTACCATTCCGAGGCGCTCCGCAAAATTAAGCGCGGATATCAAAAGGCAATTTAAGCCGGACACAGCGGACTGTATTCGATGGGCGACAATAAGAGGCGGACGGTTGAAGCGAGAAGAGAACGAACACGCGAGCGCGGGAACTTACAAGGCAGTCGAGTGTCGAGCCGGTTGTAAGGAAGATTAAAACAAGAAGGAGTAATGTACAATCGGTCAACAATTAAATGGTACATGACAAATAGTAGTTATCTTTTAGGGCGCTACAGTAGATGCCGAGTGGTTTAGCAGCGCCAATTGGGGAAACAAAACACTTTCACGGTTAATGGGTAAGTCCTAATGGACTGACCAGTTATGCAACGTATCAAGTGTAGCCTGACCGCTGACAGGGACATGGACGACGTCCATCTCTAACCACAGCTTCAGATCATCGATATAGATTAAACAGTCAGGTTGAAGCGCAGTCCGAAGGTCACTGATGAAGACTTAAATAGTTCCAGGCCTAGGACAGAACCTTGTATCAGTAGACTCAGCAGTCTTGCAAATAGACAGCCAACAAAACCATGTAGATTAGCGGATAATGGGCAGAGACCGCGTCGTAGTCATCATAGTACATAAGTTGAAGGTGAGCAGCAGACTAGAGCTACTGTTCTGCAGGGAGAAAGGTACCTTATTATTTTCCATATGCTGCATCTTTAAATGTTAATTATTATGCATTGGGCTTCTGAAGCCAAACAAGTACGCACATCATATGTATGTATGCAATATCAGCAGTCTAGCAACTAGACATAGAGCCAACAAAGGCATGGAGATTGGCAGATAAGGAGAAGTCACTGCGTCATAACCATTGTGGCATAGCAGTTGAAGGTGAGCGACACACTTCAGCTACTATGCCGCAGGAAGAAAGGAAAGTAATGCCAAAAAATAGAACAGAACATTTTTAGTTTATTTTCCAGGTCAGGTCAGGTCAAGCGGACGACAGAGGCTTGCGCCTAACGGGCGTCCAGTTCTTGTGCCGGTAAGTGAAGCGGCCCCGACACTTCGACGTTGGATTGTCTCTATTTGCCTCTGCAAAGGATTGAAGCAAGAACAAGAGCATCTTTGCACTTTCATGTGTCAGCATCAAAATGCACCAAATATTCCAGTACAACTACAATATCTCTGGAACAAGGATAGACCAACCATCGTCTAAGCCCCTTTTGAAGGCTTCTACAACCACAGAATTCACTAAATCAGAAGGAAGTTTATTCCAGAAGTTAACTACTTGGTTCGTAAAGACTTTGTCCTGATGTCAAAGCGAGCTCCATGATGTCTGAGCTTTAGGCGATGCCCGCGTAGCTGGTCTGACAACGCCAACTCAAATAGATGGGTGGGAATAATAACACTAAGTCCCTTAATGATCTTAAACGTCTCTATCAAATCCCCTCTCAAACTACGCATTTCCAAGGAAAATAATCCCAAGCTGCTTAGACGATCTTTGTACGACTTCCCTCATTGACCTATGAGCATCGTAGGCGCAAGCTTCTGAATCTTCTCAATACAAATGACGTCACTCCGGAGGTACGGTGCTCAGGCCTAAACACAATACTCCAGATGTGGCCTAACTACTGCTTTATATAACGGAAAGAATAATTTTGCTTTAGTGTTACTCATCGCCTTCCTAAGACGAAATAACGCTGGTCGCGCTTTATTGGTAGCATGGCGACACTGTGCCGAAGGCTTAATATTGTTCGCTACGATGACACCTAGATCGCGGGCTTCATCAGTACACCGCAATGATAGAGATCCCACAGAAGACTGAACTGCAATTCCGCTACCACTATTAGTCAATAGTTGACATTTGTTGGCATTTAGAGGTGGGTCCCATTGGCTTGACCAATTTGCCACAGTGATGATATGCTTAGCCAATGTCGTTCGGTTTCCCCTACTGACTACCTTCAAGTCATCGGCGAAGAAATAGCAGAGATCTTCAAGAAGAGGAGCCAGCTCATTTACAACCATGACAAACAACAATGGACCCAGTACCGAACCATGGGGGACACCGCTGTAGGCAAGGCCAACCCTAGAATTCGCTTCCCCAACCCCGACTCTGAATGTCCATCCACGTAAGAATTCACAAGCCAATTTTTCTCTTTTTCGTCATTTTCAATGTTTGAAGAATCAAACAGGTAAATCATTAAATTCTGTACCCCATACTTCCATTGATTCCGGTAGCTCAACGTGTCTTCCCATCTTTACTCATCTTTCGTCAATAAACCTTTCCCATCCTGACCCTAACTCTAATTATCGCGCTCTGCTTTCATTTCTTCTTCAAGTGGAGTGCACGATCTTACTGCTCTGAGAAGATCTAGTCCCACTGACTAGCCTCTTTCTCTCTGAAGGCTCCAATGCTACTCTGACTTAAGTGGTATGCACTATGCAGACTGAAAGCTCTTGTCCCCCTACCCGGAGATTCTGCTTGACTAGCTCACCCTCTATTGTTGCGGACCTTTTCCTGCCTTTAATTTTATGTGCTATTCCTACGCGCCGACTAATCTAGTCTGGCTAGATCAGCCACTTGTTTTCCAGTTTACTCAGAGTTATTCCACTTTACAAACCTTGGTGCGGCTGACTCAACATCTTGCTTACATCACCTGGAAAACCTCGTGGGCTCCCCCAATCCTTATCAGTAAACCTTTCTCATACCGACCCTACCCTTTTCTTATCTCAGTTTCTGTTTTCATTCCTTTTTTTTAATCGGACGGCAAGCTTTACTGCCCTGCCGTGATTCTGTCTTACTGGACTAGTCTGTTTCTCTCTGACTGCCCCAATGCTACCGAGCCTTAAACGGTATAGGCTCCACAGAGTTAACTCTATTACCCCTACTCTTAGGGACTGCTAGACTTGTACCCTCAGTATTGTTATAGACTCTTTCTTATCTGCATTGTACGACCTAGTCCCAAAGCGCCGATTAATCTAATGCCGCTTAGTCGGCCTCGGATTCACTGAATTTATTTGGACTTCTGAGACATCACTTCTCTTGGTTCGGCAGACGTTATAGTTCTGTTTACACTACCTGGAGAGCCTCGTGGGCTTTTCCACTCTTTACCAATAAACCCTTCTCACCCCGACCCTAACCTTTTCTTCTCTCGCTTTCTGTTTTCAATCCATTTTTAGTCGGACGTCCGGCTTTACTGCATTGCCGTGCTCTTGGCTCACTTGCCTAGTCTGTTTCCCTCAGTCTGCTGCTATGCTACCAAGACTTACGCGCTATACGCCCCGTTGTCTAAACATGACGTTCCCTTAAATTTGGAGCCTGCTAGACTTGCCCACCATTTACTGCTGGCTCTTTTCTTACCTCTACTACATGTCCTTATCCAAATGCGCGCACTAATCAAGTCCTACCCGATCGGCCTCCTGCTCTCCGGATTTATTCAGACTTATGAGACGTCACCTCTCTTGGCTCGGCTGCCTCCACTGTCCCTTTACATTACCTGTATAGCCTCGAGGGCTTCCCTCACCCTTCATCAATAAACGTTTCTCATTTTGTCGCTAACTTATATTTTATCGCGCTCTGTTTTCAATTCTTCTTCAACTGGTGGTGTGGTGATCTAGTCCACCGATCAATTTGCTTCTCTTTGACTGCTCCTATGCTACTCTGACTTAAGTGGTATACGCTATACAGACTCAACGCTCTTGTTCCCCTACCTCGTGAGGCTGCTAGGCTCGTTCACCTTTTGTTACAGCCACTTTTCCTGCGTTTATTTTACGTGCTATTCCTACGCGCTGACTAACTCAGTCTCTCCAGACTGGCCACTAGTTTAAAGATTTCACTCAGAGTTCTTCGACGTTACAACTCGTAGAGACTGCTAGACTACTTCCCTCGTTAGTGTTTTAGCAATTTTCTTACCTTCTTTATAAGCCTAGCCCCAAAGCGCCGATTAATCCAATCCCGCTTAGTCGGCCCCATACTCAATGAATACATTTGGGCTTCTGAGACGTGGCTTCTGTTGGTTCGGCTGACCTATTGGTTCCGTAAACACCACATGGAGAGGCTTGTGGGCCTTTCCACGCTTTACCAATGATCCCTTCTTATCTGGACACTAACCTTTTCTATCGCTTTCTGTTTTCATTCCTATTTAACTCGGACGGCCGGCTTTACTGCCCTGCCATTAGCTTGTCTCACCTGACCCATCTGTCTCTTTCTGCCTGCTTTTATTTTCCTATTATCTATGGCCATTTCACTTGTTGCGCTCCATTTTTATTCCCACGGCTTACACTCATTGGCCTATCCAAATTATCCTTGTGCGCATGGTCTCCTTCGCCCAGAACTCGCTCCTCAATATTGGCGGCACTCGGACCATTGCTAAGTGTTTCTTGACTAGTACCTCCATTAGTATGCTCAACTTACCACTCTTCCTATTCCTATGCTCTTTACCTTGTGCTCGCAATTGTCTATTATTGAGACCGTACATGTTATAACGACTCCCAATGCAAGCAGCTTTGGCCCACTGTAACCATTTTCCTAGATTCTGACGGCTTTTGGACTGTGGAATCATGAGGGCTTTCGCGTAATTACTCTTACGAACTACACTTCGCACTGCCGTCAGCATTCCTTCGCTCCTAGCCGATTCCATGAAATTCCTTTACCTCTTGGAACGTTGCTCTACCTACCTTGCTCCCGCACTCGTCTCAACCTAGTTGCCCTTAGTTTCACCTAAGATGCCTCTCGCATTCGGACTTCTGCCATCATTATCGGTTTACCTGTTGCTGTCCAACCATCGCATCTTTCGCTCAACTTTTATTAAAACGCTTTGTTCTATCTGTCTTTTGACCCTGCGCGTGCAGAACATTCTTCCCACGGAGTAGCTGTAGTCTGAGTCACACCAGCGACGTAATTTATAGAACGCGTTTGCAAATCATGTATACTAACAAAATTACAAAAGCTTTAATGTATCATAGGCACCGGTGAGCGCCACCAGTCTGTGTTAGTGCTTCTTGATTCATTGCTGTCTCTGTTTGGCTGCCGCTTGTCCGTTGCCCGTTTTTCCCGAGATTCCCACAGTTACATCCGCCAAAACAAGAAGGTGTATCCACTGGGACTGGTCAACCCATCCTCAAACGCTTGGTCCTTTCTCCTAGAAATGAAAAACCCACAAACTGATCCAAATGGCGCTCTTCCTGCCATGCTGGAAGCGCTATCGTCACGGATTCTAAACAAATGGGTTTAGCTCGCCTCGTACTCAGAGAGAACAATTTGCTCACTTGAAATAATATATGTACATGGATCCCCCGTTCCACAACCGAAGACAAACAACTCTGGCGTGATTAACTACACTGCCTCAAACATTCCTATTCGCCAGTCACCTGGAGCTGTTCTGATGTCATTTCACGGACAGCGTTGCGCACGTATACGTGGCTATTCCGATGGTCTTCCATGGAATTTTCACTTGGCTATGGAAACAGTTACACTTACTTACATTTGCAAGAATTCCAAATCCACTTTGCGGAGAATGGCGTTTTTACCTATTAAGGACATATTCAGCCACAATAAACAACTTCACTCACCGACCCCATGACAAGTCCAGCGAGGATAGCTAGGCACGGTTTGCGAGTCCAACAAGAATATAATAGAAGAGCCGGCCTCTATTAACAATGTGTTTACTCACCTGCATCATTATCATTCGACTCTTCGAATCTTGCACCATTGACCGGCCCCAACGACTGCTGCCGTATCAGTACTAAGCAATCCGGCCAACAAACGAAGAATTTTGGCTGTCAACCGACTGCGAATAATAGAATGCAAAATCGGTCTATACGATGCATAACCGACTTGCACTACTGTTCAACGAAAGCTACGGCAGTGTTCCAGGACGTGGTGGGTTTTCGCCTGGCAAGCGTTCTCCCTATAAAAAGCCACAAATGTCCGCTTAACAACACTGCAACGTGGCGGATGTGACTCGCCACAAAATAAAGTCACAGCTAAGCATTTCACACTGACGCCGTCCTCAGCCTTCTACATCGAACCTTTGCAACTAATTCTGCTATGATGAATGCTTTGTTGGAGCACAGATCATCTCTATCTCGTAATGGTTATTCGTTGCAACAAAACCTTGTTTAGGCTCCTGTGCTCACGGATCACTACCTGGCGAAATTACCCCCAACTTGTGCTTTGACGGATTTTTGCGCGCCACAGCGGCATATTGTCCCTTGGTCTGACTATTACCTGACAATATTCTAACTCATATGGACTACATCATCTTTTACACCTTTTCTTAAAATGAAATGTTTTAACATTCCACGGATGCTATGCTTGTATGCATATTTGATCAAGCCTTTGCAGGTGTGTTTCGTAATAACGAGAATATACCATTTATTTATGTATTAAGTATTAAGCCCTTGGCACTCCTCATGTTTTGGCATCATGCAGGAAGACGTACGGATCCAACAGCGGCTAGACATGAGGTCAGCGATTTAATATGCCGTCGCCAAAATGAAAGGCTGTCCAACACGCGGTCGCCTACAGACAGGTCCTTGATGACCACAGAGAGCGCGATGCGGTAGACACTCAGGCGCCATGCGTATTACGTGAATGAGCCATCTTAATTGGCGCAGCAAAAGCATTTTGTTATAAAGAATAGTATAGGTAGAATTTCGTCACATCTACACTCCCTCAGACAGTCGCCACACGCCCGGAAAAGCACTGTACGCGCGTTTCATCTTTTCGGGAATCATCAGCAGTGCGCATTCCATCGGACCATTGGTAGGGCTCGAACCCGTATCTCGACTGTTGCTATTCCATGGTTGAGACCACTGAGCTACGGGGCGCGGCAACAACCATCGTGAATAAGTTACTAGATGTGATATAGCGCCGCTCACTATCCACTGGCTTACACGTTTCTGCCATGCAGAGGACAGGGAAGCCCCTCACCAAGCGAAGAGCTTACTAAACTTAAGCCGCCAATTAACTCATAGCATTATTAGCAGTTGGTCTACGTACTGATTACAGAAGCGTAGGAGGAGGAGTTGAATGGTATAGGTAGAAATTCGTCACATCTAGATTCCCTCGGACAGCCGCCACACGCCCGGAAAAGCACTGTACGCACGTTTCATCCTTTCGGGAATCATCCGCAGTGCGCATTCCATCGGAGCCTTCCTAGGGCTCGAACCCGCGCACCGCTGATTATTCCTGATAGGATAAAACGCGCGTACAGTGCTTTTCCGGGCGTGTGGCGGCTGCCTGAGTGAATCTAGATGTGACGAATTTCTATCTGTACCATTCAACTTCCCTACTACTCTGCTGTTCTAAACAACGTTCGCATCCGCAGGATGCGTAATCTGACGTCATTACCGTTAACTCGATTTTGCCATCAAACACGAGCAATCCTCTCTTATTAACCGTTATCGAAGGCAGAAGTACGACGTTTGGCTTCCACGAGAAGCTGCCAGGGCTCGCTCCCATGCAACAAGTGTGAACGAACAGCTGCGCTGTAAACGCGGCCCTTTAGCGAGAAGGTGATGTTGCGACGACTCCACAACTGCCTCAGATTGGCAAACGCTGATCAGGTTTTATAATAATAATAATAATAATAATAATAATAATAATAATGATAATAAATCGCCAGCTGTACGCTGTAACGGCGCTTCGCTGCCACGCGACCACCACCAGTTGCGCGTGGACTGAGTATATCTCGAGGACATCCGACCCTACGCAGATTTGAACCGGTGACCTTGTGGTTGTAAACAAGACGCGCATACCACTCGGCCACCGGCCGGCTGATCGTGTCTTGGCGATGCAAAGAGATACTTCTTCGTTGATAGGGTCGTCAGCAGAAACACACCCCAAGATAGACGAAACTATCTACCTGTTCAAGTTGTGCAACTTCAAGTAAGCACGGGAGCAGGTGTAGGCCAATCCAGCAGCAGCACTTTACACTTTGATGGAGGCGAAGCTCATGTCATACTTAGATGCATACACCGCCAACCGATCCAGAATGAGTAGCATACCCCGAGAGTCGGCAAGCCAGCAGCTACATGAAATTCTGCGTTCCTTCAAAAGTACTGATGTAGTCATTCTTCCATGGGAACTTTAAAGCACGTGTTGACCGCCTTCCACCGAGCGAGCAGCACCTTGGGGGTAGTTTTGGTCCTTGTGGCAGTTGATCAGACAATGGAGACAGAATGCTTGCTCTGAAGAAACCATGGACATTGTTGTGTCGTGTTTTCCTTTACTATTTCTGTACCTTTTTTTTGAATCCCATGGTTTCTGATGGCATTATGTCTGTTCGTAGACATTTGCAAATAAATATATTTATATACTGTTTGCTCTTTGCTCGGATCATCGCTTGTTTCTTTCGAGCACCAGTTTTCGGCACTCGAAGAGACAGACTGATATATGGCGATCACCCTCACAAACGCAAGAGTGCTCGCAGCTTGACCACATCGCAATCAGCTAAAGATGGCGCGGAAGCGTAACGGACTGCCGGTCGTACCGGTCAACTTATCTAGACTTCGATCACGCAGTGGTTCTTGCTAAGCTTACATGTGTTTCGGAGGATCCCCTGAGCGCGCTCACTACCGACCGGAAGTCGCAAATCTTCAATACCCCGCGAATTTAACCGGGTACCAAGCCTCGCTGTCAACTTTGCTTGGCTCAACTATTGGGGGTGATCTCGATACGCATTGGGCGCATATCAAAGCTGCTTTAGTTTCTACCAGTATCGACACTTGTAGAGTCTTTCGTCATTCACCGAAGTATTGAAGTTCCGATGTCTTCTTGTCGCTGATGGACAAACGCCGCTTGAGCCCGTCGCATCCCAGACACAGTGAAGCACGCCAATTCCTTGGTTGAGAGTTGCGTAGGATTCTGCAAATGGACCGCGAAGCTTGACGCCCGAAAACCCTTATCCGTAGGCTCACTGACTAAACATCCTGGAAGCGAGTTCCAGCGCTCGATAACTCTACGCGATAACCGAGTATCTGCCCTGATCCGGTCACAACGCGGCTTGTGTAGCTTCCTGGGATGACCGCGAAGGCAAGGCAATCTAGCCGGGCTAAATAGCCAGCTCAAGTCAGGTCCAACCTTCCCTGTTAAAATGTGGTAAGTAAGGATTAGGTCTCCTCGAAGCCGTTGGTAGTGCATTGAATACATACCCAAGCTAAATAGACCCTTTGGGGTACGATTGTCCCCGTAACCCCTCGACCAATTTGGTATCTACCCTTAAAACCCCATCGAGCTCCAATTTGTCCCGAGCAAGGCAGGGCGCGTAAACCTGGACGCAGTATTCCAGATTGGGCCGGACGAAAGCTGAGAACAGCTTCACAAATATGTCTGCAGTTATGCCCCCGAAAGAACGGCGTATTAACCACAACATCCTGAAACCTCTACTTGCGGCCTTCTTCCATTTGTCACCAGAATGCAAAGACGAGGAATGGACGACGCCTAGGTCTACCTGGTGGGAGACAAGGGGGTTTGACCCCACCGAGTACGTAGCTCGAAAGCGGGAAAGTTGCTGCCATACGTAGGACGGAATACTTAGCCTGATTAATGGGCAGTAGCCACAAAGTAGCCCAGTCCCAGATGCTATCCAGTGCATGCTGTATGGTCTCAGAATCCCCAGGAACATTTACCACATTCCATAGCTTAAGGTCATCAGCAAACAATAGTGATGATACCCCAAACTCTCCAGGGAGATCGTTTACGTAGATGGAGAACAGCATCGGTCCAGGGACCTTGTCCTGTGGGACACCGCTAAGGACCACCCGCTTAAAGGATAAGCTGCGACCCACACGTACACACTGCTCTCTTCCCTGTAAGTAGGCAGATACCCAGTGAAGGGAGCTGTCAGCTACGCCGTAGGACCACAGCTTTTGTGATAGCCTCAAGTGGGTACCTTATCAAATGCTTTCGAGAAGGCTACGAAAAGCACATCCACTACGTCGCCATTGTTCATTGCCTCAACCCAAGCTTCACGAACAACCAACAAATTAGTCAAACACGGAAACCCCCTCCGAAATCCACGTTGTGCACTACTGAGTAGATTAAGTCTATTCAGGTGACATTCCAACGAATCTCTCACTAGCTTGTCAAGCAGTTTGACCACGACGCTAGTCAGACTAACTGGCCCATAATTGGCTGACAGACTCCTGTCGCCATTTTTGAAGATAGGACAGATGACAGCCTTCTTCCATTCGGAAGGTAATGCCATTGATCCGTCTCGTGAAGTCGACATATATGCGGTACCATGGCTTAGTAACTTTTGGTCATGAATAGGGTATTGATTCTTGTGGCGCTTTCAGGACATTGGCATACTGTTGGCAGCGTTTGGATATTTCTTCTAGCTGTTTGTCCATGAAAGTTTTACTAATTTCTGACCCACCTCGGACTTCTGAAATCTAAGTGACGTTGGCTCTGCCGACATAACCTCCTGTAACCCTCAGCCGAAATGCATTGTTGGCCAAGGCTCATCCTTATTACTATATCCCCTTTTTTCCTGTACATGCCTATTGTGCCGATGCTCTCCTTTAGCAATTAGACCTAATTCTACGGATTTCACTCTTTGAGCTGATAACCCAATCTCGTCTCAGTGGTCTCTTTGCTTCCGACTACTGTGACCCTAATGATCAGGTATGGACAGACTTATCGGTCTGCTCACATCTCCCTGAGTACACCGTTGGCTTTTACACTTCCGCTCAATAGAGCGTTTCCTGTTCGCACTCCGTTTACAATACTCTTTCAATCGGACGGATATCTCTTCGGGCCTGGCTCTATCTACCCTCAGCTGACTAGTCTCCTGTTTCTGAGTACTCCCAGACAACCGAGACGTTATCGCTCTAGGCTTTCCATTTCAAACACTGTTCCTCTCACCCCGAGGACTTTCATTGGCATGCTAACTGGCTTTTCATATAGTCACGTTCGTCCCGAAAGCTTCTTTGCTTATGACACACATTACTGTTATTCACACCTTAAGTTGGCGGCCTAACTTCACCTGGCTGTCTTATCCGGACGCGGTTGAACTGTCTCCTGCTTTCTGATTCAGCTCGGACTTCTGAGATCTAAATGACCTAGGGTCTGCCGACTTAACGTCCTGTAATCCTCACCTCAAATTCATTTGGCCATGACTCATCCTTAAGATTTCTCTTCATGCCGTTGCTCTATTTCAGTATTCAGATCTACATTATACGGCTTGATTTCTGTGCGCTGACACCCTATTCTCGTCTTAATGGTCTCCTTTCTTTGGAATACTATGTCCCTTATGATATGTTTTAACAGACCCAACGGCCTGTTCACATCACTCCGAGGCTAACTGCCGTTTCGTTCAGCCACTTTCGTCCTAAACCGCTTCTTTTATGATGACGCTCATTACCTTATACTTAGCTATAGTTGGTGGCCTAGCTTCCTCTTGCTGACTTACCTGGTTTTGTCTGAACGGTCTATTGTTTTCTGACCACTCTCGGAATGCTGAGATATAACAGCTCTAGTTATAGTTGACGCAACGCTCGGCTACCGTCACTTCAGTTACATCACTAGGCATTATTCATCCTTATTTTTATTAACAAGGACGGATCATCACCAGAAGAAGGTCGGCGGCCTTTCCACTTCTCCTCAATAGAACCTGTTTTACCGACCCTTACTTTCCTTCAGGTGTTTTCTGTTGCATTCCTTCGTTAATCAACGCTAACTCACATGCATCTGTCCTTTCTGACTTCTTACATTCCTACCAATTTAAGGTTGAGGCAACGCGTCCCTGTCGCTCTTTCTGAGTGATATTCATTCCCATAATCTGCACATCACCTCCTCCTCTCTCTGGTTCCAACCGATTGAGCATATGTGCATTAGGACCCTTTAAAAGCTCTTTTCTTCATCTTCATTCCTATTTTAGAACCATCTTTCATTCTGTACTGCCCCGTGTTCTGGTTGCTTCTCGTCGTATTTCGCCACTTATTATACACATGTATATGCCATAGTTAAATAACAATTGCATGTATAGTGGTACAATAGTTCTGTCATCGCCGCAATTGATCGACTGCATTCCAGACGCATCCCTTTCTTGTGTCTTCGTAGCAGTTTCTGTTCGTTTCCTTTTTTTCCCGAGTCTGTCACAGGTACGGCGACACGCACACAAGGATTGGTCCATCGTTGCGACAACAATCCAAGCCACACAGTTCCTTTATCCGGACATGAGCGGAAGCTTATCAACCATTTTACAACTTATTAACCGGACAAGTCATTCGTTAGCACGCAAGGATACAAATTTTCATAGGCTTGCACCTTTGGGTTCAGTTTGTCTAACGCTATCTCTTCCACATTACTCTTGCCTGGAGAGCTACTTTTGACTTCCGAAGGCACATTCTCCTGCGATAAGAAGCCAGAACAATTGGTCATTATAAGCTCTTCAATCCGCGTTGACCGCTCAATCGGCCGTGGTTTCTTATATTTCTAAACGATTTTACTACATGCCCCGTGGATCTGCAATTCTTTCTTGGGAACCATATTCCATCCTTCAAGACTTCAACAACAATTCAACATATTTCAATGTATATCCCTCGGAGACTTCACGTGGTTCTGCAGAGGATCAACACGTCATATTCAAAATGTTTAGCTCCCGACCTACCAATCGGGCACAGATCAGGACTCGGGAACGCAATAGGCACCCGGCTAACAAACCAGCAGGCAGAAACATGGGACGCAACCTGACTGCGAATAACCGAGTAAACTAACGTTCAACCAGCAACCTAGCCAGTAACAACGCCATTCAATTGATTGGCGGCAGTGTTTCAGGAAGTGGTGGGTTTTTGTCTGGCAAGCGCTCTCCCTATAAAAAGCCACAAATGTCAGTTTAACAACAATGCAGTGTGGCGAATGTGACTCGCCACCGAATAAAGTCACCGCTAGCCGCTGTTCGGCTAGTCAATAACCCATTATACTGAATGCTTCTTTTCATCGCAGTTACCCGTTGATGCAGCTACGCTGTCATGTCCCCGCACGGGTCTCAAGGCTGCACTAACCATTTGTCAGTGCTCTCCATTCGTTGGTGACGAGCCATGAAGCAGGTCACACACGAGTTTGGGCTTTTTGTGGAATGGTTTAAACCTCCTATGTGTGCATGACCTTTCCTTCCCTTCGTTTAACAGGGCATACATCAAAACAAGTGCACTGCATGCGATACCGCAGGTAGGCAACCTATTGTGATAATGTTTCCTTACGTGTAGAGTTGTTTTGCTCCAACAGGCACAGTAACGGTTTATCACGGAAATCGTATGACACAGATGAATGATGAGGATGATGATGAACGTAGTCCGCAACAGCAATTCCAATTACACACACGGGATAATGCAGTCTAAATGACTGCGGCTTCTTCTCGGGATGGGGAGGTTAGTTGTGGCATCGCAATTCTTCATGATGCATAGTAATGGAGATACACCCCATTGGTCTGTGCGTCGCACCCTTGAAGACTGTAGGGTCATTTCATGCATCCATTTAAGTACACGTGTTCTTAAGGTTCAGGGTTAAGAGCCGCGCGAAGTTTTCCCACTTGCCGCGGCGCATACCACAGTTCCCTAGGTAACAGCAAGCGCGATAACCTGTGCATGAGTGTTCAGGGTTCATGCCTTTTGGGTAAAGAACCATTTAGCAGATCACCGACGTCTTTCCACGCAAGCGACCTTTTCACTTAGATTACGCAGACGACATAGCCCTTACCGGTATACTGCAATACATAAATATGAAAAAAGTTTATAAATATAGGTAAATTTCTAGACAAGCGCTAGATGCTGTTCCTGCGTGGGATCAGATCAAATTGTACATAACATCCATGCTCATGCATGGAGAAGAAATATCGTTAACAACTGCTTTTGATCGTGTTTATCTTTCCGAACAGTAAAGCAGGGATAAATACAAACCTTTCGTAGGCCTCGACATTTTTGAAGGCAGTAGTTTGGGTCTCCGTAGCTTGTGTACGAATTCTGCGCTTTTCACCGGCTACCGCTGCCAAACCTTGAGGTGCCTGATTCCATTAGTAAACGATCAATCTATTATGCCAATGGATTGTGTTATTTTCGATGGAAAATGCACCACTAGAGGAAATTTGATTCATTTTCTTTGGTCACATCACCGCATTTCGAGCATCCATTAGTAGCGGGCTCATGGTAAGGAATGAGCAAGCCAAAATTAGATCGTAAAAGTGGAGGGTGGAAACAAAGGAAATAACAGTAGTGGCTAACAATTTAGCCTTTCTTAGAAAAGTGCGACTGAAAGGCCGGCCTACTTAACTAAAAAATACACTAATATTGGAAAATGGAGCCAAAATATAGCCCAGAAACAGCATACCAAAACCGCAAACCTGGCGCGAATTTCAAAGTGTAAATCTCCAAACAAGCGGAATCAACGCCGTTTTGGAGCCGAAATGTTAACTACAACGGGACAACAATGGGCGGTCTAGGACAAACCCTAGGCGCTGGTTACGACAAAGGTAAAATAATTGAGCTAGGTGCAGCGGTTATGGAGATATTTGCATTTTTAGCGGTCGGCGGCGGATAGCGCCATTTTTGAGCCTCCGCTAAATTCACGTTCTGCTTTGGAAGCAGATACACAAAAAAGAAAATAATACAAAAGACGGCTAGGCGTAATAAGTTCCGAATATGGAGTAGTAACTGGGAATGCCTAAGATAACGTGTAATTCGCTGCAGTAGCGAAGTATGACGCAGTGGGCCGAAAAGCATACTTTCTCAGTAAACGTAGTAAAAGTTGGGAAAACAGACGGAAAGGTTTTAGGGAAATACTAGGTAGGCTGTAAGAATTATTATATAGGTAGAACAGCACAGGATATGGTGTAGCTAGCCCACAGCTAGAATGCGACCATGTGCGATTTTCAGAGTATATTGGGCCGCAGAATCCACTATGAATGTGGAATTCAACGTTTTTAATGCTCCGATGTGGATGCGAAAATTATACCAAAGCCGCATGAGCTGAGTCCATATGGATAAGACAAGGGAACATAAAACTCATTTGCCCCGTCTGAACTAGGATAACGCAAGCATTTCCTACAGAAATATTACCAGTTTCGACTCTTTGAGGCTATTTTATACGTCGTTATGGTTGTATCACTGACACTAACGAGCCAGGGTGGTCTTCCAGTGATAATAAAAAAACTAATGTGAGAAAATTCACAAAATGTGTCCAGGTGAGAAACACCTTGGGTTCCGCTTTGGTTAGACACGAATACCACTTCTTTTGGGGGTTGCGCCATCTCAAGCATGACCGATTAGTGGGCCACAGGTGCTAAAGCACACGACTGTGCATTAAGTTGCTAGTTTAGAGCTCTGTTTCTCTTAGCTGAGAGTCGGATACAAGTGCCTGTGGTGTTGGACCAGAATAACGCAATCGTTCCCTGGAGAAACATCATCAGTTTCAGCACTTTGAGGTTATGTTATATATCTCAATGGATGTGCCACCAATGCTAATGAGCTAGAGATGTCTTCTATTGATAATAGAGAAATAGGTGTCCAGAAAATTAGCGAAATGCATTCAGGTGGGAAATACCACGAATGCCGCTTTGGTTAGGCATGATCACCTCATCTTATAGAGGTTGCACTTTCTCATTTGTGACGGATTATTGGTCCTCATGTGTTAAAGCACACCATTTCTGCATCGCGTTGCTATTTTGAGCTCTAACTCTCTTGGTTGGGAGTCCGATGCAAGTGCAAGTGATATTCACCAGTGTAAGGTAATAGAAAACTGGGAGATCACAACAGCTATTAACTTGGAGGTTTCCTGGTGGGAAGCTTCCACATTGTCAGGCAAAATAAATAAAAAATAATATAACGCAAGTAGAGAAGATAACGGAAAACAAGTGGGAGCTGGTTGTTCACCCACCATTACGCATTACGTATGGTAAGCTTTGGAGCCAGGTAAAGGTTAAAATTACGTACGAACGGCCAAGGAAAGAAGAAGTAGTGGTCAAAATATCTGGGTGTCTAGCTTTCCGGGTGACAGGGGCTTCAATGCCGCATGGTTAGCTTTTTGCCAGAGAAAGGGAATCCGGAAAAATTGTTGTGCAAGCATAAAGGATTGAAGAAAATATCTGGTTTTTCATAATGTCTGTCTACCAGCGTTTCCGATAGTGATAGGCATATGTTTAACTCAGATAAAACTAAATGTACGGGGCAAAAGAGCTTAAGTGGAGAGTAAATGCCTGAGTATAGGTTATGGTTATATTGCCTTCGAGGTGGGTAGGTGGCCCTGTTATATAATCATCGGTGTAAAGTAGCGAGTACTTAAACCTAGGGGAGGGCATCGGTTATGGACGACTAGTAGATGCCACTTATGTAGGCTAGTAGAAATACCTTTAAAGCAGGCAATTTATACGACTATTTTAGACAGATAAATGGTAACTTACGGGCACACCATACGTGTGGACAACAACGCTAGAACTTAGCATTTCACATTAGGCTTAAAGTTGTTAAAATGTTTTTAGTAGATGTGACTCATGGGTCACAAGTATAAGTATTCGCAAGAGACCAAGTGGACTAGGTATTTGGAAAATACTAAGGGTAAAGATGGAGACGAAGGAACCAAAGTGTAGAAGAGAAGGAAGAAGTGAAGTAAAGTTTGTCCGTTCGGATTGCTTCCCCATTGCTATGCAAAATCCTGCCTGGTCAGTGCCTACAGGCTTACGATGCTCCCATTCAATAGTACAAGGCTGCTTTACGTGCTGGCCTGTTGAGCAGTAAGAACCTGGACGTCGAGAAGGAGCTTTCAAAGGATTTGAGCTACCGATTAGTGTTTCCAGGTTGCCTTTGCGGTAGCGTCTACTATTTCAAGACTTCCTATTAACTAAGTGTCGGTGGGAGCCAGTAAAGCGCTCAGCTACTACTGGGGTAGGCTGAATACCTTTTATGGTCGGATTAGCAGTCCTAACATCTGTAAGATGCGTGCAACTGATCGGGCCGAGATCTCTCACGTGGTGTGACAAGGACCGCAAAGTATGGGGAGGACCTGTGAGCCCAAGATGCTCCTGTCATAAAACCTATTTGAGCGCAATTCAAAGTTGCGCCGGAGCAGACCAAAATGTGATCTATGCCCCATCGGGGCCGGTCTCAAAAAGGTTGTCATCAGAATCACAGATGTTGAAAAGGCGTCTTATGTTATCCAGGCACATAAACTTTCGTACCTCCTGCTTGAAAGCCTGTGGATTGTGCATCTCCCGCAGCTGTGAAGGTAATTTGTTCCAGATATTTACATAAGCAACAAGGAAGAAACGTGAACGTAGTTTCTTCCTCGCTGGCAGCGGGGCAACTGTGCAGTGTTTGTTTCGGGGTTGAATTCTGATCCTCTACCCAGTGTCAGGCTGGGGGTATCACTATGCACCGCTTGGTATATTAACTTGTGTAAGAAGCACAGGTTTAAGATAATGCGCCGCAGCCATAGAGGCTGGAGTCTGAGATGGTTACACCTCCGTAGGTAACTAAGCGCTAGTCCTTGTGGGGCTACTATTTTGGTAAACCGCCGCTGAGCCTTTTCGAGCAATATGCGGTCTGATTTCCGCAAATTACTGAAGATGAAGGGGCAGTATTCCAGCTGCGGACGAACATGACTGTGGTAAAGCTCCAACCGTGCTTCAGCCGAGTTAATGTGGCGGCCTATGTGGAAGACCATTCTGCGTGCTTTTGCTACCTGATGCTGCACGTTCTCTGAAATGTTGAGGGTCATAGAATAGCGAATACCTAGGTCAGTAGCTAACGGTTTTAGTTGGATGGGCGTACCATTCAACGTAAACGCACCATCCGATATGGAGCATTTGTGGGTCAGAATACTAGATTTATCAGCAGTGAATGTCATTTGCCAATTTTGACACCACGACTCTAAGGTCTTCAGGTCTTCATGGATCTCTTGTAGTGTGGATACTTTGGCGATTGGTGGGAAGACATATACGACTTTTAAATCGTCGGCAAAGAGGAATGGGCGACCATGGCGCAGGCCGCTACAGATGTCGTTCACATAAATCAAAATCAGGGTTGGTCCAAGCACGCTGCCTTGCACAACACCGCTGGAAACTGTGACAGGGATGGACTCAAGGTGTGCTACCTTCACGGACTGCGTACGCCCGGTTAGGTAGGATTTAAGCCAGTCAAGCAGAGGGGTGACTATACCGTAAGCCTTGTGCTTATGTAATAGGCGGTTATGGGGGACCCTATCGAACGCCTCTTGCATATCGAGGTATAGCGTAATAATCGTCAGACCTGAATCAATCGCGCCAGTGACCAGGTTGAGAAAATCAAGCTGGCAGGTTTCGCAGGATCGTGCGCTTAGAAAACCATGCTGTGACCTGCTAACGTGGCCTCCTGCATTCAAGCAGGCCATAAGCGCACGCTTAACCGATTTCTCCACCACACGTGAGAGAATAGATGTGTGGTTTATGGGTCGGTAGTTGCCGACTTCCTGTACGGAGCCACCTTTATGGCGCGGTGTGATGACAGAGTGCTTCCAAGCCAATGGGTATTGGCCCTTCTCCATAGAGAGTGTGAAGAGTTTCAAGAGGAGTATGGAAAGGTCATCGCCCCCGTTCGTAAGCAGTATGGGTGGAATTCCATCAGGACCAAGTTTGGTGGATGTTTTTATTGTTTTGTTAGCGGAACGGATGCATTTTAGATAAATAAATAAATATTTTATTCTCGACAAAGCGAGACACGCCTTTTGGGCATGATCAGCATATTGCATAATTGTACCTGATAGCGGAATAAGCGGCACCAACAGTGGGAGTGGTAAATTTGGAGACAGTAGTGTGGGCCCATGGAGTTCAAAGGTTGTATGTAGTCTATGTACACAGAATGCGAGAGGTAAAACTAGTGATCAGGTCACTTATATGGTATGTTGATGAGGAACTAGTCCGATGAGGTCCCGTAAGCAATGTAGGTCAGTGAGCGAAGTATGAGGAAACGGGTGGAAGATACTTAAGAATAGTGGTATGTCACTAGTCAGATACGTAGGCGTGTTCGTGCGAGAGCCGATATATGCACAGAACTTGTAAATGTATGTCAATCAACTTGCCAATATGTTAAGGGCGGTGACTTTATTGAGTGGCGAGTCATATCCGCCACGTCGCAGGGTTGTTAAACGAACATTTGTGGCTTTTTGTAGGGAAAGCGCTTGCCAGACGAAGACCCACCACGTCCTGGTACACTGCCGGCTGTTGATATACATTGGCAAGATGGTATCTGACCGATTACCCACGCGGATATTCGCAGTCATGCAACACCAATTTGTTTCCTATGGCTGTGTAATCGCCTTCGGAGTCCATTACAAGCGGTTGGGGCTGTTGAATTTGGACGACTCAGGTGACTTGTATTGAATTGATCAGTTTCCTAGGTACTTTAGTGTGCCATGATTATGAAGTGCGGGTTTTTCTTTGTTCTTTATTGAATCCGTGTCCATGGGAGCGTCGCAGGTACGTCTTCAGCGGTGTTCGGTGCAGGTAATGTTATCCTGTAGAACAAGGGTGAGAAGAAAAACGGACCGAGCAAACTGCCAACAAAATTGAACTGAACCGTGGAGAGCAGCTGGTTTGTGGACACATATAGCTCAGTAGTGACCGGGGACATTACTTCACACTGGGACTCTTTGATGTAATAGTTGAACATCTCACATATAGTCCGTGGATCTACACTTGCTTTGCAAGGGCCGAAGCGTATGGAAGGGATCTTTGCTCCATAATGAGGAGTGCGAGAACGCAGCAGCCAGCTGAGGTGATTGGTTTTATGTGCACTGGCCATGGCTGCTCTTTCTTGAGATGTTTTAATCAATACAGACCTGGACGATAGCTGGCTCGCAATCTCGAAGGCTCTCAGCACATGCGCAAATTTGAACGTCTTGTAGTAGGAACGTCGTAGTTGCCTCAACCTTGCATGCAGCTTAGTTTGCCTCCTAATTTTTCCTGAACTTTTATTTAAAGGAGTAAATGGAGCCAATAGGTCTAGACAATAGTGCAGTTTGCCATAAAATATTGCGGACGATTGCTCCAGGGGGTCGGACAGAAAGAACTGTTCCCAGTTCCTTGCTCGAATAATCGTGGCAAATGTGGGCCAGTCTATGGAGCTTATCTGCCGGTATATCTCAATGACCTCTGATCTACTCGTACAGATTGCCGGGATGGTTGCAAACAGCGAGCAGTATACCACTCTGTGGTCGCTCTTCGGAAACTCTAGGCCTACAGATGCACGTATATTGGATATACCCAGTGTAAATATCAGGTCTAACAGGTGTTTAGACCTGGTCGGCGTTGATACATGCTGCACCCATCCTCCCAAGTTGATGCAGGCTAATAGCCCACTATACTTCGCTGGGGCAGTGGGTGGAAACCACTGGATTTCAGGAAGATTGAAGTCGCCCGACACAAGCTTGCATGCACATGGATGGCTCGCAGCTATCTCAAAAGTAGTTATTAGCGCTTTATCACTCACTTGTGATGCATCAGAAGTCCTGTAAATGCATCCAAGCAGTAACTTGGGTCCCATGGCTTCAACCGCCATTCCGGAGGCGCTACCTTCACGGGGTCTAAACAAATGGGTTTGGCTTGCCTCGTACTCAGAGAACAACTTACTCACCCGGAATAATATATGTACATGGATCCCCCGTTCCACAATCGAAGACAAACAACTCTGGCGTGATTAACTACACTGTCTCAAACATTCCTATTTGCCATTCACCTGGAGCTATTCTGATGTCATTTCACGGACAGCGTTGCGCACGTATACGTGGCTATTCCGATGGTCTTCCATGGAATTTTCACTTGGCTATGGAAACAGTTACACTTACTTACATTTGCAGGAATCCCAAATCCACTTTGCGGAGAATGGCGTTTTTACCCATTAAGGACATATTCAGCCACAAGAAACAACTTCACTCGCCGACCCCATGCCAAGTCCTGCGTGGATAGCTGGATACGGTTTGCGAGCCGTGCATGAATATAATAGAAGCGCCGGCCTCTATTAACAATGTGTTTACTCACCTGCATCATTATCATTCGACTCTTCGAATCTTGCATCATTGACCGGCTTCAACGACTGCTGCCGTATCAGAACTAAGCCATTCGGCCAACCAACGAAGAATTTTGGCTGTCAACCGACTGCGAATAATCGAATGCAAAATCGGTCTGTACGATGCATAACCGACTTGCACCATTGTTCAACGGAAGCTACGGCAGTGTTCCAGGACGTGGTGGGTTTTCGCCTGGCAAGCGTTCTCCCTATAAAAAGCCACAAATGTCCGCTTAACAACACTGCAACGTGGCGGATGTGACTCGCCACAAAATAAAGTCACAGCTAAGCATTTCACACTGACGCCGTCCTCAGCCTTCTACATCGAACCTGTGCAACTAATTCTGCTATGATGAATGCTTTGTTGGAGCACTGATCATCTCTATCTCGGAATGATTATTAGTTGCAAAAAGCCTTGTTTAGGCTCCTGTGCTCACGGATCACTACCTGGCGAAATTACCCCCAACTTGTGTGTTGACGGATTTTTGCGCGCCACAGCGGCATATTGTCCCTGGGTCTGACTATTACCTGACAGTATGCCCACTCATACTGACATCCTCTTTTTTTATACTTATCATTAAAACGAAATGTTTTAACATTCCACGGATGCTATGCTTGTATGCATATTTGATCACGCCTTTACAGATGTGTCTCGTTTTACCGAGAATATACCATTTATTTTTTTATTTATTTATTCATATAGAGTCCAATATTTCGGTGTTATCTAGGACTTCGATACTAGCAGAGAAAGTTTGCTTCAGCTAAATAGCACACCCTTTACCTCGTTTGTGTGTACGCAAAGGTGTATACAGCTGGTAGCCTTGAATGAAAAAGGAATTATCGAACGTATAGGCACCAATACATGTTTCGGTGACTAGTGTTGCATCAGGCGCAGCAAGGATAGCCAAAGGGCGTAGAATATGCATCTTGTTGTTCAGCGACCTGGCATTTATGAGTATAATGGAGAAAAGTTGGCCAGGGTCTCCCAGTTTTATGGATGACATAAAGGGAGCACGAAGAGCTACTGGGCCATCTGTAGAAGCTGTAGGAACTGGGTCAAAAGAAGTAAGAGCGTGCTTTTCGTTGGTGACGTATTGGGTGTCGGGATGAGCTTGTCGCGGCTCATCCCTACCTGGGATAAAAAAGGCACGTGATGTGGTGTAGAAGGAGGGGAATTTGCCCGCTCAGGTAGTTGTTGTGGCGGTAACAACCGGTGGGAAAATGTGGGTACTCCCGCGCCAGGCTATCTGGAACATGGTGAGAAGAATCTTGAATAATATTGGGTGATGTACTAGCTGCGGAAGTCCGGTGTGTGGATATGGGACGTGTGATTGTTTCCCTGTGACCGCGGGCTATTTTCATTACCGCTAGCTTTCGCGGTTTGAGATAAGTTGATCCATCATGGTTGCACTGCGTAGTTGTTCAAAGTTTGTCACGACGGTATTTAAAGTTGCTTCATCCTTGAAATATATTTTGATCGGTGCAGGGAATTTACTGCTTCTTTTAGGTAGTCCCGCAACACGTACCGAACGTGTTGCTAACCCAAATACTGCAAGGATAGATCTCGTAAATGCACCTAAAGAACGATCCCCGGGTACGTAAAGTACCTGGGTGGAATACGGCCAAATACCCCATACTGATGTCGGCTGGGGGATGCACCTTCAATCATCCGTCCTCACAGGTAAGCAGTGTGATCAATGATGAAGATTGTTTCACAGGGGAAGAGAAATGCCACGCCAATTCCCTTCGGAGTTTGCACCGCCACGTAGCCACCTCAGACGCATCGTCTACGCCTTGTGAACCTGCAATCGGACTTCCTCACAGGTAAGCAGTGTGATCAATGATAAATGTTGTTTCCCATCTGAAGTGAAATGCCACGCCAATTGCCTTTTGAGTTAGTACCGCCACTGAGCCAACTCCGACGCATTGCCTCCGCCATGTAAAGCTTCATTCATCCGTCGTCACAAGTAAGCAATGTGAGCACTGAACCATGCTGTTTCACAGCATCGCCTCTCCGTTGCAACGGTTTGCCGCCTCGGGATAATAAGCCGCCGTAACACGCCCATCTGGTATAGCTTGTCCTTTGTTTACCTCCATGTCTTCGTGAACGACCCAATGGCCCTTTTCCGGGACACCCATGCTTTATGTCCTCGCGTCTCCCCTAGATGGGCTGCAGTGCGGGGAACATATCAGCAGTGGATGGGTCCGTAATCGTCTGAACATCATTTTTGTAACGTACATTGGGACAATGGAACATTGTATTTAATGGGAATAAAAGCTCGAGCTTTACAGGACCCATAGGGTAAAGAGTTCGGGTCGGGTGTAATGAAAGGCGGAGCAACCTTATAGCGGGTTTCGCTCGCCTGTTAGCCGTTTCTTCATCGGGCTTATGTGGGATATAAAAAGAATGCACGCCGGCTCAAAGCGAGACATCCCATCACGCCTTTCTAAACGGCATTGGAAAGGAAGTAAGTAGAAGAAAAAAGAAAGAAAGAAAGTCCATCCAGTAGAATGTAATTAAACTAGAGAATAGCGCGGTGCAACTCGGCCAGCTGGCAGTCCAAGCAAATCTTACAGTCCGCCACAGTGGGTGCCAAGACTAAATCGGCGGGCAGAGCATTCCACCGTCGGCAGATTCGCAAAGCGAAGTTGTGTTGTCCGCAGTTCAGCCGACTGTGCTGATGTGTGAGCTTCAGTGGGTGGCCACGTAGGTGGGAGCCCGACCAGTTTGGTTGCTCGACGTGTTGCGGCTTCGTGTATACGTTGGTCCTTCAATAACCAAGGGCTCCAAGCCTGAATAGCGAACTTCAAGTGGGGTGGAAGAAAAACGTTGAGGTGGAGGCGGAAATTGTTGGGGTTAATCTGACCGAAGGCAAGTTTCAGCAATCCCACCATGCGGCTAGCAGCAGCTGCAGCTTTCCGGCAGGAAGCGGATACGGAAAGACTAGGCTGGGTAATGATACCCAAGTCTCTTTTGGTTGAAGAGATATGGAGGATATACGCTCCCAGGTAATATATAGGAGAAAAAGCGGAGGAGCAGGTAGAAAGGACGCGACATTTCGAAGCATTAAATAGAGGGTTATTTTCTATGGACCACTGCTGTAGACGGTGGACGTCCGTCTGAAGTGCGTGGGCATCGTCCGGAAGGTTAAATGTGCGCCACAGCTTCGCGTCATCCACGTATAGTAGCAGCGAAGACTCCACTTGCGTTGTGACGTCGTCCATGAAGGCTAGGAAGAGGTACGGTCCGAGAACAGACCCCTGTGGAACTCCGCTTGTGGCAAGTATGCGGGGAGACAACGCTCCGTCGACGCGTACTTGGAAGGTAAGGTTTTGCAGGTAGTTCCGGATCCAGTACATCAAGTCCGCTGAGACGCCGTAAGATGACAGTTTCCGCAGCCGAATCTTGCGGTCGGCCTTGTCGAAGACCTTGTCGAAATCCAGAGAGATCACATGCGTTTCTTGGCCACAGTCAGCTGTAGTCGTCCAGCTGTCGCTGGCAAGTAGCAGGTGACTCAGGCATGACCGGTGACGCCGGAAAACGTGCCGGCAATCAGTGAGCAGTTTCTGGGCCTCCAAGTGGTCCATTAAAGCGTCTGCGACGATCGTTTCCATCACGTGTAGGTAATATACATGGTACAGTTACCACATGCCAACAATCCGGGGAGACGCACTAGGGTGTGCAGCCGCGTACAATGGTGTGTGCAAACTGGCTCTCCGGTAAGCAATTGTTAGAGGGTTTCATGTCCCAGGGTGGGTGACGCGTATGGCGTAGCGCGGATGCATTGTTCCCGTGATATGACACTGCGTGTACGCCACATACGGAGTGCTGCGTTCATCGGTTGTCAGCATACCTTCGGACTGACATCATGTGAATGGAAACCACTCCCAAAGTTGAGCAAAGAATGATGCTACGTAAAGGAAGGAAGGGGTATACATATCCTCTCACCATGAGGACATCACGAACAGCCAATGGGTTGCGGACATCCGTTTGCATAACTTTCTCACCATAGGGGGGCGGCGGCACATGACTTCCACATGTAGGGTAACTCAACGCCACGCGCACCCTGCTTGGCTGATTTCATGTCCGCTGTTAAGCGTGTTGTCACCTCGCTCAAGTAAAGCATGGCATGCCATCCATAAGCCTGCATTCCCTCCTTATCAGCCGGTGTCAGCAACGTCCTCACGTAGGGCACAGTTGCCCGTGATCCTAGTCAATAACCCATTATACTGAATGCATCTTTCCATTGCAGTTACCCGTTGAGGCAGCTACGCTGTCATGTCCCCGCACGGGTCTCAAGGCTGCACTAACCATTTGTCAGTGCTCTCCATTCGTTGGTGACGAGCCATGAAGCAGGTCACACACGAGTTTGGGCTTTTTGTGGAATGGTTTAAACCTCCTATGTGTGCATGATCTTTCCTTCCCTTCGTTTAACAGGGCATACATCGAAAACAAGTGCACTGCATGCGATACCGCAGGTTGGTAACCTATTGTGATAATGTTTCCCTACCTGTAGAGTTGTTTTGCTCCAACAGGCACAGTAACGGTTTATCACGGAAACCGTATGACACCGATGAATGATGATGATGATGATGAATGTAGTCCGCAACAGCAATTCCAATTACACACACGGGATAATGCAGTCTAAATGACTGCGGCTTCTTCGCGGGATGGGGAGATTACTTGTGGCATCGCAATTCTTCATGATGCATAGTAATGGAGATACACCCCATTGGTCTGTGCGTCGCACCCTTGAAGACTGTAGGGTCATTTCATGCATCCATTTAAGTACACGTGTTCTTAAGGTGCACGGTTAAGAGCCGCGCGGAGTTTTCCCACTTGCCGCGGCGCATACCACAGTTCCCTAGGTAACAGCAAGCGCGATAACCTGTGCATGAGTGTTCAGGGTTCATGCCTTTTGGGTAAAGAACCATTTAGCAGATCACCGACGTCTTTCCACGCAAGCGACCTTTTCACTTAGATTATGCAGACGACATAGCCCTTACCGGTATAGTGCAAAATGCCCCGGTACGTTCGAACTTCCGACGCGGTTGCGAAACATCGCCCCTAACATCGACGGGCAGGAAGAGTCTGCTAACCTTCCACCATCGGCGCCTTCGCAGTTCGCGTGAGTAACCGGCGTGCTGGATGCCTGGTTCACGGCGCAACACAAGCAATTCTTGCGTCCGCAATTCCCTTCCGAAGTACGCATGCCAATGCGCACTTTCCAAAATATTGCTTCCCATATGTGATGCATACTTCATAGTTACTCACGGGTACCACACCATTTCTGTGATAATTTATGTTTCGCAGGCACATTCATATGCGCAGCCCATTGCTTCCCCTGCCAGCGCCCCGTTAAGGTGCATGCACATCCGGTTAACCGCACCATCCATCAACCGGACACCGTTAGTTCCCTACGCCAAACAGGTAACTCAGCACCAACATCCCTCTTTGATGCGGCGTCTCTGCACTGCTGATGCGTTGTGAAGTAGTCAATAACCATTTCTCAGTGTTTCACCTTTGTGGGTAAAGCGCCGTTTAGAAGCTACCCCGCGAGGTGTGGAATATTTGTGATTGCTTGAGACATCATATGTCCCTGTGGCATCAACTTGTCATGGTGCGTTTAAAATACGCCTTTAATTTTCCTTTGGAGGTAATACACAAGTCGCACTCATTACCTGACAACAATCCGAGGAGATGCACTGCGGTGTCTGGCCGCATAAGTTATTGTGAGCTCACGGGTTGACCGCTAACTACTTGCTAGATCACTGCAAGATAAAGCTTTGGTAATATAAGCGGCATATCGGCAAATTCAATAGCGCAGAAACCTTTATACCAGCACCTAGTGACGTGGTGGTAGTGGGTGCAGTGCCATTGATGTACGCATGTGGGACATGCAGTACGTTATTGTCAGCTCCTGTGAAGAGTTGTGTTGTTATGCAAAACACGTTCATGGGGGGATGACGAGATAGATGCAGTGGGATAGGTGAGTTAAGTGCAGCGGATATGTGTGCCCGTGGCGGAGGATTGTTAAACTGCTGGCAGCCGTCCGCTGACGGGTCAATTGTGGGTTTCAGGTCAAAGGGGGTTAAGCGTAGCGCTGGAACCAACGGATTCGGTCCACTGCAATGTGTGCATGACTTTTCGTGGATGCTAAAATGTAACAGGATCCCTGGTATTAATGTTGGATGTCCTGTTGTCATTAGCAGCACATTGCCGGCCTCGGCTGGGCGCTGTATATCCGTGTGATTTGAACTAATGGTGACAAGTTGCAGTTTTAGCAGTTGCATTTGCTCGTTCCAGTGCATGCGCTTTTCGCATTGCGTGGCTACATTTGCACCCAGCAGCAATCTCGGATAACCGTTGATAAACATGAGCAGAGGGTGTCATACTCATTGGTTGCCGTTGCATGGGTAATGCTTTCACAACGTGGGTAGTGTAACGGGTTTGGTTGGGAATTTGAAAGTGCTTTATCGGGTTTGGGGTGTTGCGCAGGTAGTTCCGACGATGACTATGTGCTTCGTTGACAATGCACTTCTGTACGAAATTGGGAATCGGAGGTCCTGTTGTATGCCGTCGAGCAATCAGGTGGTGTGGTATTTCGGGCAATGGCACTAAGCATAACTGACTCATATCGGGACCTTTTCGTATACACCTTTTGTTGCACTGATATGGAATCCATGGGAGACGATGGGGGAGAGATGTGGAACACCATTGCTTTCAGCTACTGATCGCCGGCGTCGTGTGGATAGGGAGTTGCGTGGGGTCATTGCCAACGCTGACTAAAGTAGTATATAATGATAGAAAGCGCACACTCTCTAGTTTAGAGTCTATGCAGTACAGGTCAGACATATCAAATGCCTGCGTACTATACTCCGTCGTGTCCACCGCAGTCAAGTTTTCAGCTCATGTGCGTGACTTAGCAACAATATACCTCCGCTAATTACCGTCTTTTGAGGGCTTTTTTGCATCACCGTATGTTAGTCGCTGTGAGGAATGCAAATGTATTTCGCACTGCCTTCAGAAAGACGCAGCGTGGGTTAGACTTTCTTGCGCATGTGTGTCTTGGGGTTTTGTGAATCATTTCGCACGGGTTTCTTTCTTGGGATATAGAAAACTAGTAATCCAACTTCATCTTTGCAGCGGGGTTCTGTCTGGTTTTATCACAATTCGCCGGAGGTTCCAGTGCTGAATAAGTGCAAATGGGGCCTCAGGGAGTCGTGTAGTGAGCTGCTGTTCGCAAAATTCCTTACCTTCATAATTAACCTACGAAATGCCAATAAATGTCAACCCTTGCATATTAGTGGTAACGCAATTGCAGATCAGTCTCCTATGGGATCTATATCACTGCGGTGTACTGATGAAGCCCGCGATGCAGGTGTCATCGTAGGGAACAATTTTCATCCTTGGATACCTTGCCTCCATGCCGCCAATAAAGCGAGACATGAGTTACTTCGTCTTAGGAGGGCGCTGAGCAACACTGAGGCGTATGTATTCTTCCCGTAATATAACGCAGCCGTTAAGCCACATATGGAGGGTCGTGTTCAGGCGTCGTCATCATACCTCCGGAGTAACATCATGGGTATAGAAAAGGTTCCGAAGGTGGCCACCACGATGATGGAACGCCAACCACGGAGGTGTTACGAATAGCGTCTAAGGATGAGGACATCAGGAACGGTATATGGAAAACTGCAATCCGTTTACATAACCTTCTCACCTATGGCAGCGGCGCCACCTCACTGTCAAATGTAGGGTTACAAAGCACAAGTCGTGCTCACTGCCGCAAAATCATTGCATCTGTCTTCCCTTAAAAGTAGGTTGCAGGAAGCTCAACCCCTCAAGTACGTTATCCCATCAACGTAAGTCAATGCTACGCCAACCAATAAGGCGGATTTCATACCTAATATTGTTTATATACGTAACACGTGTCTCCTGGTATCCGTGATGTCACCTTCCTCTTATAAACCATGTCATGGTATCCATATGCCTGTATTATCCATGTTGCACACCGTCTCAGCCAAGTCATCACGTGTGCACTGTCGCTAGTCATGGACATCAATCTGCCATTACACTTAATGCGTCTTTCCATTGCAGGTACCTGTTGAGGCAGTTCCACAGTCATGGTCCCCCACGTGTTTCACGGATCCACAAACCATATCTCAGTGTTCTCGATTCGTGGGTAAAGAGCCATGAAGCAGCTCACCCACGAGGTCGGGAATATTTGTGAATGGTTTAAACATTATATGTCTGCAGTGTGACCAATACCCTTCGTGCCACAGTGGATACATCGAAGTCAACGAAACTGCTTGCAATAGCAAAGGTTAGCAAACTTTCGTGAACATCCCATTCCTACCTGTGGCGTGCTTACATTTCATCACCAATTTTTACCGTTTATCACCGTAACACTATGACGCGCATAAGTATAGTTCCACCAACTATTTTCCGCGTACTCCTCTCTCTGCATAGTATGTGCCCTGCCGTTCAGGAATGATGCCTCTGGTCGGCACCAGCAATGATAATCAAAAGGACGGGGTAATGCAGTCCAATACACCGCTGAATTTCAACCGATGGGTAGATTGCTTGTTTTTTGGAAGCAATCATGATGCATAGTAATAGAGATCATAGTACACGTCTTTGTTCGGTACTACGTTAAGAGGCACCCGGTGTCCTCCCAGTTGCCGTGACGCATACGCAAGTTCCATAACTGACAACCAGCGCCATAGCCCCCGGTTGACGGTGACTGATGCACTGCATACACCTCTCACCTGTGCTTGCAAATCATAGGATTACGGCCTCGCCATGAATCAACGTGGTGATTCTTGCCCACTTGCATACCTCACCATGCCGGAGCCTCTCCCCATACGTACGGCAGCGGCCATGTGATTATTCAGTGGCCCATCGTCACAGGTACCGTTGGTTGGATATCATTACTTATCTAGCAGAGCCGCAGTGGTATGCGCAGTGACACGCACTAGCGGAGGTTACTCACCTCTTGTGCACACAATGACGATCAGATATCACTATTCCTTTTAACATGCCATTCACGGAGCATTGCATTGGTTAACTCCATCGGAGGCATTACCTTCCATATCACACGACCTGCCCCTACCCATTGCTCAGGGTCATTCCTCAGCCGACTTATATAGACGGCTGAGCGCACGGTCCTATATTTCATAACTTACCGTAACGGTAATCCTTTCTTCCAGTGGTATGTGACATCTACTAAAGTAGTGAAGTACCGCTGTCCTTATTCCATTACATCCATTTTCCACCACCTTCGCAGTGTTACTTAACATGAGAGAATAACAAATTTGCAGCCACTTATGCGTAGTGTATATATCGGCGTGGGTGTGCAGATAAATATCATCCTGACTCCAGTACTGCGACATCATGGGTTTGGTAATTCCGCTTCTCCTGCGTAACTTTGTTGCCTTTGTATCATCTGTACCTACATTGTGTACGTTTAATCATTATGGCGATATCCTTGCTGACCGATTCACATCATTCGCTAATTTAGAGAACAGTTATGCCACCTTTCTGTATGCATCACTGAATTCATTTCATTTCATGTTGTACGTTCCAATGATTACCGGGTATTGATATCACCTATGTGGCTGCGCTGGATGTACATGTTGACAAGGTGCCTTCTTCTTTCTTACCCACTATCTCGTCCACGCGATCTTCATGAGGCAGTTGGTCGTTCCTGGACGTGACGGGGTGAAGTGTCCTTGTGGCCGTGTGAGGCTCGATTATCGGTTCCATGCACTCAGTGTGCAGCGCACTACGATCCAGCCACCGCCTTGTGTGCGCTTGATTCCAAAAATACAGCGTGTTTGCTTTTCTCTGTTAAGGAATGTGCGCCGGCTACCTTCAGGAAACCCGGCTTCCATCCACATGCCTCCCGGTCACGTTTCCCTCCTTTAACACTGTATATGGGGTGTGTAGATGAAAGCGTGGGTAGTGCAGCAATACCCACCCATGGTCCCTCTGTAGACGCATGTGACCGTTGGCTAGTCAAACCCCAACACACCTAAGTTAATCTATGCATACGTACACGTATACATAAATGCAAGTAAGAATTATATATCTGTATATATATAGATATTCACCTATATATTTATATATACATATATATATTTACATATGTATATACATCTACATTTGTATCAATATACATATACACATACATACCATTGTCTATCTAACCAGCTATATTTATGCTCATCCACATAAGTACCATGCTGTAAAGACGTGCCTCGCCTAATCGAGAACAAAAGCTTCATTTACTTATTAGCAAGTGGTACACACACATTTATATATTTATATATATACAGATACATATATATATGTGTGTGTACATATACGTTGCTGGCGGCATCCGGTTTCGGAATCCCTTGTCACTGTGGCCCCCACGTATCCGCAGATAAACCGGGTTACCTATGATAACTTCCTTTTCTGAGCTACCACGGTAATAACCTTTACGCGCAAGCCGTTAACCGTACCTACAATCAACCGCGCACCGTCAGATACCCTACTGCAAAAAGAAAAGTGTATACCAAACCTTATGTTATGCCGCGTCACTCCATTTCAGATACATGTTTAAGTATCCACAAACACTTCCTCAGTGTTCTTGCTTCCTGGGTAACCATCCTGCGAGCAGCTCATCTGCGAAGTGCGGCAGATTTACCATGGCTGCCAACTTCATATGTCACCGGAGCATCTACCTATGGTGCTGCATTTACCAAGCCCCTTCCCTTTTTCCCCATCTGAAGCATAACCTCAACGTGTACATCTGACGCAATGACGCTTGTGGCACACGCCTCCCGGAGTACCATTTCCACTCAACCGATTAGAAGCATCCAGGTCCATGGATCCGATTGCAATTGCACAGGTTGGTAACCTCTTATGGATGTCACACACCTACCCGCCCCGTGAATTTCCCCCTATAGGCTGCTCCGCTTCTGCACTGGTATACACCGACGGACATAACGTTTACTGCACAAACTGATTTCAGTGTACATATCTATGTAGTGTACGTCACATTCGCCCGTATATGTTTGCGTAACGGTTACATCAACCATGTGTATGTGAGTATCGTCGCAGTAGCCCAACCGTACAAACCGAGCCTTAGTACTGCGTTCCGGGGTCTTCACAAGTTCACTCCATCGACTTGCACATGTGCACCCTATGCATACCCCTTTCATATTCATTACCATTCATCGCACGCTTGCTTACCTGTTACGGGAACTTCACATTTCGTACACCGCTATATGGGTCCTGCATGAAGGGAATAGTTACACCGGAAGGATGTTCCCTACACCCTCGAACATTGCTTCCTTGCCGAACGCCTGGAGTGCAGCACCACTCAGTATGCGCATCCCGTGTGCTTCCATCCACCTGCACCCCCCACATGCCTCCAGGGCACATTCATTTGGGTTTCCGTTACATAAATGGTGTGTCGTTGTGACTGATGGTGGTGATGTTTGAAAGGAAAGCAACACGGGAATGTATATTACAAAAGCTTAATTTCGTCAAAGTGGGGTCACTGCAATGACAAACGCATCCCTATGTGCATCGTTGACAACATACAGAAAAAGATATCCGGTCGACAACCCTTTACCCATACAGGGCATTTTCCACTTCCCGTATTGATGTGTTCATAAAGGGGTCATTTGAAACCAACATACACTGATTATCATTTATTATTGATGTTATTGAAGGGGATTAATCACCTATGTAAACGCTGCCCTGCTAGGTCGATTTCGATGCGAAGTGCTAAGCAAACAGGAATAATTGGGAAGGCCTTCATATGCCCAGATAAATATTTCAACTGCATATAATAAGGCATAAGCAGTGGCCAGACGCTGCATTTCATAAAAATATATTTATATATAAAGCGAGAGAGAGAGAAAGAGAGAGACAGAGAGAGGCAGAGACAGAGAGAGCGTATCTTTGTACGCCGTGTCATGAACACTTTGAAATGTACGTACGTACATATGCATGATTAGATACATATATCGGTTCACGGATGCATACGCATTACATATATATATAGCTATGTATAGATGTATATATATGTTCATATATATATGTACATATATTTGTTTACTTACAATTATACATATATGGTTGGCGGCATCCGGTTTCGGATTTGCCTGTCACTGTGGCCAGCCACAGGACGCCTGCGCCTACAGAGGGACCATGGGTGGCTTGCGCTGCACCACCCACAGCTCCAACCACACACCCCATATCCAGTGAAATCCCGAAGGAATAAGACCGGGAGGCATGTGGATGGGAGCCACGTTTCATAAACGGAGCCGGCCCACACTCCTTCACAGGTAAACACAAGCACACTGTATTTGGGGAATCAAGTGCACACAAGGTGGTGGCTGGACCGAAGTCCGCTCCACACTGAGTGCATGGAACCACTCTTCGAGCCTAGCACGGCCACAAGGACCGTGCACCCCGTCCCCTCCAGCAACGACCAACTGTCTCCTGGAGCCAGTATGGACGAGGTAGTGGGTAATAGACAGGTAGGCACCTTGTCAACATGCACATCAAGCGCAGCCACATCGGGGATATCAAGCT
>OX104064.1:170782028-170829190 GCA_944474145.2 Dicrocoelium dendriticum
GACGTGTTGTTTGCTCGCTGTGGATGTTGGTGGAAATAGAGGAGAGGTGGCGAAGAGATCACTTCGTCCATGGGAATGAAGTCCCACCCTTCCGAGGTAGCCTAGGTGGGAGAGTCAAGGCTCCCTGTTTGGGCTCCAAAATACGATGAATACGTTCGCCTGCATACACTTGCTTACATAGCAAGTAACCCACTCAGAGGTGTTCATTCTATGAGTTTCTTTGTTCCTCCCCATCACTTTTAGCCACCTCCTCCATTTAGGATGTGCGTTCCCTACGGTAGGACACCATAATTTTTCGTTTTAATTAGTAGCTGGCTGCTAGGTTACGGGAACCATGCACATCCGTTGCTAGTGCTTCTAGTTGCATTCAAACCGTTGTATCCATTTCCCCTTCGTATGTTGTGTTGCATGTATTTAAGATTTTGGCAATCAAGGCTTTGATTACAGCTCTTCTTAATGTATATAAAATTCATTACGTTTCATTTTGCTTGTTCTGCGTACCTCATAATCTTCTGCCAATTTGCACACGTTGATCATGCCAATTTTGGTACACTTGAGTAATTGCATCGCGTATAATCTTTCACAAATCACGGACATTTGGTACTTATCACGGATTCACTTATAACCGATATCACCTATATGCTCACTTAACGAGTATTTATGTCGTTATATGCCTTCACGTTATACCATATCCGCATTTTGAGAGGTTGGCTGTTGTTTGACATCCAAGGTGTGGCTGCGCTCGATGTGCATGCTGACAACGTGCGGACCTGTCTATTACCCACTACCTCGTTCATACTGGCTCCAGGAGACAGTTGGTCGTTGCTGGAGGGGACGGGGTGCACGGTCCTTGTGGCCATGCTATGCTTGAAGAGCCGTTCCATGCGCTAAGTGTAGAGAGGACTACGGTCCAGCCACCGCCTTGTGTGCGCTTGATTCCCAAATACAGCGTGCTTCGGTGTGACGTGAAGGAGTGTGGGCCGATTCCGTTGCTGAAACGTGGTTCCCATCCGCGTGCCTCCCGGTCTTGTTCCATCGGGTTTACACTGAATGTGGGCTGTGTGGTTGCACCTGTGGGTGGTGCAGCGCAACCCACCCATGGTACCTCTATACATGCAGACGTCCTGTGGCTTGCCACTGTGACAGGCAAATCGGAAAGCGGACGCCCCCATCCAAGTATGTATTGCCGCACAATAGCGAAGGTGTTTTCACACCTACACATGACGTGTATGCTTATGAAGATTATGCATATGTGATGCATCAATCATACTTACCAACGGTGTTATTAGTTTCGCACGCGATGTGTCCTTTTGACAGCAACAGTTATTTGCGCAAACCATTGCCATCTGACTAAACCATGCCCAAGCCCATCTTCCCATGTATTGCCACTGCCATGTGATGCAGTATGTATACGTATCCGCAGTTTACGTTGCTTTCCTATGAGAAGTTCCCCTTCAGACAAGCAGTTCTTGCGTCCGCAATTCCCTTCCGAAGTACGCATGCCAATGCCCCTTTTCCAAATTATTGCTTCCCATACGTTATGCATACTTCATTGCTACTCACAGGTACCATACCATTTCTATGAGCATTTATGTTTTGCAGGCACATTCATATGCGCAGCCCATTGCTTCCCCTCCAAGCACCCCGTTAAGGTGCATCCACATCGGGTTAACCGCACCTTCCATCAACCGGACACAGTTAGTTCCCCTACGCCAAACAGGTAGCGCAGCAATAACATCCCTCTTTAATGCCGCGTCTCTGCACGGCTGATGCGTTGTGAATTATCCACGAACCATTTCTCAGTGTTCACCCTTTTTGGGTAAAGAGCCGTTTAGCAGCTCCCCGCGAGGTGTGGAATATTTGTAATTGGTTGAGACATCATATGTCCCTGTTGCATCAACTTGTCATGGTGCGCTTAAAATATGCCTTTAATTTTTACCTATAAGAGTCATAAGGTCACGGTGTATCTTTAGCGCATTGAGACTTTCCGGTACATCTTTCGGTAAGGGTCACGTCTACCATTTCAACGTGTGTGTGGTTGCAAAAGCCATGACGGCGTTCATGTCAGCCGAAATCCACCGTTACAACTGCGGCATTAACGAACATGCGGATGGCACATGGAACTGTGCCGTTTCTAAGTGCCACTTCGTTCTGCTAAATGTGAGTTACTTACTGCAGTGTCTGCATCGCATTCCAATACTCCGGGAGGGTTGGTGGAATTTTGCATGCGCTGGTGAGTCTCCTGGTTAGATCGTCCGTTTGCTGCCTGGATGACAACGTGGTAGATGCGGGGATGTTTCCTTTGGAGGTAGTACACAAGTCGCACCTATTACCTGACAACAATCCGGGGAGATGCACTGCGGTCTCTGGCCACATAAATTATTGTGAGCCCACAGGTTGACCGCTAACTACTTGTTAGACAACTACAAGTTAAAGGGTTGGTAAGATAAGCGGTATATCGGCAAATGCAATAGCGCAGAAACTTTATACCAGCACCTAGGGTGATGGTGGTGGTAGTGGTTGCAGTGTCATTGCTGTACGCATGTGGGACATGCAGCACGTTATTGTCAGCTCCTGCGCAGAGTTGTGCTGTTATGCATAAGACGTTCATGGGGGTTGATGAGGTAGGTGCAGTGCGATAGGTGAGTTAATGGCAGCGGATATGTGTGCCCATGGCGGAGGATTGTTACACTGCTGGCAGCCGGCCGCTGACGGGTCACTTGTGGGTTTCAGGTCAAAGGGGGTTTAAGCGTAGCGCTGGAACCAACCGTATCGGTTTCCCTGCAATGTGTAAATGACTTTTGGTAGATGATAAACAGTAGGCGTGGGCACTTGGAGAACTGGGCGTAGTGGACCATGCCCTGTTGTATCCCATAAATAAGGGGCAGCAGTTCGTGTAGCACTTCTCCGCCACCGGACATTCTGCAGAAGTCCTGATTTGTGAGAGCGGTTAGTAGCGGTAAAAGAATCTGTGGTGCTCATGTTGGATGTCCCGTTGTCAATAGCAGCACACTGCCGTCCTCGGCTGGGCGCCGTAGATCCGAGTGGTTTGTACCAATGGTGATAAGTTGCAGTTTTAGCAGTTTCATTTGTTCGTTCGAGTATATTTACTTTTCAGAATGCGTGGATAGATCTGCACCGAGCAGCAATCACGGGTAATGGTTGATAAACATGAGCAGAGGGTGTCATACTCACCGGTTGCAGTTGCATGGGTATTGCTTTGACAAGGTGCGTAGTGTAACGGGGTTGGTTGGGAATCTGAAAGTGCTTTATCGAGTTTGGGGTGTTGGATTGGTAGTTCCGACGGGGACAATGTGCTTCGTTGACAATGCACTTCTGTCCGGAATTTGAAATCGGAGGTCCTGTTGTATGCTGCCGAGCCGTCTGGTGGTGTGGTATTTCTGGCACTGCCACTGAGCATAATTTACCCATATCGGGACCTTTCCGTATACACCTTTTGTTGCACTGATATGGAATCGATGGGAGACGATGGGGGAGAGCTGTGGAACACCGTTGCTTTCAGCTAGTGGTCACTGGCGTTGCGTCGATAGGGAGTTGCGTGGGGTCATTGCTAACGCTGCCTAATGTAGTATATACTGATAGAAAGCGCACACTCCCTAGTTCAGAGTCTATGTCGTACAGGTCAGACATATCAAATGCCTGCGAACTATAATCCGTCGTGTCTACCGCAGTCAAGTTTTCAGCTGATGTGCCTGACTTGGCAACGATATAGCTCCGCTAATGTTCGTCTTTTGAAGGCTTTTCGCATCACCGTATGTTAGTTGCTGTGAGGTATGCAAATGAACTTCGCACTGGGTTCAGGAAGACGCAGCGTGGGTTCGAATATCTTGCGCATGTGTATCGGGGTTCTGTGATTCATTTCGCAAGGGTTTCTTTCTTCGGATAAACGGAACTAGTAGGCCAAGTTGATCTTTGCAGCTGGGTTCTATCCGGTTTTATCGAAATTCGCCGGAGGTTCCAGTGCTGATTAAGTGCATATGGGACGTCAGGGAGTCGTGTAGTGAGCTGTTGTTCGTAAAATTTCTTACTTTCATAATTAACCTACGAAATGCCAATAAATGTCAACCCTTGCCTATTAGTGTTAAACCTGTTGCTGATCCGTCTCCTATGTGATCTATATCATTGTGGTGTAGTGCTGCAGCCAGCGATACAGGTGTCATCGTAGGGAGCAATTTCCATTCCTGGATAACGTGCCTCCATGCTTCCAATACAGCGAGACATGAGTTATTAAATCTTAGGATGGCGCTGAGCAACACTGACGCGGATGCATTCTTCCCGTTATATGAGGCAGTCGTTAAGCCACATATACAGTGTCGTGTTCAGGCCTCGACAACATACCTCCGGAGTGACATCATGTGTAACGAAAAGATTCCAAAACTTGCCACTACGATGACGGAACGTCAACGATGGAAGATGTACGAATATCGTCTAAGGATGAGGACATCAGGAACGGTAAATGGAAAACTGCAATCGTTTTCCATAATCTTCTCACCATTGGCAGCGGCGCCACATCCCTGTCACATGTAGGGTTACAAAGCACAAGTCGGGCTCACCGCCGCGAATTAATTGCATCTGTCTTCCTTAAACATTAGGTTGCAGGACGCTCAAGCCATCAATTACGTTATCCCATCCACGTTAGTAAATGCTACGCGAACCAATAAGGCGGATTTCACACCTAATATATACCTCACACGTGTCTCCTGGTATCCGTGATGTCACCTACCCCTTATAAACCATGTTATGGTATCCATATGCCTGTATTTTCGATCTAGCAAACCGTCTCAGCAAAGTCGTCACTGTGCACTGTGTGCACTGTAGCTAGTCATCGACATCAATGTGTCATTACACTTAATGCGTCATTCCATTGCAGGTACCTGTTGAGGCACTTCCACAGTCATGGTCCCCCACGTGTTTCACGGGTCCACAAACCATTTCTCAGTGGTCTCGATTCGTGGGTAACGAGCCATGAAGCAGCTCACCCACGAGGTCGGGAATATTTGTGAATGGTTTAAACATCATATGTCTTCAGTGTCGCCAATACCCTTCGTGCCACAGTGGATACATCGAAGTCAACGAAACTCCTTGCAATACCAAAGGTTAGTAACCTTTCGTGAACATCCCATTCCTACCTGTGGCGTGCTTACATTCCATCACCAACCTTTACCGTTTATCACCGCTACACAATGACGCGCATAAGTTTATTTTCACCAATTAATTTCCGCGTACTCATCTCTCTGCATGGTATGTACCCTGCCGTTCAGGAATGATGCCTCTGGTCGGCACCAGCAATTATAATCACAAGGACGGGGTAATGCAGTCCAATGGACTGCTGACTTTTCAACCGATGGGTAGATTGCTTGTTTTTTGGAAACAATCATGATGCATGGTAATAGAGATCATAGTACACGTCTTTGTTCGGTACTATGTTAAGAGGCGCCCGGTGTTCTCCCAGTTGCCGTGACGCATCCTCAAGTTCCATAACTGACAACCAGCGCGATAGCCCACGGTTGACGTCGACTGATGCATTGCATACATCTCCTACCTGTGCTTGCAAATCATAGCATTACCGCCTCGCCATGAATCACCGTGGTGATTCTTGCCCACTTGCCCACTTCACCATGCCGGAGCCTCTCCCCACACGTACAGCAGCGGCCATGTGAGTATACAGTGGCACATCGTCACAGGCGCCGTTGGTGGGATATCATTACTTGTCTAGCAGAGCCGCAGTGGTATGCTTAGTGACACGCAATAGCAGTGGTTACTCACCTTTTGTGCACACACTGACCATCAGATATCACTATTTATTTTAACATGCCATTCACGGAGCATTGCATTTGTTAACTCCATCGGGGCATTACCTTCGATATCCACCACCTTCTCCTGCCTATTGCTCAGGATCATTCATCAGCCGACTTACATACACAGCTGAGTGGACGGTCCTATGTTTAATAACTTACGGTAACGGTAATGCTTCCTTCCAGTCGTATGTAACATCAAATAAAATAGCGCAGTACCGCTGTCCTTCTTCCGTTACAACCGTATTCCACCAATTCGCAGTGTTACTTAACATGACAGAATAACAAATCTGCAGCCACTTATGAGTAGTGCATAAAGCGGCGTGGGTGGGCAGATAAATATCATACAGACTCCAGTACTGCGACATCATGTGTTTGGTAATTGCGCTTCTCCTGCTTAACTTTGTTGCCTTTGTATCATCTGTAGCTACAATGTGTACATTTAATCATTATCGCGATATCCTTGCTGACCAATTGACATCATACGCTAATTTAGAGAACAGTTATGCCACCTTTCTGTATGCATCACTGAATTCGTTTCATTTCATGTTATACGTTCCAGTGATTACCGGGTACTTGATACCACCTATGTGGCTGCGCTGGATGTGCATGTTGACAAGGTGCCTTGTTGTTTCTTACCCACTATCTCGTCCACACTAGCTCCATGAGGCAGTCAGTCGTCGCTGGACGTGACGGGGTGAACGGTCCTTGTGGCCGTGTGAGGCTCGAGTACCGATTCCATGCACTCAACGTGCAGCGCACGATCCAGCCACCGCCTTGTGTGCGCTTGATTCCAAAAATAGAGCGTCTTTGTGTTTCCCTGTTAAGGAGTGTGTGCCGGTTGCCTTCAGGAAACCTGCCTTCCATCCACATGCCTCCCGGTCACATTTCCCTCCTTTTACAATGTTTATGGGGTGTGTACATGAAACCGTGGGTAGTGCAGCAATACCCACCCATGGTCCCTCTGTAGGCGCATGTGCCAGGTGGCTCATCATCATCATCATCATTATACATGTCAGCTAGAGATGGTAAAACACCTCCGCTATTGTACCGCAATACATAAAGGAAATACATACATACATACAATACATAAAGGAAAAATAAATACGACAGTTGAATGCCAGCTGAACTACCAGCAACGGATAGGCATCGTTCCGGTAAGCTACCAGCCGGCTACTAGGCAAAAAGAAAAATTATTATGTTTTACGCTATGAGATAAGATCGTAGGTGGAGGGGGAGGCTAAAGGAATGGGGAGGGACAAAGAAACTCACAGCAGGAACGCCACTGAGGTCGGCTCCTTGCCATATCAGCAAGTGTATCCAGCCAAACGTGTTCACCGTCTTTTGGACCCCAACCAGGGAGCCGTGAAGCTCCAAATGAGGCCAGCTCCGAAGTGAGGGCCTTCATTCCTCTGGACCAAGTCATCGCTTGGCCACCTCTCCTCTTCTTCCACCCACATCCCCGGTGAGCAAACAACGCACGTCGAGGGAGTCGGTGGGCTGGCATGCGCAAAACGTGGCCCAGCCATCGGAGCCTGGTGAGTGAAATGGCGGTGCTGAGCGGTTCATTCCCTTTTCCTAGGCCGTAAACAAGGCGTCGAACACGCTCGTTACTCACGCGGTGTTCCCACCAGATGTGAGCCAAACTGCGAAGGCACCGATGGTCGAACGTAACTAGCCTCTTCATGTCCGCCGATCTTAGGGGCCAGGTTTCGCAACCGTACAGTAGGGTCGAACGTACCGCTGCATTGTACACGCTACCCTTTAGGGCGAGAGTAATGTCGCGCCGTCGCCATAGGTGGCGAAGGTTAGCAAAAGCACTTCGAGCTTTCGCTATGCGGTTCGTGATCTCGTCTTCGATCCCAAGGGCGCTGATACAACTTCCCAGGTAATTGAATTTCTGAACGACTTCTAGCTGATCCCCACCAAGGGTCAGCACAGGGGGCGAACCCTGCCAATCCTGGAGGAACGCTTTGCACTTCGGTGGTGCAAAGCAAAGCCCGAAGCGACTGACAGCCAGTGCTAATCTGTCCAGCGCGGCTTGACACGTCTGGGAGCTGTCACAGATGAGGGCAATGTCGTCTGCATACTCTAAGTCAAGGAGTCGTTCTCCTGGGAGTAGCTCCACACCTTCCAAGTCATGTCCTGTAAATGCAATCTCCATGCAATCTCCATGTACATACGTATACATTTGTACCAATATGCATATACATATACATACCACTATCTATCTAAGCAGATATATTTATGCTCATCTACGTAACTAACATACCTGTAATGGAGTGCCTCGCCTCCTCGAGAAAAAAGCTTCATTTACTTATTATCAAGTGGTACATATATATATATATGTATATAGGTACCAACATATGTATACATATACTTCGTCGGCGGCATCCGGTTTCGGAATCGCCTGTCACTGTGGCCCCCAAGTATCCGCCGGTAAACTGGGTTACCTATGATAACTTCCTTTTCTGAGCTACCACGGAAATACCATTTATGCGCAAGCCGTTAACCGTACATAAAACAAACCCCGCACCGTCAGTTACCCTATTGCTAAAAGAAAAGTGTATACTAAACCTATTTTATGCCGGGTCACACCACTTCAGGTACATGTTTAAGTATCCACAAACCCTTTCTCAGTGTTGTGCTTCCTGGGTAACCATCCTGCCAGCAGCTCACCCGCAAGGTGCGGCAGATTTCCGATCGCTTCCAACTTCATATGTCACCGGAGCATTTGGCTATGGTGCTGCATTTACCAAGCCCCTTCCCTTTTCCCCATCAGAAGCATAACCTCAACATGTACGTCTGAGGCAATGACGCTTGTGGCACACGCCTCCCGCAGTACCATTTCCACTCACCAGATTGGAAGCATCTAGGTCTATGAAACCGATTGCAATAGCACAGTTTATAAACCTCTTATGGACGTCACACACCTACTCGCCCCGTGCATTTCCCCCCATAGGCTGTTCCGCTTCACCACTAGTATACACCGACGGACATAACGTTTACTGCACAAACTGATTTCAGGGTATATATCTATGTACTCTACGTCATCTTCGCTCGTATATGTTTGCGTAATGGTTAAATCAACTATCTAAATGTGAGTATCATACAATAGCCCAACCGTACCAACCGTCCCTTAGTATTGCGTTCCAGGGTCTTCAACGTTCACTCCATCGACGTGCACATGTCGTGTACCCTACGCATGCCCCTTTTATATGCATTGCAATTCATCGCAAGCTTGCGTACGTGTTACGGGAACTTCACATTTCGTACACCGATATATGGGTCCTACATGAAGGGATTGGTCGCAACGGCATGATGTCCCTTGCGCCGTCCAACATTGCTTCCGTGCCAAACGCCTGGAGCGCAGCACCCCTCAGCATGCGCATTCCGTGTGCTTTCATCCACGTGCACACCCACATGCATCCAGGGCGCATTCATTTGGGTTTCCGTTGCATACATGGTGTGCCGTTGTGACTGCTGGTGGTGATGCTTTAAAGGTAATCAGCACGGGAATGTATTTTGCAAAAACTTAATTTGGTGCAGAAGGAGTAACTGCAATACAAACTTATCCCTATGTGCATCGATGACAACATACAGAGAGAGATATCCGAAGTTGACAACGATTTACCAAAAGACGACATTTCCCCTTCCCGTATTGATGTGTTCATAAAGGGGTCATTTGAAACCACTATGCACTGATTATCATTTATTCTTGGTGTTACTGAAGGGGATTATTCACTTATGTAAACGCTGTCCTGCTATGTCGATTTCGTTGCGAAGTGCTAAGCAAACAGGAATAATTTGGAAGGACTTCATATGCCCAGATAAATATGTTAACTGCATATAATAAGGCATAAGCAGTCGCCGTATGCTGCATTATATATATATATATATATATATAGATATATATATATATAGAGAGAGAGAGTCAGAGAGATAGAGAGAGCGTAACTTTGTATGCCGTGTCATGGACCTTTGGAAATGTACGTACGTACATACGCATGATTAGGTACATATATCGGTTCACGTATGCATACGCATTACATATATGTATATGTACAATATATATAGATATGTATATATATGTACATATATATACATATATGTATACTTATAATTATACATAAACATATATATCCATATACACATACTTTGAGTATTAACACAGATGCTTGCAAATTTATATACGTATATAGGTAAATGTGTGTAAATACACATATACACATTTCAGAATCAGGCATACAATTACCCCATTTAATGCGCAGTCAACATATTTGTCTGGCAATATGAACACGTTCAAAATGACCCCTACTTGCCTAAAACTTCGCAACAAACTCAACCTAAAAACAAAGCGTTCCCACAGTTACGTATTCCCTTTCACTGTAACCAATACTTAATCCTAATCACCTCATCATCATTTCCGAGTGCCCGTTTACAGACAATGCATTACGGTAACATAATATATGTGTTACCCTGCATTCCTTATTAACTTTGAATACCTCATTCCGTATTTCCTCAACTATGCACATAGTGATGCCCTCGTCCTCCCAGTTACTCCTTGCGCACTTCTTACCATTTGCCAATTCACATGGACTTGCAGGTTGCCTTCAAGGAATCCAAAGTAAGTTTCACACCTATTAGTTACGTATTTCCCATCATTAGGAATAAACTAGATACAAGTCTTGCCTTAGAATGTCGCATTTCATGTCCTACGTGAACATTGTTAGTGCAATTTAAAATCCATGCAGCTTTCTCAACCTTATATCTGCTCAATTGTAAAACGTGGTTGCCGTTTACAGTAGACGGTTAGTTGCGGTTTCAATACATGCAACATTTTAAGGCGTTAATTTATCGGAAATAACGGCATATCTGTTGAACGAAATTTCCGCACATCCCCATCCGTTGATTTTCCGCCACCATCTCGGCTTTCCTTATTTCACTAACTTGACCTCAGTAAAATGTTTACACATCATATCAAATGTAATACTACTAGATGATTTATATTAATTTATGCTACCTTTCTATAGTACTATGAAGGCAAATTCTTCACGCCGCAAAACGGATGTACCAATTGGCACCACAAAAATTCAAATTTAACCGCGTTAGTGCAATCAAACGGCCCCGCGGTATCAGCGACCAGGATTACAAAACCGAAAATATGCAAATAAAATGACCTACCGATGCATTTAAACCACTGGTGTTATGGTCAAATAATGTCACTTATAATGCATGCCAACCATCTATTTATTAACAATTGTCAAACTAAATGCACGTAGCTGCAACTAGTACATTAATACCTGAACTGGACATCTGTCTAGGTCCAGTTTGCTACGTTTAGTGGTACGATTGTGCTACCAGGAATGTGGAGGCATTACAGTGAAGAGATAATCAATGAACAGGCAGTGCTTTTAAGTCAGTGAAAGCCAAAGTATACCAGAGAGAGTTCAAACAGACGGGAAGGAAGTCAGACAAATTTGCTAGATGACTACGTCCAGTCACGCAAGTGAACCAGATAGACGGGTAGTCAGAAGTAAAGATAATGCATACGTGAGGAGGAGCTGGTCGTTAAAAAATGTTATTATGGCGGGATAAGTTCCACATGACGTAAATAACTGTTTTATTAAAGTCCCGATTTATGGCACCCTTAAGGAAGAGAATGGGTAGTAATGAGAACAGAAGTTAGAGAAGGTGAAACACGATCTTCCAAGGCAGAAAATAAAAACTAAATATTTTGCAAAGGGTAGAATTAATAGAGCGGAGTAAAGTGCAGATAAAATTTATAAAATAAAATGTTTTCAATATTTCCTACTAATAGGAGAACCTGAGCAACATGGCGCTGAACTACCATGGTAGCTAGCGCGCGACGAAGAAAAATCACCGACGCACTGAGCAAAAGCTTCGTTTTCCTTCGTCAATGGCGAAGCACAACGGAGGCTAATCTTCGTTTTGCTCCTTCCTTGACAAACCTGTACGAAGATTTTCCTTCGTTTTGCTTCGTCACGGAAGAACATTTCCGAAGGTTAGTCTTCGTTTTGCTTTGTCACTGACGAACCATTACAAAGGATAGCCTTAGTTTAGCTTCCTTATGTACGAAACAATACAAAGGCAGTCCTTCGGCTTCCTATGTACATATCTGATTGGTCAGAACTCTTTACAAAGGAAGTTGTTTGTCGAACAATCAAAACATACTTATAATTGCGTAAAATGAGTATAAAGAAAAGTATATTGCGCAATTCTTTGCATTTAAAGTAAGCCTGCGTGTATGTTTGCATACATTTTTGACCGGAAATGGAACTGCGCGCTCATTTGGTTGCCCCCGGTTCCCTTGTTGATTACCGTGTCGGTCCGTCCGTCGTATTCCTCACTAAGTTCTTTGTGTCCAACAAGCATTACGTAAACGTGTATTAAGTTAATTTTTGATGTCTTAGAGATGCGTAGTCGTTTAACCAGGCGTCGTTGTTCCTTTGCGTTACCTTCGGCACGCACATTGAGAATGCGATTGCTTCCTTTGCTTAGACTAGCTGAGCGCGAAGCAGTCCGTGTGCGCGAATATAGCCATAGTAGTAACGTGGATGTTATTTTAGGAGTTAATGTTTCCAAGCATCCTTTTAGTGTGATAATAGACCGCTACATGACGCAACGGAGTAACGTTTCGCATGCTGTCCACAATGGCCCTGTACCCGCACCAACCGATGTACTTTCACTTCAGTCCTCACGGACGGAAACGGAGAGTGAGGAGGTGGAATCAATGAGCTGCCAATCAGAGGAGCATGAACGCACGTCTTTAGACATGCCCACGTCACCAAACATGTGTGATGAGGCACGGAATTTTCTGGCAGCATGGGTGCTTAATACCAGCACTTCTTCTTTTGCTGTTAACAAGCTTCTTGAAGGCCTGTGTAAGTTTATACCGTTTGTACCGAAAGATTACCGCACGTTAATGAGAACTCCCAGAACCATGAACGAGATCGATGTACATCCCGGTAGGTATAGGCACATGGGGATAATTTACGGGCTTAAGATGGCTTACCGGTGCGAAAGTGTGGCTGCGTCCGAGAGCATTCACCTGCAGTTGCACGTGGATGAGTTTTCACCATTTAATTCCTCCGGTGTGCAAGTGTGACTCATTTTGTGTAGGTCGGTGACGCACTTGTTGTCCGATCTTTTTGTGGTTGCGGTGTAGTCGGGGCCGCGTAAACCGTGGCATGTACCTCATTTCTCGGCTCCACTTATAATTGAATTGAAAAGATTACTTCGCACAGGCGTGCTGTTGCCCGGTCGAACTACACCAAATGCCGTCCGTATCTCTGATATGGTTTGTGGCGCAAAAGCGAGATCATATGTAAAGCGTATTAAAGCTCATTCTTGGTATGGCAGTTGCGATAAATGTGTGCAACGAGGTGTTTAGGTCGCTGAGAAAGTAAAGTTTCCTTGCCCCGATTGCGGCCTGCGTATCAATAAGTCGTTCCGTTCGCAAAGCCGTTGCAAATGGTCACTATTTGAATACATGCTCATAGATATGGTGGACCAGTTTCCAATAGACTAGATGCAGGCTGTTTATTTGGGCGTTATGAGACGTTTGCTCTCACTGTGGACAACTGCAGCGGCTAGCAAGGACGTTCGCTTAAATATGGACACTGTGACACGTCTTAACGATTTGCTGTACAGCAATAGCTGCCGTTGGCCACGTGATTTTCCACGCCGTTGTAGAAGCGTGGATAAGTTTCGTTGGTGGAAAGCGACCGCATTCCGACAATTTTTGTTGTATGCCGGACCCGCGGTTCTAGCACATTTTTTGCCGGTGGAGTATTACATTAATTTCCCAAATTTGCATTCAGGTATTTATCAGTTTGTCATCCATTGCTATCCAGGAAATGTTCCGCTTTTGCACATAATGTACTTGTGGTATTTATTTCGCGTTTCTTCTATCTCTATGGTTCGGAAGAAATGACATTTAACATGCATTCCTTGTGCCATTTAGCACAAGATGCGAATAGGCATGGGACGCTGGATGATTTCTCTGCCTTTGCTTTTGAACCTTACATAGTGTGTCTGATAAGACGAATACGAAACCCAGTGAATATCGTGCCTCAGCTATTGCGGCGTTAAGTGGAGTTGCAAGGAAACGTCCCCAAGGGCAATAGGCCTACCGACGTAAACGAAACCCTAATCTAAGTTCAATTGAATAGGCCATTGGACTTTAATTTAAATGGGACGGTGTTATTCGCATGTAAGCCGGATAACGTAATCATTGTAGGAAAGAAACCGCATCAACTTGTCTCCGTGCACCAGGACGTGGGGACAACTGCATATGTGAACTGCACGCCTTACCTAAATCTAAGAGATTTATACAATCATAGCATGCCATCAACCAAGCTACACATTTATGTTGCCAACAGTGTGTCTAATGGCTTGAAGCGCTTTCCCATTCAGGAAATGTTATGCAAATGCGTTTTTTTCACCGTTGGTTTGCACGAAGTCATCATCCCATTGTTTTATACATCAAGAACGCAAGAACCCCGGGATACGTAGGTTTGCATTCATCGGTGCTATATGCAGTGATGACATGACATGCGGCGTGCAGGGCATCCTTACGTCTAGGGTTAACCGCTTCCGCCGGCTTTTCGGTCGTATCAATGGTCGGTAATTACATGACAATGGCCTCATTAATGAAATTGCTCCACAAATCCTAGAAATTTGCGAGACAATTGAACGCCATTGCATGCACCACTGTTCGAAACTTGCTAGTGCGCTATGTCCAGTGCTAGCCTTCCTTGTGCAGCGCAAATATGGCATTGCCATTATCGTCGCTGTAACTATCCCGCTTTCATTTTCCATTTTGTCCTCCTTATACGGAAACGCAAAAAATGCAAAAAGTTTTGAAACCGAATAAGGCAAATTTTTGAAAACCCCAAAAATGCAAGCGGTTTTGACAACACATAATCAGAATCCCCTGCCCTTGGCGCCTACGGCATCCGGTAAGTGTCATTGTTTATGATGTCCTTGTTATCAAATGTCACTGCACTAATTTCGTTGCACTTACAAACAGGGTATGATGTACCGAAGGTGAACTTGTGACATTTACTTACTGTGGAACCTTGGACGCCCACGAACGTGCTTTATTTTGTGGTTTTGGCACCATTAGGGAGGACACAGGTTGGAGCTCGCTAAGGTCCGATCGCCTGGTTCTCCCCCAGCAGCTGCATCAGGTTCCACCACCTGGGCTCGCAGAAGGCTGGCCCGCGACGAACAGTCCTCACGTAGATCGTAGGGTCACCCACCGTTTCCCTTCCTAGAGTGGCCTGTGTAGTGACCTGGAGATTTCCCCAGTGTGAACGCGTAAATTAATATAAACGAGTGCAGAAGCATAGTTTTTCATGTAATAACGTATTAGGCGGTTAGCTTGTCCTAGCTGTTTGACAACTTTGTTTGAGGCATCAATACTATATGCATCTGTGCCTATCGCGACTCGCACTGGCAGCTACGTTCATGCACGCACTCCACCCTCAGATATATATTCCAAAACTAGCTCCCCTCTGGTGCCCTATTTTTAGCTTCAGCCAACTGTTCCGCCGTTAAATAAAACTTTTCCATAGATTACTTCGGTGTGTTCTATCTATAGCCTGTAGATGGCTGTGTTGCCCTGTTTCGTTCCGTTGCGGGGCATGCAGGAGTGGAATACACGCGGTAATTATGCAGGTCATTGCTTCTGTAGATATGCCGTTTTGGGATTTCTGCGTGGTCATATGCACGCACAACGACGTCCCGCAAGTGGGCACAATAAGCAGCAGGTGGCTGCTGGAAGATGGGAAGCATGCCATTTTGCTTAACCTTCCCCTCTTCGAACACCATCAGGCGGTAAGGGAGCACAGATATCACTTAGTGGATTGCAAAATATTCCCCGTAACCGTGCTTCATCGTAATGGTAAGCGCATTCATTTACTCAATTGCAGTGGATTTCGATGATGCCCACAGCGTGGAGATGTCCTTCGCGGATCAACCTTTGGCCACGGACACAGATTCCACCATCCATATGCAAACACCGCCAAAACGAATTATGTATTTTGCTACACAAGTGATAACGCAATGCGTTGCAGACGCCTGCCAGCTAAACTATGGGACTCTGTGGATGATAACCCCCCAACGCACCAATGCTCCAGCAGCTGCAAGCTATGGGAAGTACCTCGATTTCTTCTTGGAGAAGTTGGCGCGGTCTTCCCCGCCTACCCGTAATCTTGATGCTGTGGAGGAAATGCCGACATGCGTAAGTTCCTATTATGTATGAAAACATTACCGTGATGTGCGTGTTCCGCAGTAGGTCCATCTAAGCAAGTTGCCATTCAAACTGAGCCTCTCACATGCTGTAAGTCTTAACGTTCATCACTTTAGGTACACGCCCTGGCAGGCAGCTGTCACCAAACAGATAACAGGGTTATGGACACATAAAACGCTGTAGCGGGTATGGTTGAGCTTATTACTTGCAACAAACTTGATGCAGATGAACCTCGCATGCACGAACAAGACCGCAATATGCTAAGCAGCGTACTTGGTACGTGCGCCTGTCATGCGCATTACGCAAACAATTATCAGGTTCCCTTAGGCGCGTGCAGGAGACACTTCAAGTTTTGAAGGAGAGCCACGCGTCAATGAACCAAGCGACGTGCATTACAAGACCGATGCAAGCCAAGGATTTAACGCTACTAACCTCCAACAATGAGGCGTTCCTGGAGTTGGAGGGCAAATTAATTGATCCCGAAATCTGTCGAGAACTGGTAAGCCACGTTCGCTGATTATGCATTCATGACTTAGACTACTCACACGCAGTCCACACCCGCCGGCATGGTATCCGAGGCCTTTGGTACATGCTGGATAGGATGATGAATCGAGATAAATAAATAAATGGTATATCCTCGGTAAAACGGGACACAACTGAAAAGGCGTGATCAGTTGAAGTTTGCCGGTGCCAAGAACGCAATACCTTGCAGGAAGACGCATGCATTTAGTGCGCTTCAAGGTAACTCAGATAACCTTTTCCGTATAAACCTATTTCGCAGTAGTTATCATTACCCGGTTCGGATGCACGGGCAACGCCGTTGCAAACTGTGTTTGCAAATGTTTACAAATTACCCGCAGCAACCTGCACGGCCGCACCTAAGCAACATCTAGCAGTCAAGATTCTCAGGTACTATGTACTATTAATGCCGTACCTAACAATTTCCATTGCAGGCTTTAGAAGTTATAGATTTTGACAGTTACTGCAACAAAGAAACACCAACAACCATGTAAATATTGGCTTTCATAGTAATATATATTTCTAATACATTCCCGTGTGCTTAAATTTTTGCCGGAAAATTTTTCGTATCGTATACTATCCCACCGTCTCCGCGTGTATGGTGACCATGGCGTTCGCCTACCGTGTGACGAGAAGGAAGGCAGTGGTTGTTATGGTCCTTTATTTGTCCAAAGCCAAGGATAACTCCGTTCCGCTTTTTCGTATTTCGCAGCAGCTGAAAACGTACGGTTGTTCCGACATCACTTAGAATGGCTGTCAGCCTTGACAATCGTGTATGATTGATTGGCCCACCAACCCGGTATATGCTCGCTGGTAACTTCGTAACCTATTCAGATGGCGACGAGCATATGCAGCCAAGAAATCGGCAGTTGGTAAGTGCGCACATTACTATTCAATGCAGTCTGATTTTGTAATAGATTCACTTACTGTGCGTCGCTATTTGGTAAGGGGTTCACTGCGCAGTCCACGCCAAACGTGCAACCAATCCCGGTCGCTTGGGAATAGAAACCGTTAGATAGTAAGAGCAGCTTCATTACGATTAGGAAAACAGTTTCGTCTGGGCCATGGGGAGAAACCCTTCGTGTAGCGTTGGCGAAAGCATTAATTGCTGTCGCTCATAGTAACGTACTCGTTTGGTACAGTAGCCGGTACCTTCGTATCGTGACGTTCATAAGAGGAAACGCCTTATAATATACTACGCGAAATCATTGTATCGCCACCTTTGCAAGAGAAAACGTCTTCGTATTGACTACGCGAAGCCTCCGTAGTACTTCCTCATTACGGAAAACCGTCATATTCACTGAGAAATTCTTTCATACCTACTACGGAAAGCGTTAGATAAGCTTCCATTAAACGAAGAACAGCCTTCGCTTTTACTAAGAAAATAATTCGCATTGACAACAATACAAGCCACACAGTTCTTTTATCAGGACATGAGCGGAAGATTATCAACCCTTTTAAAACTTACTAACCGGACGATACATTCGTTATCATGAACAGATACAAATTTTCCGAGGCTTGAACCTTTGGGTTCAGCTTGCCTAGGGCTATCACTTCCAAATTACGCTTGCCTGGAGAACTACATTGACTTGGGAAGGCACACTCTCCTGCGATATAAAGCCAGTACAGCTGGTCAATATGAGCTCTTCAATCCGCGTTGTCCGCTCAAATGGCCGTGGATTCCTATATTTCTGATCACTTTTACTTCATACCTCGGGGGATATGCTATCCTTTCTTGGGAACCATATTCTATCCTTCAAGGCTTCAACAACAATTCAACATATGTCAATGTATATCCCTTGGAGGCCTCACGTGGTTCTGCAGAAGATCAACACGTCATATTCAAAAAGACAAGGCTCAGGAAAGCAATAAGCATCCGGCTACCGCATCAGCCGGCAGAAAATGGGACGCAACCTAACTGCGGATAACCGAGTAAACAAACGTTTAACCAGAAACATAGCCAATTACAACTTGCCATTCAATGGATTGGCGGCAGTGTCTCAGGAAGTGGTGGGTTTTGGCCTGGCAAGTATTCTCCCTATAAAAAGCCACCAATGTCCGTTTAACAACACCGCAACGTGAAGAATTTGACTCGCAACGGAATAAAGTCACAGCCTATAACTTCCCACTGGCAGGGCAACTTGTGTCACCATTCTAGATAGGTTCGTTGCACTAGCACTTCTACATCCGCATATAATGTCGTCTTTCTGCTTTCTACGATACTAACATTGACCTTTGCGTTACTTGTGCACGATCTCTCTGTATTGTCATATCTCTCTTGATCGTGCTCTTCAAATACCTTCCAACGGATCATTCAGGATTCTTAATCTATTATTAGCCGAGGTCCCGGTTTCACGACAGCCAAATTATTATTTCGCATTTTCAACATTGTACAGTTCCAATCATAGACATATGAACAATTTTTAATGTCACGGTTACAGTTGCCATAAAATATCTGTAGAGTTGTACATATCTGATCATGCCTCCATGGGCGTGCCTCACATCATTATATTCATTATACACATCAGCTAGAGGTGGGAAAACACCTCCGCTATTGTGCCGCAATACATGAAAGAAACATACATACATACATATAACATAATACACAAAGGAAAGATAGATACAACAGTTGCATGCCAGCTGAGCTACCAGCAGCGGATAGGCATCGTTCCGGTAAGCTGCCAGCCAGCTACTAGATAAAAAGAAATTTTTTATTGTTTTACCCTAGGAAACGAGATCGTAGATGGAGAGGGAGGCTAAAAGGGATGGGGAGGGACAAAGAAACTCACAGCATGAAGGCCACTGAGGTCGGCTCCTTGCCATGTCAGCAAGTGAATCCAGCCAAACGTGTTCACCGTCTTTGTTGACCCCAACCAGGGAGCCGTGAAGCTCCAACCGAGGCTAGCTCCGAAATGAGGGACTTCATTCCTCTGGACCAAGTCATCGCTTGGCCAACTCTCCTCTTCTTCCACCCACATCACCGGTGAGCAAACAACGCACGTCGAGGGAGTCGGTGGGCTAGCATGCGTAACACGTGGCCGAGCCATCGGAGCCTGGTGCGGGAAATAACGGTGCTGAGCGGTTCAGATCCTTTTCCTGGGCCGTAAACAATGCGTCGAACACACTCGTTACTCACGCGGTGTTCCCACCAAATGTGAACCAAACTGCGAAGGCACCGATGGTCGAACGTAACTAGCCTCTTCATGTCCGCCGATCTTAGGGGCCAGGTTTCGCAACCGTACAGTAGGGTCGAAAGTACTGCTGCATTGTACACTCTACCCTTCAGGGCAAGAGTGATGCGCGCCGGCGCCATAAGTGGCGAAGGTTAGCAAAAGCCCTTCGAGGTTTCTCTATACGGTTCGTGTTCTCGTCTTCGATTCAAAGGGCGCTGATACAACTTCCCAATTAATAGAATTTTTGAACGACTTCTAGCTGATCGCCACCAAGCGTCAGCGCAGGAGGCGATACCTGCCAACCTGGGAGGAACGCTTTGCACTTCGATGGTGCAAAGCGAAGCCCGAAGCGACTGACAGCCAGTGCTACTCTGTCCAGCGCGGCTTGGCACGTCTGGGAGCTGTCACAGATGAGGGCAATGTCGTCCGCATACTCCAAGTCAAGAAGTCGTTCTCGTGGGAGTAGCTCTACACCTTCCAAGTCATGTCCTGTAAATGCAAACTCCATGACTTCGCCAATAGCTAAGTTGAAGAGGAATGGGGACAGCGGTCATCCTTGTCTCACACCGCTGGATATATTAAAGGGTAGCGACAGCTTGCCGTAAGCCCTCACTTTGCCCTTGCTACGCGTATATAATGCTTGGATAATATTTACATATTTCTCGGGCACATTTTTCCAGAGTAAACAATTCCAAAGGGCCTCGCAATGTCGTGAATTAAATATTTATTTATTTATTTATTTGAGAAAAGCCTTATTTTTGCTTCGTCATTACAAAGAACAGCCTTTGTATTTACTAAGGAAAACCTCGTATTACTTCGTCAATTCGAAGGGCAGCCTTCGTATATCCTAAGAAAAAACCTAATATTGCTTTGTCATTACAGAGAACTGCCTTCGTATTTACTAAGAAAAACCTTCGTATGGCTCCGCCAATACGAAGAACAGCCTCGGTATATGCTAAACAAAACCTCAGTACTGCTTCGTAATTACGAAGAACAGCCTTCGCATTTAATAAGAAAACCTTCGTAATTGCTTCGTCAATACGAAAGCGACGCATCGTATTGACGAAGAAAGATTTTCGTTTACCTCCGTAAGTGCAGTCCGTTTGTTATCTGATTGATTGCGTACGCCGTACGCAATCACCTGCGCACCATGATCTGTAACACCCATTGGTGGACAGACACCTTCGTATTCCTCGTGTCACTCAGCGGCAAACACTAAGCTTTTACGAAGCGATATCTCAGTTTACCTTCGTAAAACCTTCGTTTACCTTCGTACTCCGCCCGGACACGTATAACTAACAAAAAGCTTCGTTTACCTCCGTATTTGCTAGCAGAGGAAATGGAGAAAGACCAGTATATTAGCTGACTTACAGAAAATAATACAAATCTAAAAAGATAGACTTGGTAAAATTTGAGTGCTTGATATTAATAAAAAATCGCTGCAAGTAACTAATGGACTTCCGTAGGCCGAAATTACGCTGCGCGGTTCCAGATTCATATAGGACTGGAACGATAGGAAAATCACTTCAGTGTTCCTTTTTGAGCTGATTTTTGAGCCAGAAAATGCTAAAGCGCGAAACACCTAACCACCAACCAAGTACTGCCCATGTACCCTGCCCCAGCGGTCTCGATTTGAACTAATGGTACAATACGGTCGGCAACGGAAATGATATAAACAATGAGAACATTTGGTGAAAACACAACCACTACAAGACACCCCACTAGAGCTTGTGCTGGTAAGCAAAGCTCAATATAGCGCTTATGTGGTAGGCTGGAAGGGGAATGTAACAACACTGCGTGAACGTTTATAGATAAGCTTGCTTGTTGGAGGGCGCAAGGATTCCGTGGTTTGGGAATCTGGCTTGCGATTGTCAGTGGGCAACGGCGCAGGTACAGGTGGATTGTGACTGGTTGTGGTTGATTCTAAACCACAAAACGTTGGCTCGTCGTACGCAGGTTCAAGAGGATCAATGCTCACAGGCAGTTTTGATTCATTCTTATCCAGAACGATGTATTTCTGTTTCCACGATAAGACCGTGAATGTACCTCCATAAGGCGATGCCAAGCGTCTTCGAACAGCACGGTTTCAGATAAAGAGGAATGGACAATTGGAACAAGCAAAATGAAACGTAATGAATTTTATTTACATTAAGAAGAGCTGTAATCAAAGCCTTGATTGCCAAAATCTTAAATACATGCACACGACATATGAAGGGGAAATGGATACAACGGTTTGAATGCAACTAGAAGCACTAGCAACGGATGTGCATGGTTCCCGTAACCTAGCAGCCAGCTACTAATTAAAACGAAAATTATGGTGTCCTACCGAGGGAACGCACATCCTAAATGGAGGAGGTGGCTAAAAGTGATGGGGAGGAACAAAGAAACTCATAGAATGAACACCTCTGAGTGGGTTACTTGCTATGTAAGCAAGTGTATGCAGGCGAACGTATTCATCGTATTTTGGAGCCCAAACAGGGAGCCTTGACTCTCCCACCTAGGCTACCTCGGAAGGGTGGGACTTCATTCCCATGGACGAAGTGATCTCTTCGCCACCTCTCCTCTATTTCCACCAACATCCACAGCGAGCAAACAACACACGTCTAGGGAGTCCGTAGGCTGTCATACGTAGCACGTGTCCAAGCCATCGGGGCCAGCTGCGGGAAATAGCGTTGCTCAGCAGTTCACACCGTTTTCCTGCGCAGTGAACCAGGCCTCCAGCACGCCTTTTACTCACGCGGTGTTCCCACCGGATGGGATGCGAACTGCGAAAACGCCGCTGGTCGAAGGTTAGCAGACTCTTCATGCCCGTCGATTTTCAGGTGCGATGTTTCGCAACCGCGTCGGAAGTTCGAACGTACCACTGCATTATACACTATACCCGTAAGGGTACAATGATGTCCCCCGTTTGAGGAACGCCTTGCACTTCCATGGTGCAAAGCAAAACCCGAAGCGGCTGACGGAAGTGCGAATGTGTTCAGCGTGGCATCACACCACTGGAAGGTGTCACAGACTGGGGCTATGTCGTCTGCACACTCTAGGTGAAGAGGTTGTTGGCCTGGAATGACGTCGTTGAGTTGGTAAATGTCTCTTTACCCAAAAGGCATGAACACTGAACACTTATGCATAGGCTATCGCGCTTGCTGTTACGTATGGAACGGTTGTATGCGCAGCGGCAATTGGGAGAGCACCGCGCGGCTCTTAACGGTCTACCTTAACAAGACGTGTAATTAAATGAATGCATGAAATAACCTTTCAGTCTTCAGCAGTGCGACACACAGACCAATGTGGTGTATCTCTATTACCATGCATCATAATGAATTGCGATGCCACAAGCAACCTCCCCATCCGGTAAAGAAGCAGCAGTCATTTGGACTGCATTAGCTCGTCCGTGTAAGTTGATTTGCTGTTGCGGATTACGTTCATCATCATCATCATTCATCGGTGTCATACGGTTTCCGTGATAAACCGTTACTGTGCCTGTTGGAGCAAAACAACTCTACCGGTAGGAAAACCTTATCACAATAGGTTACCAACCTGTGGTACCGCATGCAGTGCGGTTGTTTTCGATGTATGCCCTGTTAAACGAAGGGAAGGAAAGATAATGCACACATAGGCTTTTTAAACCATTACACAAAAATCCCAATTTTGTGTGCGAGCTGCTTCGTGGCTCCTCACCCACGAATGGAGAACACTGGGAAACGGTCAGTGCAGCTTTGAAACACGTGCGGGAACATGACAACGGGTAACTGCAATGGAAAGATGAATTCAGTATAATGGCTTATTGAATAGGATCACGAGCAACCGTGCACTACTTGATGACATGGCTGACACCGTCTGATAGGTAGGGAAGGCAGGCTTATGGTTGCCATGACATGCTTTACATGAGGGAGGTGACAACACGCATAACAGCGGACATAAAATCAGCCATTAACGGTTTGCGTGGCATTGAGTTACCCTACATGTGGAAGTCATGTGCCGCCGCCCCCATAGTGAGAAGGTCATGCAAACGGATGTCCATTACTAATTAACTGTTCGTGATTTCCTCATCGTGAGACGATATTTATGTCACTTCCTTTCTTTACGTAGCATCATCCTTTTCGCAACTTTGGGAGTCGTTTCCATACACATGATGTCAGTCGGAAGGTATGCTGACGACGCCTGAACACAACACTTCTTATGTGGCGTACGCGCAGTGTCATTTCACGGGAACAATGCATCCGCGCTACGCCCTACGCGTCATCCCACTGGGGCTTGAAACCCTCTAACAAGTGCTTACCGGAGAGCTGTTTGCACACACCATTGTACGCGGCTGCACACCCCGGTGCATCCCCCGGATGGTTGGCAGGTGGTAACTGTACCATGTATACTACCTACACGTGAAAAAATGTTCAGACGATTACGGACCCATCCACTGCTGATATGTTCCCCGTGCCGCTACGCTTGTATGAGAGACGCGAGGACATAGAGCAGGGGTGGCCCGGAAAAGGGCCGTCGGGTAGTTCACGAAGACATGGTGGTAAACAAAGGACAAACAATACCAGATGGACGTGTTACGGCGAATTATTATCCCGTGGCGGCAAACCGTAGGAACGGGGAGGCCATGCGTCGGAGGTGGCTACGTGGCGGAGCAAACACAAAAGGGAATGGGCGTAGCATTTCGCTTCAGCTGTGAAACAACATTCATCATTGATCACACTGCTTACCTGTGAGGAAGTCTGATTGAAGGTTCACATCAACCAAATTGAACCCCACGTGCGACCATTTATGCACGGTGCAGGCCATACGTCAAACGCCGTTGAGCGGTGTTACAAAATAAGGAGGTCTAAATCAAGGTTCATAACATGATTAATGCAAGCTTACCGTCGCATCACCTTTCGGCCGTGCGGCACCTCTACCCCACATTGTTCACTTCTCATTCGCACGTATTCATATCAACAGTACACTTCAATACCGTCTGCTATAACCGAAATGGGCACAATGGAAGTACACGGAAATTTAGCATACCTGCAGCGCCTGTCCTGCTACGCCCTTCATGCAGCTGCCACAGACACTACGATGAGCAAGAGAAGCAAATGAATTCTTCATCACCAGCATAGCACACACATGAGGCATGGTACCATTGGGAGCACGCATCGCACATTACCCATTGCACCGAGTCCCCGCGAACTTCCACATCATCCTCCTGCTGACATACGCCGCAGAGGTCCTCTGAAACCAATCCCTGAGTATGGTGTTTCCGTTTCACGGGAACCTTGTAGCCGGAGGATGTGCGGGTGTGCAGTTTACGGAAGTCTTTGCCCCTTAGCGCACTCTTACTGGGGCTCACCTCCATCACACGGCACTTTAGGGGCGATTTACGCTTCCTGGACCCAGTTGCCGAGGTGGATGGACCAGGTGTCGCGGTGGCAATTTCAGGGCTGACGTCATTTACATGCGTTACTTCCACTGGGACAGGCACAATCACCTCCGACGTCCTAGGTACCTCCGACGCTGCGCCACCATGCGATCTTCCCAGCGTAGACAACTCGCATAACATCCGAACGTTTGCCTCCTGATCTAACAGAAGCGGAACAGGGTCCCTGGACGTCCGACCATACAACTGAAAACTGGCTTCCCTTGACATCAGCAACGCAACCATTTTAAAGTACGTCAAAGCCGCCGAGAAGTTATCAAATCCCTAACTGCACAGTTGCGTGCCGATGTCAGCCAAAGCACCTTGAGTCTCGCCAAGCTTTATGCTTCGGCTTACAGCCGCATCGCTATTCCCTTTGTGATGGTCTCGAATTTGCACACCGCCATCCGACGCAACACAGTCTGAGGAGGCTGCGAGAGTTTTCCAGGGTGCGATCCACCGATATCCATGCAGTATGTCCTTCGCCGAGTGTCCGTGAAGCGCAGCCACATAACAAATGTGAGCACAGGGGAGCCGCCACTGGCGACTGAACTCGCAATCACATTCACTGCCCCGTGTGATGTATACTCGACGCACTTTCGAACGAGGGCAGGTTACTAACCAATAAGGGCCATCAGACCGACAACCGAGAACGGTCGATGCACGGAAATGAGCTAGGAAAACATTGCCTGCGAAATCGCTCAGCTGTGCGAAAGCACAAGCCACTGAGGATACCTCCGATGGAACCGAAAGTAAGCTCATGCACCGTCTAGCTATCATGCTGTTCCTTTCGTGCACGATACTGTTTGCTCTATCCACCTCGCAGGAGAACAGAGTTAGTAACGTTGACCTCTCCGACAAATACTCCTTCAGATGCTTGTTCTCGTTCTCAACCCTGTTTGTGGTGTGGCATCCAAATACGACAGCATCCCTTAGTCGGTGAGCCGCCCAAGAGTCTGCGTATGGAAGCCATGTGGCGCACAAATACCGGTAGAATTCTGGATTGGCACGCCGCGCCGCCTTCAATAACCTTTCAAATACCGACGCATCGCGTATATATATCAGGTTATGAAGCCACGCGCGCAACTGCATTCGACGACCATCAGTGCTCCAACGTATGCGACCACACGCCTAGCCATGTCTGCTTTCACCTGGTACCGGCAAAACACAACTTTCGCGTTGGGATACTGACGTCGAAACGCCCGCAACTGAGCAGCACGTTTATCCATCACCACAGTGCAACAACGTAGGTTGCTAGGCACCATCTCCCGCATCGCCTCCACCGCTTTCCCATAGCTGTAGGACGTCTCACCAGGTAATAGGGCGTAGAAAAATTAAATCCCTAGACCTGTGACTTCCACGAACATGCAATGCCACAATATGTATCCACCATAATTGAGTTGGTGCGTCGCATCGCACAACAGAACCTCCCCATAAAGCTTCACAGTGCCACGAAGTACCGAAGGAGGGAAGAACACGTAACGAATCTGAGTACCTTCAGACACCAAGCGGCCAACACCGTGCCTTTCCAACATGTTTGCCACCTCCGACACTTCACATGACGTTGTATTTCGATGACGAATACGCAAATTGATCAGGTCCACACGGATAACACGTTTGCCTTAGTCATGATAGATGAAGCGCCGCAAGTCAGGCGTGCTATGAAAACTGTCCACCAAACGCAGAACCTCTTTCTCCTGCCGAGGAGACAGCCGACGGTTGCGTGCATACAGCCAGGGGTAACCCAAGTGAAAATCGTGACTACGGATCATGAAGTAACTTCGCACCACATATTTTCCATCTTTCCATACCACGGAGAAACGCGCATCGCCCTTGTAGTATTAGTATCTAAAGGCGTTAACCCCCATGTTGAGCAAATATCAACTTACCGCTTGCCACGCGATCCCAAACTTTCACAATGTACGCAACGGTACAGGATGTAACCGTAGCCGTCCCCATCCAGCAACTGCTTCCGCCTTCCACGCTGATGCGCCGCAGCAGAGATAGAGGTAACTCGGGAAAAACAAGTCGCCGTTTCAATCTGAAAACGTCGCAATTGCTCCTCCATGTCTTCCACACTTTCATACCTCCCAATAACCAAAGACCTGAACAGCTCACTATCATTCACAAGCATAGCGATAGCGGAAAAATCAAGTATGGTCACCGAAATACTAAAACACACAGCACACATTTGCACCATCAACGGTTACCATTGCTATGGCATCATAATTAACACACAATCCCTTTCTCCACACACCATCCAGCTATTTCCAGGTGTTGCACATTCATCCCCTTTAGCAACTTCGCTAGGTAACCTCGTTGCTATGTACCATTTGTACCACGGAACGTCCCGATGCAAGACAAATTTTGTTACGGTAATCATACGGTCCCCTGATACCGCTTAGTTTTGCGCTATTGTGTAGCCACCTTGAAACTGCGTTTTCTCAGGTACACCTATCAGGTTTTCCGGTTATAGCTTGTTTGTTACTTGTGTATTCATTTTCAGCGTGCCACCTTGAAAAAGCAACCGCTTAACTGCACAGGTTCCGTCTCGTAGCACCATTTACTGTGCAGCAAAATGAATGAGAACAGGATTTAGCTGCGAAGAAGTAAATGAATAAATAAATAAATATTTTATTCTCGACTATGCGAGGCACGCTCATGGAGGCATGATCAGATATGTACAACGGTACAAACATTATAATGCAATTGTAACAGTAACGCAGAAAATTGTTCATATATCCATGATTGGAACTGTACAATGTTGAAAATGCGAAACAATAAGTTGGCTGTCATGAGATACGGGACCTCATCTAATAAGAGATTGAGAATCCTGAATGATCCATTGAAAGGTAATGGAAGAGCCCGCACACAAGGAAGGAAAAGGGCAACGTATCGTAGGATGTAAAACGACAACAGTATATACAGATGTAGAAGTCCCAGTGTAACGATCCTATGTAGAATTGTGACGCTAGTTGACCTGCCAGTGTAAAGTTATGGGCTGTGACTTTATTCGGTGGCGAGTCACATACGCCACGTTGCAGTGTTGTTAAACGGACATTTGTGGCTTTTTGTAGGGAGAACGCTTGCCAGGCGAAAACCCACCACGTCCTGGAACACTGCCACCAATCCATTGAATGGCAAATTGTAACTGGCTATGTTTCTTGTTAAAAGTCTGTTTGCTCGGTTATTCGCAGTCAGGTTGCGTCCCATTTTTTCCGCTGGTTGATGCAATAACTGGTTGCCTATTGCGTTCCTGGGTCCTGTCCATTGGTAGGTCGGGTACTAAACATTCTTATTGAATATGATGTGTTGATCCTTCGCAGAACCACATGAAGTCATCTCTGATTATGTATATTTGCCGGGGAGCGAAGAATTCGTGTCCAGCTACCCTCACTGGACATCGGTGGTTGGGTGCAAATAGTTAGAGTGGAAGTGAGGCCATGGTCCAGGTAAGTACTTGTTGGTTATTTCGTCCCATCCCAGACGGAGGCAGTTCCTCAGTTCAATCCCGAAGCTCTCCGATGTTCACGACCTCAGAGAAAAGGGAGAGAGGAACAAGCCGAGAGAAGACCGAAAAGGAACAGTCAATGTACCTAGCGTTTGATCAAAATCCTACATTAAGACATTTATTTGAGACAACTAGTGTACAAGGTGTAACAGATATTACGCTAAAGATGTTTTTACTTATGCGGAAGGCATGGCCTGATGGGTAGAATACTTTCATGTGCATAGGGATGAAGAGCAGGATTCCGGTAAGATATTCATGAGGTGTAAGCTGACAATGTTCGAATTCTACCTGAGACTAGAAAGTGGGTGTGTAGTCACGATTGGTTGTTATCGGAAACCCACAGACAGTGACGATGTGGCCGTATTTATATATGCTCCACGGGATAAGGATTACCTAAGACACCATAACTACAATGTACATAGGTATATGAAGATAGGAAGCTGAGCATATTAGAAGCTGGCTAAGATTAAATGGATATCAAAGGAAGACTAAGTGTTGAAGGTAAGACGATCAGAAGATATCGATAATGGACCGGGTTTCAGGGGCCAAGGGTGCCTGTTGGGTTAATCATTCGAGGTGCCAATGAATAGCAACCGTGTCAAAGGATCGGACAGCAAACCAGCTGAGCTGTGAAAAAACTATACCAGGAGAATAAACATTCTACAGAAGGACTGACGCCTAGCGAGCTAAGGAGTATTCCCAAAGTTGAATAGAGCCTACAGCGAACAGCTGCCGCAGAGCAGAGATAGTGGCTAAAGGAAAGGATGTATCAGTGGCTGATTCAACCATATCATTAAGACTTTTGACCACATGTCAAGTAAACGCGAGTAAGACAGACGACGGATAACGGCGCGCTAGGAGAGATGAATGGCCAGCAATAGAGTTCGAAATAAGGCTTCAGCTACTAGCGGATCCTACGGTGGCACAGAATAGGTCAACAAACAGCTGAGCTGTGACGCAAACAATCAAAGAGAATGAACATGGTAAGAACGGAGCGAGCTCCGGGTATCCGCAAAGTTAAATGGAACCTATGGCGACTAGCTGCTGCTAAGCAGAGATAGTGGCTCTAGAAAAGTATGTATCAGAGGCTGGTGTAGCCATATGATTAAGAAGTTTGACCACTACTGGATGCCTACAGTTTCAGTGAATAAATCAACAGACGAGCGCCGATTAAAAAGACAGTCGTCAGAGGAAAATGAAGGCTGGAGTGTCAAGAAGTTGCTCCTTCCAGGCTACATGAGGCCAACAACGACTAGCTACTGCCAATAAGAAAATTGCACGAGAGTAAGACGAAAAACGGATAACTGCGCGCTAGGAGAGAGATGAATGGCCAGCCACAGAATTCGGATTAAGGCATCAGTTACTAGCGGATCCTACGGTGGCACAGAATAGGTCAACAAACAACTGAGCTGTGACGCAAACAATCAAAGAGAATGAACATTGTAAGAAATGAGCAGCTCCTAGAGAGCTCTGGGTATCAGCAAAGTTGAATTGAGGCTATGGCGACTGGCTGCTGTTAAGCAGAGATAGTGGCTTTAGAAAAGGATTTATCAGTGGCTGGTGAATCCATATGATAGCTACAGTTTCAATGAATAGGTCAACAGACGACCGCTGAATAAAGAGACAGACGTCGGAGGAAAATGAAAGCTGGAGTGTCAAGTAGTTGCTCTTTGTAGGTTTCATGGGGCCAACGATGACTAGCTACTGCCAAGAAGATTGACGCGGCTAAGAAGAACGGTGCACAACGGCGCGCTAGCAGTGAGATAAGGGGCCAGCCACAGAATTCGGATTAAGGCTTCAGGTACTAGTGGATCCTACGGTTGCACAGAATAGGTCAACAACCAGCTGAGCTGTGACGCAAACAATCAAAGAGAATGAAAATTGAAAGCTATGAGCAGCTCCTAGGGAGCTCCGGGTATCAGCAAATTTGCATCGAGGCTACGGCGACTAGCTGCTATAAGCAGAGATAGTGGCTCTAGAAAAGGATGTAACAGTGGCTGGTGAAGCCATATGATTAGGAAGTTTGACTGCTACTGGATACCTACAGTTTCAATGAATAGGTCAACAGACGAGCGCCGAATAAGGAGACAGACGTCAAAAGAAAATGAACGCTGGAGTGTCAAGAAGTTGCCCCTTCCAGGCTACATGAGGCCAAAAACGACTAGCCACTGCCAATAAGAAAATTGCACGAGAGTAAAACGAAAAACGGGTAACTGCGCGCTAGGAGAGAGATGAATGGCCAGCCACAGAATTCGGATTAATTCATCAGTTACTAGTGGATCCTACGGGGGCACAGAATAGGGCAACAAACAACTGAGCTGTGACGCAAACAGTCAAAGAGAATGAACATTGTAAGAAATGAGCAGCTGCTAGAGAGCTCCGGGTATTGGCAAAGTTGAATTGAGGCTATGGCGACTAGCTGCTGCTAAGCAGAGATAGTGGCTCTAGAGAAGGATTTATCAGTGGTTGGTGAAGCCATATGATTAAGAAGTTTGACCACTACTGGATACCTACAGTTTCAATGAATAGGTCAACAGACGAGCGCCGAATAAGGAGACAGACGTCAGAGGAAAATGAAGGCTGGAGTGTCAAGTAGTTGCTCTTTGTAGGTTTCATGGGGCCAACAATGACTAGCTACTGCCAAGAAGATTGACGCGGCTAAGAAGAACGGTGCACAACGGCGCGCTAGCAGTGAGATAAGGGGCCAGCCACAGAATTCGGATTAAGGCTTCAGGTACTAGTGGATCCTACGGTGGCACAGAATAGGGCAACAAACAACTGAGCTGTGACGCATACAATCCAAGAGAATGAACATGGTAAGAATGGAGCACCTACTTGAGAGCACTGGGTATCAGCAAAGTGGATTGGAGGCTATGGCGACCAGCTGCTATAAGCAGAGATAGTGGTTCTAGAAAAGTATGTACCAGAGGCCGGTGTAGCCATATGATTGAGAAGTTTGACCAATACTGGATACCTACATTTTCAATGAATAAGTCAACAGACGAGCGCCGAATAAGGAAACAAACGTCAGAGGAAAATGAATGCTGGAGAGTCAAGAAGTGGCTCTCTTCAGGTTACATGGGGCCAAAATGGCTAGCTACTGCCAGGAAGATTGACGCTATTAGGAAGAACGGCGCATAACGGCGCGCTAGAATTGAGGTAAGTGGCTAGCCATAGAACTCCGATTGAGGCTTTAGGTACTAGTTTATCCTACGGCGGCACAGAATAGGTCAACGAACAGCTTAGCTGTGACGCAGACAATCAAAGAGAATGAGCATTGTAAGAAATGAGCAGCTCCTAGAGAGCTCCGGGTATCAGCAAATTTGGATTGAGTCTATATCGACTGGCTGCTGCTAAGCAGAGATAGTGGCACTAGAAAAGGATGTAACAGTGGCTGGTGAAGCCATATGATTAAGAAGTTTGACCACTACTGGATAGCTACAGTTTCGATGAATAGGTCAACAGACGAGCGCCGAATAAGGAGACAGACGTCAGAGGAAAATGAAAGCTGGAGTGTCAAGTTGTGGCTCTTTGCAGGTTACATGGGGCCAACAATGACTAGCAACTGACAAGAAGGGTGACGCGACTAAGTGCTTCTGTTGTCAGCAGCTAAACGACAGGAGAGTAAGCGGATTTTTAACATATATTCAATATGATTGCTTACACAGTTCAGCCATCTGATAACTTTACCAATTGATGTGAAAACGACAGGGACCCCGGTGAATTGGTCCATAACTTGAGGAAACTAATTGCAAAATCTCAGGTACCAGCGTCTTTTGTTCGTCCACTGATGGGGCTTGTGCAACCGTGGATTCCATTGTTGCCAAAGGATTACTGGACGCTGATGCCAACCCCACGGGACTCCTGCATACCAGTTGTTGCACCGGCCGCCTACGGTCACGTAGGTCTGTTGAGAGGTTTACAACGTACATGCTCTGCTCTTTCGCTGGCGGAAGATGACACTGTGGACTATCAGTTGCATATTGACGGATATAAACCTTTTGATGCATCCGAGGTGCATATATGGCCGAGCTTGTGCCGTGTCATAAAGCCAGTGGTCACAAAGCCAATCATTGTTAGTGTATATGGCAGGACCTCAAAACCGAAGGACGTGGACAATGAACAATATATTTATACGGGTTAAGAAGCGTTGCTTTACAAGCCCCGTTGGATAGTTGGTGGGGATATCAACATAACAGTTATGATGAAAAGGGTAGTAAAATAGTTAATACTTTAAATACGAAAATAAGGACTTATCGTTTGCTTCGCTGCAGTCCTGTGATCCACTTAGATTCACAACACCCACAGTTAACAACAAATAATTCCAGGGTAAACTACAGGTGTAGGATGGAGACATAGTGTTAAGTAACAAAGTGGAAGTGGATGAGTTCATCGTCCAACCGTCTTTTAAATATTGTTAGTGTCGGTGCAGAAACGACCGATTCTTTGAGAGCATTCCACGGGTGACAGCCACGGATGGAAAAGAACTTTCTGCGGCACTCCAGACGACTGTATTGTTCTACGAGTTTTAATGAGTGGCCCCTCAGTTTGTATTGCTGCTGAGTTGCAGTAAAGGGCGGCACACATGAGGTGGGTCTCGCAGAATCAAGTATGTCTTAATCAGGTCGCCCCGTAGCCTGCGATAGCTGCTACTGAACAATCCTAGTCGTCGCAGCCTCTCCTGGTAGGACCGATTGCGCATTCCAATGACCTTCTTAGATTCCCGGCGTTGTGGCTGCTCCAGTGCATTAAGGTCGTGTTTCAGCCATGGATGCCAGGCTTGAATTGCATATTCGGCATGGGGGCAAACAAACGCACTGAGCATTTGTCGAAATATGGAGATGTTGGTTTGTCCAAACGCCCGCCTTAGCAGCCCAACGTGTTGGTTCCCGGTCTTCGAGTCCTTTTCGGATTGCCTGGAGCAACCCAAGTCATCTTGAACCAGGACACCCAAGTCACGTTCGAGAGTTGATTGTTGCAGTACATCCGTTCCGAGTCGGGATGAGTAGCTGCTCTGATGTTGGATGGAAAGCACCTTGCATTTACTGACGTTGAAATGCAATAAGTTTTGGATCGACCATTGATACACTATATCTAAGTCACTTTGGAGCAAATGTTGGTCGGCCTTCGCCTGGATCCTGCGCCAAAACTTGATATCGTCGGCAAACATTAGGAAGTTTGAAGCGATTCCCTGTGCAAGGTCATTAATAAACACCAAAACAAACGTGGACCTAGAACCGAGCCTTGCGGCACACCACACTCGACTTGTATGGGGTCCGATAAAGAGCTCCAAACTCTGACCACTAATTGCCTTTGAAAGAGAAAGTTGGCGATCCAGCTTAAAAGAGGGTCTCCGATCCCGTAATGTTGCAGCTTGGATAGTAGTATCCGATGGTCTAGGCGATCGAAAGCCTTGGAAAAATCCAGGTTGATCACATCAACACCTTCTCCAGCGTCCGCTGCCTCGGTCCAACTACTGCGTGCAATTAGTAAATTAGTTGTACATGACCGCTGTCGACGGAAACCGTGCTGTTCAGGAGTGACGAGGTTGCAGTTTTCCAGATAGCACACCAGGGCATCGGCAACTATGGATTCCATGACCTTGGAGAGTATAGGAAGAAGGGTTACTGGGCGGTAGTTGGAAGGATCAGTTCTGCTTCCACCTTTGTGAATCGGGCTTATTATTTCAAGCATCCACATGGCGGGAACTTGGTTTTGGTCTAAGCCGTGCTGGAAAAACTGAGCTAGAGGTCTTGCCAGTTGGTTTGTTGCTGCTCCCAATGCCTCAGGACGAATGGCGTCGACACCCGGTGAGCTGTGTTTGCGTAGAGAAGTCAGTTTTTGCAATACAGCCTCTGCGGTAAAATTGATGTGGGTTAGTCGTGGTGAGCAGAATACAAAGCTTGGTAGCTCGCTTGGTGGCAAGACCTTTTGAAACGAGGGGGCGCATTGCAGCTGCAGCGCGTTTGCAGCCTCCATAGACGTTCTTGTTGGGCCATCGGCCGTCTTGAGTGGAGGAAATCCTTGCCTCACCTTTCGTAGGCGATTAACGTGCTTGTACAGCAGCTATTGGTTAGCTCTGAAGGTTTCTGCGATGTTCTGCTGATAGGCGGCTTTGTCTTCTCTCAACAGTTGAGTGCAGTGGTTACGTTGGGCTATGTAGTTGTCCCAAGTTTCTGGTGCTGGAGCTTCTCTGTACACTCGCCATGCTGCGTTGCGTACTGTCATCCATTTTCTGGTTCTGCTCCTAACGAAAGAAACGGATTTGCACTTATTGCAAGCTTTTATCTCTGAAGCCTGTGCAGTCAGCTGACTGAATGTGCGGACGAACTCGAGCCAGGCAAGTTCCGGGGTTCTTCTTCGAGGAAAGTCCATGTTGTGGCGCTGATTAGCTGGGCAAGTCGGTCGTACCTTGTGATGGTTCGCACAGTATCATCGTTATCATTCCGATATTCTGCATAGCAGACGACGTTGAAACTGATGACTGCGTGATCACTGCGACCCAACGGGCAGTCTAAACCCAACGCATCAATCATATGCTCCTCGTTGTAAGCACAAGATCTGGCACAGATGGCCTGTTACCAGTTCTGAACCGAGTGGGCAGTGATGTGGTTGTAAAGAGGAACAGTAGTTACTAGATCTTGTAAATCGGTTTTGAGTTGTTCTCCGGTCGTGGCAGGGGCTTCTAAACAATGTACGTTGAAATCACCCATGATAAGAATGTGAGTGTACTTTTGTTGTAAACTGCACCTTAAAGCAGCCATTATGTGGTAGTCTGTTTCGGGTGTTGAGTTAGGGGTGCGGTACGCCAAGACAATAAGGCAAGCGTCCCTGCCTTTTAACTGCAACCGGCACCAAAGAAAGTCGGGGAACTGCGAATCTGAATCCTCTACGGCTTCTCACTGTAAGTCGTTTCGGTAGTACAGGATTACCTTTCCTCCTTTTGTGAGCCTATCGTTCCGGATCAGCGACATGCCGGGTAGCGAAACTTCAGCGTCCGTCATCCCCGTGTGCAGCCATGTCTCGGTGACACCGATGACATCATACGAGCCGGAAACTTGGCGATCTTTCAGTTTAGCCAGTTTGTTAGAAAGCCCCTGAGCATTTGTATACAAGCAGGCCAGTTTCTTTGTCTCTAGGAGCCCGCAGAGAGGTGAAGCTGTCAAGTGTGGGAGAATGCCGACCGATGGGAGGTCGGCAGTTATTCGTTTTTTTGATGGGTCAGTGAAACCTCGTTTGCAACTTGCTTCGGCCAAGGTGCGTCCCATCCTTCGTTTAGATCTACGTCAGAGTCAATTAAATCAGCCGTCAAGTTACACCTCTGTACATTCGTCAGGATGCTTGCTGCTTCAGTTGCTTTAATACTTGAGCTGTGCGAATTGTTTGCGACCTTTAACCGAATTTCGGAAGGAAGATGTTTCCGATTTCTCCGCCATCGATCCAAAACATCCTTCGCTTGTTGCTCTGACTGCACCACAAGTTTTAGGATTCTAGGGCCGCATCCTCTATAATTTGGTGAGAGAGGTATCCTGGTGAGCGATAGTGCCACAACATCGTCCAAAGAAAGTGTTTCACGAATGAACCGCCACTGTTCTAAATCGTGCTTTCCGGTTTCTTGAACATCGTTAGAAGGATGTTCTGGCACGCCATGTATGAAGATTGTGTTTAGGCGGTCTCGCTTGCTGTGCCCCTCTTCGGTGTTTCGTTTTGGTTGTCGCGCGCTCCAAGGGACATCAGGATAGATACGTATCCCACAGGATTCGTGTTTTAGCGCGCTTGCGGAGAGCAAAACGTTTTCTACGTCGGTGGAGGATTCTAGAGTTACTTGAATAAGTCTGGGTTCACCATAGTGTGGCGAGTTCGGATGACGAGTAATTCGTAACAAGTTCATGGCTTGGCTTCGATACTCATCTGCATACACAATGCGTTCCATTGGTCTTGGTCGTCTGATAACTTATCACGCAATGTGATGACGGTTGATTCAGGGACATTTGAGCATACAACAGTCCGGGCACTGTTGTTGGATACCTTTTAACTCGATCTACAAGGTATTGTACTCATTTGTCTTGACTTGTTGACAAGTGATTGTTTGCTGTTTTTCTCTCTATTTGCGTTAACGGTGTTTACAATGGAAGAGGACGCAACAGCGGCCTCTCGGTGGACCCTTGCAGCAATCTCTGCATATGTAACCGATGTTCTGGGATGCTTAGTCTCGACAAGAGATATTTGAGCTACAGGTACCAAAGGTTGGTGTTTGGCTGCTCCATTCTTGTTAATACTAGATGCCAGGTCTAGTGGAATTCGCTTAACCAGACGTTTTGAATGGTGCCTGATTTTCATTGCTGTGATTACTGCTTGATTCACGTAGGTACCTTCTGTTTTCGCCTGGCGTTTTCTACCAAAGTTGGAGAAGACAACGGAGATGGAGACATGGCTGATTGCGGTGCAGGGGAAGCAATTTGTTCAGCATTCCGTTGCTTAGCAGCCGCTACGCTTCTGTGGTCCATACTCGCTCCCATTGAAGTAATCTTATGGTTTATCCTCTGCTCCGCTTCTGCGATTAACCGGTCGCATTTCTCAGCTAGGACAAGCAAGCGCTTAACGAGGGGGATGGTGGAACACGCAGTACAGAACCGAAATGCATCTTGGGAGCTATTTCGCTCCCGTAACTGTTGTTGGGACACATTTGCACATTTCGTATGGTACCATTCCAAACAGTGCGAACAAGCTAGACCGATTTTTACTACCCGATGACATTCTCCTAACCCGCAAATGCCTTTCGATGGGAGTCTTTTCGGTTTTGCCTTTCTGCCATTCAATTAGGTGTCGTTACCTGACTCAGTGGGTTGGTTAGCGTTCTGTACTTTTACAGCTTTGAGAGCAGCGCACATCGGTCAGGCGAGCGTGGTGGTTGCAAGGTCAAATGAGCGGTCGGCGTGGTCGCGCGGTCCGTGTGATGGGTAATGCAGCCGCACTGGCTGACAAGGTCACAAGGAATGGCGAGTGACTGCAACCTGAACAGAGCGCTGAACACAGATTGACAGATCACAGATTCTTTCACAGCTGTGTTGAGAAACACTGGATCGGAGTAAACTTAGGCTTCTCGGCCTGCCTCGAGAATTCTGTATCAGATGGTGTCACACAGAATGGCAATCGGCTCAATACGATTGAATTAAACGCTTGCGCTTAATCACAGATTCCAATGAAAACGGTTGGTGATGGTGCAGCCTCTAATCGTAGAAGATATTTCCACGTTTGATGGATCACTGTGTGGAGCTGGTAAACCCGGTTCGAATGAGCGTACAGTGACAACGCTGCGAGAAGATGGATAGAGGATAGAGGGAAATAATCCAAATGAACAAGTAGCACACACGTCACGCGTGTGTGAGGATGACCTTGTTGGTACGACGCAATTTACGAGATCCATGCTTTGCAAAGCGAAGGATTCTTCCACCTAAAAGGCGTTATAAATAAATAAATAAATAGGTATATTTCTTGACCAGCTAGAGGCTGCACCCTAAAGGGTTCAGATCAATGCTTACATTAATCCGATGCTCTCGCATGGAAGTAGGCAAAATATAAATATATGTTCATCGTTGGCAATTACAAAGGCATTGGCACTGTTTGGTATACAGCTACTGGGTCACAGGCGCCCAACTTGACGTTTCTCTGGTTCCTTCGGGCGATAGTGAGCTCCTTGTTCTTTTATTGTGAAAACTTCGCGGAGGTGTAGTTGTGCCTATTCTCCTTGGAACAGAATCCAATTCGCCACAAGTTCACTTTAAATTGATCGTACATTAATTGGCGACTCAGTTGCCCCAATTGTTGTTGCGCACATGGAAGAAATGAGTGAAGGGATTATAAGGCATACGAAAAGTTAAAAAAGAGGTCGAAAAATGCAGACAAGAATAGAAACAATTTGTTAAGAGAGAAAATAAATCTGCGCGCTTCAGCAGAAAAATACCAATTAACAAAAAAATAGAGCCCTACTTTTCTTACGCTGATATTGCACTCCAGCGCAAAATTTCAACCTGAGTTATTCTCAGATAAAAGAAAAAACCTTTCTACAGTTACAATACCGCTTAAAGTAGCACAAAATTACACTGGTCTGGACCAGCCTTAGCGCCTGAATACGTTGATTGTAAAAGCAACACAATACGTGCAGTAGTTTGCGAGTTATTTGCAATTAAATGATGGTTACGAATAAGACCATTTTTATTTTTCGCTAAAAATGGTTTTCTGCTTTGCAAGCAGATAGAAAAAAAAGAAAAGAAAACATAAAAAGTAGGGAAGCGGCATATGATCTAGATAGGCATAGCTTTCTGTGATACCCCTGCACGCCCTTATGTGAAACGCAAGAAAGTACACTCGGGTTATTACAGCTGTGAAAAATGCACCCAACGTGGTGATTATAGGAGCCACAAGGTGACACACCCACTTACAGATAGCACACTGCGGACTAATGCATCCGCTCGAAGGAATGTCAGCCAATCGTTGCCTTTCGCTGCTTTGAATGTAGATTTGGTTGAGGACTTTCCAATTGACTACATGCATTCAGTATGTTTGGTTGTGATGCGCAGAATGATAAAAATTTGGATCACTTCCCAAGTGGACATTGCATTTCGGCTGCCCAGTGAGCACTTGATTTTAGCAAACGAACGGTTGCATGACTGCGGACCTTCTTGGACATCGGACTTTCCAAGTAAGCTTCGATCACTGGATAAATACCGACCTTGGAAGGCAACTGAGTTGCGTCAGTATTTGCTATACGCCGGACCAGCGTGTTTAATCGGGGTATTGCCTGAGGCTTTCTATCATAACTTTCTAGATCTCTCATTTTCTATTTATATTATATGCCACTATCGCCTCCACACTGCCTTATTGGATTTCCTTATTCCTCTAATTCATGTTTTTTACATGAGTACTCTGATCTTTATGGTCCCAGTGAGGTGACGTAGAACGTGCACTTACTGGTTCATCGGCCCGCTGACGTAGAAAAGATGGGGACTTTTGACAGCTTCTCAGCATTTTCCTTTGAGTCTCACGTGGTTTCCAGCAAGCGCACTATTCACAATTTCCCGCGTCATGTTGCTCAAATCATGCGGCGTACGTCGGAAGAGGAACAGCTTCCTTCTACTGTCAGCAACGCAAGCACGGGGGGAATGCTGACGTATGTACATATAAGGGTCATAAAGCTTTTCGTTTGCACGGCATTTTGCTTTCCACAGTGAAGCCGGATAATGTGGTCATCGTCGATGCCCAACCCAGAGTGCCCACAGATGTGTCAATGAATGTATTTGGGAACACGGTGGTGCAATGCCGGGAATTTATGAGCCTTCGTAATCTGTTCACACATAGCATGGCTGCACCAACGACATACATCTTCCGTGCATCGCTATTATCCACAGATGTTTGTAGCTTTTCCGCCTGTCATATTCTATTCAAGTGCATCGCCTTTCACTTGAATGATTTCCATGTACTTTACCCTATGCCTCTCAGTTATACACTCTAACAATGGACGTCTTTCTTTTTCAGCACTGATAGCTTCTCAAGGATACAGCGTTGTCAAACTACTTGACTCCGACGAGAGAAAAGGCTATCCAGCAAAATTCGTTCGGAAATATATGGAGTGCAGAGAAACAAGAGCTAAACCAGCTTCGGTAGAAAAGAAACCGGTTTATTTGTCGTTGCCGTTCAGGGGGAACGGTATAGCGCAGGCAACCATTATACGATTATCCGACGCTATGAGCCATACGTACTACGAAGCGAGCTTGCGGCTAAGCTTTACTTCAACACCACTCGAGAGGCCCCAACTCAAAGACCGACTTCCTTGGTCATGTACTACTTATTGTGTATATTCCTTCTCTTGTTCATGTCGAGCAAGATACATCGGAAGAATTACTAGGAGGCTGTCTGAGAGAATACGCGAGCACTGTCCAGCTTACCTACTCAATGTTGGGAGAAAAAAGTGTGATGAGCACCGTGTTGGCACACTTGGTTGATTCTAATCACCAAATTGAGGCCCGCCAATCTTTCCAACCCATTTACCGTGTACCTGGACGTCTTTTACGTGCGGTAAAATGCCGCTTACTAGCAGCAGCTGAGGCAATTGCTATCCGCCACCAGAACCCAGACTTATGTGCTCAAAAACGATTCGTTCAGATTCTGTGTTTGCCCTGGCTCTCTATCACAACGACTCGTTGAGGGACATGCCGCCGATAGTCCATCGATCACTTCTGAGCTGTTTCCCAATGATCTTGAAGTTTGAACACTAACATGATCTGCTGTTTTATGTTCACCTTATTCCTATAAGTTGTGGTTTTTTAGTCTGACGAAAGCCTCCGAAAACGAGCTTGTTCGCTAACTTGTCGTTCTGATGTCCATGCCTAGGATATTTTCACTTAACAACTATTGTTGGTAATACCTGGCTTCGAGAAGAAGGTGCGTACGCCCAAATACCCTCCGTGCGCGGTACGCACTGCTATGCAGCGGTGAAAATTCACACTGCACCCGATGCCGATGGGTCCAGCACTGCAGTGTCCATCATCGTTAGCACAAGTAATTCTTTTTGTTATATTAAGCCACCCCCTAAGTTAGCTTCCAGCAGGCCCGTGAAATGGAACTTCAATCAGAGCGCGGCGTGCTGCCATCCACAGACGATACTATTCATATGGGCCTTCCGGCTAAGCGTCCACTGTGAGTATGGTGTTTTTTATTTCCCCTTAGACGCCGGCTCGTCCGTTCTAGCTAAGATGAAGAAGATGCCGCGCTTCCCACCAAACACAAAAGGCCAGCTGCAGCAACTTACCCACATGCGCTCAATTCTCTCTTCAGTGGCATTAGTCCACCACGTCCAGGGCCATCAACAATCAACCGTAAGTATCGCGTTCATGCTGCCCCTATTAAACAGTGATCGCGCCGGCTGTTATTGCTGACATTGCACCATGCAATCTGGAAGTGTTGCAGGAACTGAAGGCCATTAAATGTTAGATGTCACAGGTACATTGCATTGCACTCAATTTATTTTTAGATTAGTTATGCCCCATTCGATCAGAACTGGTCGGCCAACGCCGCATGTCCGAAGCAAGTTTGCTGATGCTGCAACGACAGTCCCAAAGTCTTGCACCGGGACTTTGTCTGCCATTCATCCCTCTCATTGAGCTTAGGCGATGTGATGAACAGCTCAAGGACCCAGAGTTCAAAAACAGAGTGGTAAGTTCGTCTTATTATTAAAAGACTTTCAGGTCAAACCTATGTGTGTTGTGCACAGTGCTAACGTGCAAATCGTCGTCCGGGGTACCATGGAGCGGTTAATGATGAGATCAGTTGCCGCCGAGATAAATTACTCAAGTACAGGAGGTGTGTTTGCATTCTGGCGAACAAATATGAACGGCCTTGTACAAGGTAGGTTGACATAGAGTAATCCATAAAACTACACAGGCATCATTCGGCAACACTGGGTGCTGCAACTTCGGATGCTGACATTACACGCCACAACAAAACGTTGGGTGCATTATGCACGGCACAAGAAAACACCTGTTGAGCAAAGTAAAGTATGCAGTGCGAATGAGGTGAGTCCCCTGCTTTCTTATGAAAATCTTTAGCCTCCTACATTGAAAATCGTGGAAGCGGCTTAATCATCTTGACAGTGCCGCTTTCTGCTACTAACGATTTTTGTACTGCACGCCTTCATGCACATAAAGCCTTCTTATAACCCGGTTGTCATTTTCTGTCGCTTTGTGATGTTCCCAGTTGCGCGGTAAGCTCCATTTCCTTTTCTGACCAACAGCTTGAAGCGCCGTCTAGGTGGGTTCCCAAGTCCAGCAACTACGGCGACAGGTACTGGCTGAACCATAGATCCGAATCGTCTATATATTCGTTAGGCGCTAAGCGCGTAGTGGTGTGTTGTCCGTATTCGGAATATCCATGGTAGGCGATGACGGTATCTAGACCTACCGGATTGTCACGTATAGTGGTGAATTTCTATTAGTCAACGATAGCCTCTTTTTCATTGGCCCCCGTAAGCTGGGAAAAACCCCTTTAAGCCGTCTCACGGTACTAGTTCCTGTCCAGTTTAGCCTAATACTCTCATAGGAACGTTTAGGAGGCTAAACTGGACAGGATCTGAACCTGTGTAACTAGGGGTCCTATTGGAAAACTAGATGAGTAATCTTGCGCTATCGCTAGTACGACTGGTTTCGCATTACGACTTGACGTATGCTTCTCACATCTCTGTTCATCTTCCACTGCTTTTACTACTTTCCTCTTTTCTAGTACCCTTCACTTACATTGTAGCTGAAGCGATAACACTGTCTGCTGGTGCCACTGATGAAACTCTCAAAACGTTGCGTTAAAACCAACTTCCATTTCTTCAATGACTAACTGCTCCTCACTTAATTTGTCTCCACTTTGACTATACGTCCAACTGATCCGACTTTGTTTTACTGACGGTAAATTGAAATTTTTGAGCATGCTGTCTTTTTGGGGTTTTACTTTCAAAGGACAGTTCCGGAACAGTGTTTACACGTGTCGTGCAAAAAATTAAACTTATGTCAAATTCCGCTTGATCCAAAGAATGTTCGATCATCGTTTTCCCCGGATTGCGTCGTACCCGTTTTCGGGACCTTACCAACGTCGTCCATCTTTTTCGGGTTCAGCCTCTCGCTATTTTTCCGGTATTTTTGTGTTTTGTAATCCGTTTTGCACCTTATTTAACCCATAACTGTTTCTGTCGACTGCCCTGTAGGGAACAGCTTGTCGGTTTTACGTTTTGATACTTATTTCACACTCGTTAAAAGCGTCATGTCGGATTCACTGAATACCGGCGCATATGTGTCTTCGGTTGCATTGATCAGCGAATCTAATGCTGTATGCGGCAGGGGGCGATGCTCAAAGCCCATGACGGATGAGTCTGGTGGCATGCAGTGCTATGTATGCAACTGCTGGTACCATGAGACCTGTACCGATTTGAGCCCTGATCAGCACGCAATGCTTTCGACTAGCTATAGCATGCTGTTCAATTGTCCTCAATGCCGTCGCCGTCGATCTACGCCTCTTGAGGTCAATGTGAAGACATCGAGCAACGTCGGGCTGGGTAACCAGCAGGTTTGGTCCAACCTCATATCGCTTGCTCGGAAAGTGGCGTTGTTGCTGAGGAATATGGGAGTCTCTATTGATGTCGGCTCATTGGGGGAAGACACGCAACTAACTTCAATTGCCGTCAATGGAAATCCGGCTGAGGTGATGGCTACCGTATCGCGTGTCCCAGCGGTCCAGAATGCCTCTAAAGGGGCCTCTGATGTCGTACTGGAAGCCGTCCAAAGCGTGACCAAACTTATGGCCCCTAGGCCCAATAAATGCAAGAGGAAAAGGGCTAAGAAAGTCCGTAGCCCTCCCTCAAAGCGTGAAGGTACTGAAAGCATTAAGGTATTAAATAAATAAATATTTATGCTCGACTATGCGAGGCACGCCAATTGAGGCATGATCAGGTATGTACAGCTGTACAGACATTTTATGGGGACTGTAGTGACAGTAGAAAATTGTTCATATGTCCATGCTTGGAACTGTGCAGTGGTGAACATGCGAAAGAATGAGTTGGTTGTAGTGGGATGGACCGTGATTAGACTGTGAGTTGACTCTCCAACTTTTGCCTTTACTCAGGGACTGAAACCCACCTAGTAATCTTTCGAGCACTACATACATTGGTGACGCCGCCAAGTTGTGTGAACATATTTTTTTCTTAGGCATGTCTGCTCATACCACATGTGCTTTTACTGACAATTCCGTCGAACTCTCGCTTCCTATCTTTGACATTTCCAATCCACGTGTATGGTTTATGCAGGTAGAAGCTACTTTCCGATTTCGTAAGATCACTTCACCATCTTCCACCTTTACCTATGTCGTCTCGCGCTTACCTGCCTCCATTGCCTCTGAAGTCACTGATAGCTTTGATCCTATGCTTGTAAATGCGCTTATGAGAAAACTAACGCAGCTATCCTTAAAAGTTCCACTGCGTCTGGTGAGGCGCGTCTGCAACAGTTACTTTTCGGCGTTGCGCTTGGCGATCGCATCCCAAATCAGCTTCTTGGACGCATGTTTTCCCTGGTTGGTTCGTCGAAACTCGCCGACTCCATACTCCGCTAACTTTAAACGAAATGTACTCCGGCAACCCTCACAGCGAGTTTATCAGTTCTTAGTAAAGATATCACGCTGACAAAGCTCGCCGAAACTGCGGTCAAAGCGCGCGAATGTTTCTTTGAAAATACTTTTAACCAGTTAGCTGAGTCCACCACAGCCAGCGCATCCCATAACACTACGCTTGATTCGATCAACCATAGAATCCCCCTTCTAGAACGCAGCATGTCTGCTATTCGACGTGAACGCACTGCTACCCGAAGAAGTCCTCGTGATCGGCGCCGCAGCACACCACACTCACGCCAGCGGTCATATTGCTACTTCCACCGTTGCCTTGGTAAAGCAGCACGTAACTGTCGCCCGCGATGCAACCATCCGAAAGGAACTCCGATTTCGTAACCGGGAAACGCCACAGCCAGCCAGTAATGGCGACGGCTGTCGCTAACGAAATCTTTAGTCGCCTTCCGTACGTTCTCGCCTCCACGACTAAACTTCATGTTTTGGTCTATAGGGGCGCCGAAATCAGCCTTATACCAAGCGTTTTGGAGAAACCTGTTCTGCAACAAGCAGGACTTATGTTACACGCGGCTAACCAGACTAAGGTAGTGACATACGGCCAGAAGCGGTTGCGCCTAAGCCTTGGTTTACGACGTGCATTTCCCTTTAGTTTTACCATAGCAGAGGTACAGAAACCCATAATAGACATTGACTTCCTTAGCAAATGCAGCCTCGTTGTCGACCTACGTTGCACGAAGTTACGGGACGACCGCACTTCGCTCACTGACCCTTGCCATCTCGCCCCAGGCGATTCCGTCGGACTTGGCCTACTCATGCCAGACACTAAGCCGTATTCATCATGGCTTCAACAATTCCCGTCTTTGGTCCGTTCTAATACCGATTCTACCGAGCCTAAACACGAGGTCGGTCATCATATCGTCACCACATGTCCACCCAGGTCAGCCATACCGAGACGTCTTTTACCTGACAAACGCCAAGCGGTTAAACGTGAATTCGAGCATAGGATCAACCACGGCTTCGTGCCTACATCCAGCAGTTGTTGGACTTCCCGGCTTCATCTTGTAAACAAAAGGTCCGGAAATTTGCGTGCACGCGGTTATTCCCAGGCACTCAACCGCGTTACTATGCCCGACAGATACCCTATTCGTCATATTCAGGATTTTTCATTGGGATTATCCGGGAAATCCGTCTTTTCCAAGCTTGACCTTATGCGAGCGTACCAGAAAATTCCAACGGCATGTGAAGATATTGCTAAAACGGCCCGTATCATACCTTTCGATTTGTATCAATGCAATACAGTCCTTTCAACGCTTCATGGGCAAGGTCCTCCGTGGTCTGGACTTTGTTTTTATCTACATCGACGACGTTCTACTAGCCAGTGCCACGCCAGCAGAGCACTTGAATCACCTTCGACAAGTGTTCGAAAACTTCGATCATCACGAGATAAACATTAATCCTGCTGAATGTCTATTTGATCAATCTAGCGTCGATTTTCTTAGTCACAGAATTGATAGCCAAGGTATTAGTCCTATCCTTGAGAAAACTCGGGCAATCATGGAGTATCCACTGCCTCAAGCAATTAAAAACCTGTGCCGATTCCTTGGCACGGTTAATTATTACGGATAATTCATTGACAATGGTGCCGCCGTCCTTCCGCCTTTGACTGATTTACTGAAAGTTAATGCAAAGATGTTCAGCATTACTCCAGAAGCCGAAACATCGTTTGTTGCCATCAAGCAGAAACTGAGTCAGGTATTTTCCCTGAGCTACTTGGACACTGACGAGAAAGCTACTCGCGTTCACCAGGCTGGTGCCTCACAAGCCGCTGTCGGTGATGTAATAAAAGAATTAATCGGCAACGAGATTCAGCCGCTGTCTTACTTTGCTGGGAAGCTACAGCCAGCACAAATGAGACATAGCACTTTCGGTCCCGAACTTCTCGAGATCTGGTTGGCCGTCAAACACTTTCGTCACATCCTTGATGAACGATGTTTTGTAATCTTGACAGACCACAATCTTGTGGTCTACGCTTTTCGTGCCGCTTCCGACGGCTATTCACCGAGAGAGACACGACACCTGGCGTACTCTCACCGTTCTGTGTCAATATTCGCTACCTCAACGGTCCAAATAAGGTCGTCGCTGATGCACTTTCACGTGCTCACGTACATCAACTTTCATCCTCTCCAATAGAGCTTGAGGAAATGTCAGTTGCTCAGAACAGCGGTGCTGAACTCATTTAGCGTCGATCGGATAACACTTCGAAATTCTTGCAGTTACCTAGTTTAAACTCAGACGCGAGAATTTACTGCGATGACTC
>OX104064.1:170829408-170877723 GCA_944474145.2 Dicrocoelium dendriticum
GTTATATTCTGCTCTGTTTTTCACTTCAACATGGTCGTCTCGCGAAAAACCGAGGCGAATGAACACCAGGGTTCTGTACTCGGCCCCGAACTCTTCAATATCTTCATCAACGACCTGCCATCCGAACTGCAGACCGACTGCTTAATCTACGCGGATGATCTGAAGTTGTGGATTGAGGTTTCCAGTCTGGAAGACGCAGACATACTTCAAGCGACACTCGAGCAGCTCCACGATTGGTCACTAAAGTGGCAGTTGCCCATTACCCATGACAAATGCGCTATCCTTCCAATCGGTGCTCCGGAGCCTTTTAGGGTTTACCATATCGGGGGTTTCCTGCTCAGAAATGTCAACCAAGAGAGGGACCTTGGGGTGATTGTGTCCCCTGATCTCAAATCAATGGAGGACACCCGGAAGAGGGTCGCATCCGCATACAGAATACTTCACGCTATACGTAGAGCCTTTTCACGCCCGACCCCAGCACTCTTCAGATTACTGTTTGCTTCTCATGTACGCCCAGTTCTTGAGTACGGATTGCCTGCTGCGTACCCGCTCACTAAGCCCGAACGTGACATGATCGAGAAGGTTCAACGGCGTGGATCCAAATCCGTTCCAGAGCTTCGGGACTTATCCTACCTCCTCCGGCTACAACGGTTGAACCTGTTCTCTTTGGATTATCGTCGTCGCCGCGGAGATATTATATTCACCCGGCGTATTCTACGGGATGAGCTGGGGAGTGAGCTGCAATCGTTCTTTTGTCTAAACACAAGTTGTGCAACTCGAGGATACCGGTGGAAACTTTTCAAACCGCGGCGACTCCGTGTACGGTTCGATCTGGCCCTATCCACCCGGGTAGTGAATGACTGGAACAGCTTGCCAGAAGCTGTCGTCGATGCGGAGACGGAGGAATGTTTCAAACGACGGTTGGATACCCACTCTGAGTGCGCAGGGATTCTGCTACCCACAATACAACCATAGCGATCTTCCGCTGAACCTTGTTCCGCAATGATCCCAGCAACCCTCGCAATGTCCGGGAAGTGACGGAGCTGACAAAGGAACTTCCTTCTGCTCTCTACTAACCAATGAACCAATGAGTCAAATGCAGCTTGTAGCAATTCTGCCTGTTCAAGACCAGTGACGGATTTATCTGGTGGTATCATTGTATCATTGTATGGTAGAGAGCAGAAGGAGAGTCCTTTATCAGCTCCGTCGCTTCCCAGTCATTGCGAACATTGCTGGGGTCATAGTGAAAATAGGGTTCCACAATGAACCATTGAAGCTAGGTTGTGAAGCAATATCCGGGCACAGTTATCAAGTGGGAATCCAACAATTTCTTGAAACTTTCCTCGGACTGCGCATCAACGACGAGCTCCGGCAAGCGATTCCAGTCATTAACCACGCGCGTGGATAGAGCTAGATTCGACCGCACATGGAGTCTCCTCGGTTTGAACAATTTCCATCCGTGACCACGTATGGAACTTTCAGTGTTCAGATGAAAGAACTGCTGCATTTCGCTTCCAAGTTCTCCTCTTAGGATACGTCGAGTGTAGATCAAGTCGCCGCGACGACGACGGTAATCCAGAGAGAAAAGACGTAATCGCTGGAGGCGGAGAGGATAAGATAGGCACCGCAGTTCTGGCACATATTTAGATCCACGGCGCTGGACCTTCTCAATCATATCGCATTCCGTCTTCGTGAGAGGCTGGGCAGCTGGCAAGCCGTACTCGAGAATCGGGCGCACATGTGAGGCAAACAGGAGTCTGAAGAGTTCTGGAGTAAGGCGGGAGAATGCTCTTCGTAAGGCATGAAACATCCTGTAAGCAGCCGCGACTCTTTTCCGGGTGTCCTCAGTTGTTTTGAGGTAAGGAGACACAATTACTCCGAGGTCCCTTTCTTGGGCAACATTTCTCAGCAGGAAACCTCCAATATGATACACCCCGAATGGTTCACGACTACCAATCGGGAGTAGGGAACATTTATCCCGGTTGATTGGTAACTGCCATTTTACCGACCAGTCGTGGAGCCTGTTGAGTGTTTCTTGGAGCCTGTCTGCATCCTCCAGACTGGATACTTCAATCCAAAGTTTCAGGTCATCGGCATAAATCAAACATTCCGTCTGCAGCTCGAACGGGAGGTCGTTAATAAAGACATTGAAGAGGACAGGGCCAAGGACAGAACCCTGTGGGACACCACTGGTCATAGGAAAAGGATCAGAAAGTGCATCATTCACCCTTACCTGCGCAGAGCGACCGTACAGGAAATCGGAAATCCAGGAGAGAAAATTCCCAGCAACGCCAATTCCGCGGAGTTTGGAAAGAAGCCGCTCATGCGGAACCTTGTCAAATGCCTTGCTAAAATCTACAAACACAACATCCAATCGTTTGCCGGCATCTAGTGATCTCACCCATTTCTCCCTTGCCACAAGCAAGTTTGTGATGCATGAGCGAGCGCTTCAAAAACCATGCTGGGCAGAAGAGATGAAATCTAACCTTTCGAGATGAAGACAGCGCGCGTTTTATTGTCCGTTCCATAATTTTGCAGACTACAGATGTCAAACAAACAGAACGATAATTCGCTGGATCTTGTCGGTTTCCTCCTTTATAAATGGGCTTGATGATGCCCGATTTCCAGGCTGCCGGAAGACGTCCAGTATCAAAAAACAGACGGAATATCTGACAGATAGGTGCGGTGATGTGTTCAGCTACAGTTTTAAGGAACAATGGATGTAGGCCATCAAGGCCAGGCGAAGAATACGGGTTTAAATTATGAAACAGTTTCAGTACAAAATCAGCGTTAATATCCAAGTTCTCTAGCAAAGAAGGAAGAAATGACAAGAAGCTGTCAGGAGACGACGTTTCAGTTGAATACACAGTGGAATATTGTTTAACTAAAAGACTGGCTTTTTGTGTGTCTTCTTGAACTAAAGCAGCATGCTCGCGGGAACACAAGGCAGGGATGCCACTGCCGGCTCTAGTACTACGCTTGATGTACCAGAAAAGCGCTTTGGGCGTGGTCCGGGAGAGAGTAGCTAAAGACAGTTCGTAGAGTTGACGTTTCTCCCGTTTCTGAAAAGTGCAAGCATTCCTGATTGTTTTATAGCGAGAGTAATCGAGGTCTGATCGTGTTAGTTTAAAACGGTTCCACAGTTTACGCCTTTTGTTCATAAGGGATCTTAATTGGCGATCTATCCAAGGCGGGCCTTTAGAAAACGGTCTTCTCTTGGAGGCAGGGACGATCTGTTCGATGAGCGACATCAACTTGGAGTACAAAAGATTCCATGCATCATCGAGACTGAGATGCCCAGGGATACTCCAATCCACAACGCTTGCCGCCGTTTTCAAACGAAGTGCATCTACACGCCAGAAATTCCGCCGGTCGGCGCACTGAATGTGGACCGCGAAGCGACGAGTCCACTGAAAGGAAACAGCACAGTGATCACTTCTGCCAATGGGCTCGATAACGGCTACGTTTGTGATGTCTGATTGCGCTGAGGAAAGCACAAGGTCTAGGATGCGCGGTGTCTGATCTGGGAAAATACGAGTTGGCGTCATGACATGTTGAAAAAGGTTGCAATCCAGGACGGTTTCAAGTAAGGCGGCATCGAAATGGTCGGATGGGCGATTACAAAGAAGGAAATTCCAATCGATATCTGGTGCATTGAAATCACCTACGATAAGACAGTCCTTGCCTCCGCCGTGCGCCCTGATCGAGTCCAACAAACTAGCCCAGGAGCCGGATGGTGCCCTGTAGACGACACCAATCAAGCAAGATCTATATGCATCATGCACACGGCACCAGAGGGCTTCAAACTTGTTATCATGGTCACTGATAGCTTCAACCACATGCGCTTTGAGCTCCGCCTTCCAATAAAGCATTACGCCCCCACCAGACCTCCCGCCATGGCGATCGGACCTGGTGAGGTGATATCCAGGAATACACACTTCTGAGTCTGTGATTTCTGAAAATAACCATGTTTCAGTGAAGGCCATCAGGTCTGGATGAGTCTCTGAGGCAAGTAAATGGATCTCGTCTAGCTTATTCCTTAGACTTCGCACATTAGCGGATAACACGCGCAGTCCGTTCTTATAATTTACTGTCCAGGGGTGAGTAGGATGGGCCTCCAACGGGTTTTCGGAGTCCTCCGAACTACTCGAAAATCCACAATATGGAGGTCTGTTTCACCACTCCCCCGTCTAGTACGGAGTTCTTCTACAGCCTTTTTCATTTTGACTCGATCCTCCGGAGAGAGGTCACGAAGTACATAGTATGGCTCACCTTTGAGACGCGAGGTTCTTCGCAGGATGCGTCGGATGTTTGCTCTCGTTGGTATCACAAAAGTTGTACCGGCCTCCGAGCAAATCAGTACAATATGCTATCATCCAGTGAAAATCTTCTGTTTAAATGTGCTGATTGTTGCGCTCAGAAAGCGAAGTTCCCGGCTTCACCTGTGCTGAATTCAAAGCACTAGCATCCAGATTCACAGTTGTTGAGAAGGCATTAGCCGTGCTTGCCTCTGTTGCCTCGCTCAACTCTAAAGTGGATTTGATTATGAAATCCCTGAATATCGCGAATGTGGACGCTGTAACGGACTGTCCTGCTAACAGTTAAACCGTCGACGAGGCGTTCATCCTACCAGTCGCTCCCGTTCACGTGGATATAACTGACACAGATGCCTCGGACGGCATTGTTGACCCGCCCAAATGGAAGGCGGGTTACGGGCTGCTGGGCCACTGAAGAATAAGCGTAAGAGGGCAAGGAAACTCGCAAACCCCCTGCTCCTAAACCGGAAGGTGATAAAGTGCTCAAGAAACAGGCGCCTGTGTTGGAAACACCACCTGGTGTTGCATTTCCCTCAGTGAGACATGAGGTGCCGTCGCCTTCTGTCCCACCGATTCGTGTGGCGTGAATGGTAGGGCATGTGGTGTAAATACACCTCGTCGAAGCGATTATTACACAGATAGCAGTGTGATTTTCAGAAACGTCACTGAATCCACTGCCGCTCTTCCCACCGAACGCATGCTTGATGATTTTGGTTGGCTTAAAGTTTGCGTGACCAGGCTTTTACCACCAGGTTTTCCTGGCGTTACTGTCAGGAAGCTCATCAGATTGGGGAACATTCCGGTTGGTCAACCAAATCCTCGACCCCGTCTGCTTAGGGTGCTCCTCTCCACCCCAGAAGAGCGCAGGGCCTTACTGAGATTTGCCTTCAAACTCAAAGGTACCAACGTTAGTGTGCAACCAGACCTTCCGTTAGCGGATAGGTTAAAGTTATAGGAAGCCTTAAGGGACCTAAAAGCCCGGCGTGCAGCTGGCGAGCAAGGTCTCCGATCGGTGGGTTTTCAGGTGGTCAGTCGGCGGTCCTTTTCCGCCCTGCCAGAACCTATACTACTTGCGCACGACCCAGGGCTGGTCGTCAGGTCAGGTCAGATCAGATGGACGATAGAGGCTTCCGCCTAACGAGCGTCCAGTTCTTGTGCCGGTAAGTGAAGCGGCCCCCGGCACTTCGACGTTGGGTTATCTCTTCTCGCTTCTGCAATGGAATGAAGCAAGAACAAGAGCAATCTCTGCACTTTCATATGCCAGCATCAAAATACACTACATATACCAGTACAACTACAATAGCTCTGGAAAAAGGATGGACCAACAATTGTCTAAACCCCTTTTGAAGGCTTCTACGGTCTCAGACTCCACTAAATCAGAAGGAAGTTTATTCCAGTAGTTAACTACTCGGTTCGTAAAAAGCTTTGCCCTGATGTCCAAACAAGGTCTGTGATGTTTGAGCTTCAGGCGATGCCCGCGCAGATGGTCTGACGTAGCCAACTCAAACAGATGGGTGGAACTAATGCCACTAAGTCCCTTAATGATCTTAAACGTCTCTATCAAATCCCCTCTCAACCTACGCCGTTCCAAGGAAAATAATCCTAAGCTACTTAGACGATCTTCGTAAGACTTCCCTTGTTGACCTTCAATCATCCTGGTCGCAAGTTTCTGAATCTTTTCTATACAAATGATGTCACTCCGGAGGTACGGTGACCAGGCCTGAACACAATACTCCAGATGTGGCCTAACCACTGCTTTATATAAGGGCAAGAATACTTCTGCTTTAGTGTTACTCAGCGCCCTCCTAAGACGAAATAACTCGTGTCGTGCTTTATTAGCAGCATGGTGACATTGTGCCGAAGGTTTAAAATTGTTCGCTACGATGACACCTAGATCACGGACTTCATCAGTACACCGCAATGATAGAGATCCCACAGAAGACTGAACCGCAATTCCACTACCACCACTAGTCAATAGTTGACATTTGTTGACATTTAGAGGCAGGTCCCATTGGCTTGACCAATTCGCCACAGTGATGATGTCCTTAGCCAATGTCGCTCGGTTTCCCCTGCTGACTAGCTTCAAGTCATCTGCGAAGATGTAGCAGGGATCCTCAAGAAGAGGAGCCAGGTCATTTATAAACATTAGAAACAGCAATGGACCCAGAACCGAATCTTGGAGGACACCGCTGTAGGCATGGCCAACACTAGAACTCGCTTCCCCAACGCTGACTCTGAATGTCCTTTCATGTAAGAATTCAGAGAGCCATAGTAATAGTTGAAGATGCAATCCAATTTCTGCACCTCACGTCCCACTGGTAAAAAGGGAATCGAGAGCGCAGCCTCCGTGGATAGATTCCGCGGGGAAGGGCCTGCTAAAGAAGCGGTCTAGATGCTGGCGAGCTTACCGAACCCCTTCTTTTTACCAGTGGGACGTGAGGTGCAGAAATGTCGACGAGGTGAGCCTTAAGCTTTTCCCAGGCTATGTGAACAGTGTCGGTCTCATATATCACACAAGGCGATGACCTAGCTCTATCCCGCATCACTTGGAAGTCCGCGGCCCAAATGTTCGGATACCAACTGGTAGTAGCTTGGCAAGGCCTGATAAGGGTACACTGGAAAGACAAGCAAACGTGATCGCTAGCGCCAAGAGGTGGGTCTCATTTAATGTCATTTACAAAGTCAAATGACTTAGCAAAAACAAGATCTAAAATGAACGGCTGCTGATTGCTCATGTACCTAGTGGGGAGGTCCACGAACTGGTGTAGTGGTACCTGCAGCGTTAAGTCCAGCAGTTCTGTACCGAACGATCCCAGCGCAGAACTGCAAGAGAGATCATCCCAACAGACCTCTGGGAGGTTGAAGTCTCCCAGCACCAGACACTTGTTCGCAGACTGAGTGCGTATAAAATCTATGATTCCATTTGAGGTGCTCATAGGGCTTCTATACATTAACACAACCGTAACCTGAACCGAGGAAGCGCAAACCAATACTGCGAGTGCCTCAACAGATTTGTCGAGAGACTGAAAAACGCTGGTCCTCAGTACGTCGATGTGATAACTCACATAAAGAGCTACATCACCCCCTTGACGGCCAATGGAGCGGCCAGCGCGGAACAATGCGTCATCATCATCATACACATTAGCTAGAGGTGAGGAACACCTCAGCTACTGTGCCGCAATACAAAGAAAAAAAAGGAGAAAAAAATGCAACCGGTGCAAGCTGGCTGAGCTACCGGTAACGGATGGGCATCGTTCCGGTAGATTGATTTACGCAGATGATTTAAAGATATGGATGGAAGTCTCCTGTCTAGATGAAGCGGATTTACTACAAACAAGGCTCGATTCAATGTATGATTGGTCGATCAGGTGTCAGTTACCCATAAATCACGATAAATGTTCCGTTCTTCCGATCGGTGCCTCCGAACCATTTGGAATTTATCATATCGTGGGTTTTTGCTGCCGAACTCTAATCGTGAGAGGGACCTGGGCGTCGTTGTGACCCCAGACCTAAAATCGACTGAAGATATCTTGATGAAAGTCGCTTCTGCCAACAGGTTGTTTTTCGCCATACGGCGATCCTTCTCTCGCTTGACTCCGGAGATCTTCAGGCTCTTGTTCACTTCTAATGTACGTCCGATTCTTGGGTATGGACTGCCCGCTGTTTATCCACTTTCCAAATTTGAATGCAACTTGATTGAAAAGTTCAGCGGAGAGGATCTAAATCCGTTCTGGAGTTACGAAACCTGCCTTACTCGCATCGTCTCCAGTGCCTGAACTTGTTATCCCTAGCCTACCGTCGAGATCGCGGGGATTTGATTTTTACACGGCGTATCGTTAGAGGGGAACTTGGAGTTGAATTGCAGAATTTCTTTCCACTCAATTCTTTCAGTTCGACTCGGGGCCACCATTGGAAATTGCTTAAACAAAGGAGACTTTGCGTCCGTTGTGACGTCACTCTGTCTACCAGCGTAGTGAACGAATGGAATAATCTACCTGTGTATGTCGTTGATGCGCAGTCGGAGGAATGTTTCAAACATCTATTGGATTCTTACCTGTTGAGTAAACTCGGATCTTGTTGCTTCTTGTATCAGTGCAGCAGTTCCATTGGTACCGACTTGCAATGTCCACCTTGATCCCTGTGACGAATGGGAGGCGATGGAGCTGACAAAGGATTTTTCCTTCTGCTCTCTACATTCCAATGATCCAATGAAAATGCTAAAAGAGGCCGCGAAGGACCTCAAACACAGGCGAGCTGTTGGTGAACAAGATGGCCGGTCAGTGAGTTTCCAGCTGGTCAGACCGCGGTCCTTTTCCGTCCTACCAGTGCCTACTGGTGGCGCACGACCTTGGGCTAGATCTAACAAATACCTTCAGATAGTGCTAAGTAATGTGCGCAGCCTAAGGAATAAGGTGTACGAGTTAGGTCTGCTTGTACATGGATCTCATTCCGACATACTCGCATTCACTGAAACGTGGCTGTCTCAGTACATCACGGATGATGAACATCTACGCACTATTTAGATGCGATCGCTCTGTTGGCCGGCAGGAAGAAGGTGTCGCACTTGATGTGAGCTGTAAACTTGACCTTTTGAACACTTGCTTATTTCAGTCGGCAGACAAAGCTGTTGAAGCTCTGTCGACTTTGATTAGCACATCCTCAACTCGACTTACATTTGTAATTGTGTATAAAAGACTTGGGAGCGTATCCAAAAAGGTGCTTGATTTTATTCCCTCCCAGTCTGCAAACAGGTGTTTGCTGATGGGCGACTTCAACCTCCCGGAGGTTTACTGCGCAGATCTTTCTTGAAACAGCGTCAGAGACATTCGGCGCTGATCTACTTGGGCTTACGCTCCAAGTACCGTTGCATCAGTTCGTTGACCTCCACTAGGTACATGGACGCCCAGGTACCGTCTATCTTAGACCTTGTATTCGCTGTTACTCGTTTTTGTTGGTGGCATTACTTACGGACCTCCACTTGATTCCAGTAATCATGTTTGTTTGCTCTTTAGTCATACTCTGTTTAGACGCTACCAGAGTACTGTTGAGTCTCGTCCGAACATACGGCACACAGACTATCAATCAATGAGAGCCAAGGCTTCGGGTTTCCATTGTGATATCTCAGGCGATGATACTGTTCAGGTTGCCTGTGATAAATTTAAGTCCTACCTCACAGATGTCTTGTAGCCCTCCAACAAACAACTATCTTTTGTGTACAATTTCACTGATGACCAATTGTACACTATTCCTGTTTTAATCTCCCTTACATTACGTCCATGTTGACCTATATCCGGCTCGACACTACCGTCTTGTGAGTTCCCGCGCTAACCTGTTCCTCCTGCCTTGCTTCATCCATCCGCGTCTTTTTTTAGCCCATCGAATACAGTCCGCTGTGTCCGACTCCAATCGCTTCTGATATCCGCGCTTAATTTTGCACACTCGAACTGGTATTTACTAGTCCTACAAATTGGTGAACCCGATACGCACGTGCAAATTTGGATTTTTTTCGTCGTTTGTATTTTTCGGGGAAGTTCGTTCCTTTTTCGATTATATATGCGTATTTGTTTGTTTCTCGCGTAATTTTGGTAGTTCCATCATGGCCGTAGCGCAACTCAATGATCCTCTGGTTGATATACTGGCAGGTCTTCCTCACTGGACGTACGACCCGCTTCGCTGACATCATCAAATGGAACTATGCTTTGCGATTTATGTCTGGGCACGCCACGCCGTCGTCACACACGAGTTTCGGCAGACCGTGTTCGACACATTGCACGGCTTGTCTCATCCAGGCGTTCGTGCATCGGTTAAACTCGTAACCACACGGTTCGTCTGGCGCAATGTCAATCGTGACTTTCGTGTCAACGCGCGAAATGCATAAGCACACGAAAGCCCAGTAGGAACATTTCCCACGCCAGATGCACGTTTTCATCACGTGCATGTCGACCTCGTAGGTACTCTTCCGCCTTCGATAGGCCCTGTATATCTACTGACCTGTGTCGAAGAACTCGAGGTGGTTGATCATTTCACTTATTTTGGCAGCTGCATCAGCAATGATGGGCGCATAGAAACTGACGTCGGCTCACGCATTGCAAAACCTGCGGCATCTTTGGCGACAGAATGGAGTTTCCCTCCGTCTGAAAGGCCGGTATACAAGGCCACAGTGAGGGCCGTTCTGCTCTATGGTAGTGAAACTTGGCCCCTTCGGTCTGAAGATCTGAGGCACCTTCAAGTCCTTGATCATCGTTGTCTGCGAAGCATTGCATGAGTCGGATGGCACCAGCGTGTCCGCAACAATGATGTGCGTAGGCGAGTACTAGGTAGTGATAATCGTGCTAGTTCCATAGAACAACAGATAGAACTGAATAACTTGCGTTGGCTCGGGCACGTGCTACATATGCCTGGTCACCACTTACCTAGGAGGGCCTTGTTTAGTCTGCCAGGTGTAGGGTGGCGCAAGGCTCGAGGTGGACAGAAGTTGACTTGGCAGCGGGAAATGAAGTCACCGACGACCAAACTGGGTGCTGTTGATCATTCTCGGCTTCCGGACTGGAGTCCATGTGACTCGCATTATGATTAGCTCGAGACTTTACAAAACATGGCTCGCAACCGACACAAATGGCGCGTCTACTGCCGTCTCCTAATCGGATTGTCTGTTTAAAGTGTGTTTGGTGCTGAGTTATCTGCGGGGTAATGGCCGATTATGACGCGTGGCAGTGAAAGCCGCAAGGAAGCTGTCTCGCCGATGCCGCCATATCTTCGCACAATAGCCAGCTGTTTGTGATGGTATGTTGTTTACACAACGTGTAGGCGCCTTGACCCAGAATGTTTGCTTAGGGCATTAAGGTTTTCAGGTAAGTCCCCCTTCTTTCCCTCTTACTCTTTATTTCAAAGGTCCTCATGGTTGTATGGCAGCGAAGCGTCAGTTCAAATGGCTGATGTACTGCTGTTGATGGTGATGATGACCTATGTCGATCTATTCACTCGGTGGTCGGAAACTATTCCCATGCCTAACTGATCTTCGGAAACGGTAGCGAAAGCTTTCGTGGAGTGCTGGGTAGCTCAATACGTCTGTCCCGCCATCGTGACCACCGATCCAGGGTAACATTTCTCGTCGACGTTTGCCACCTTGCTTAAGGATTTAGGCTGTTGTCACGTTCAGACGACAGTGTATCATCCGGCCGCTAACGGCATGGTGGAGCGTTTTTGTCGCCAGTTGTAGGCCGCGCTACGTGCGCATGCGGATCCTTCGTGGTCTGAAACACTTCCTCTCGTCCTCCTGGACTCAATAAACACTGTTAAAACCGAATTCGACACAATGCCAGCTCAGCTACCCTACGGCTGTACGCTGCGTTTGCCTGGATAACTGGTGGCACCAGCCCCGTTTACTTCCCCTTTTAATTACGGAAGTTATACCGATCGATTGGTTCACCAGATGCGTGAGCTACGTCCACCCGCTCCTCGATCGCATAAGACATCAGTGTACGTGCCCGAGAAGCTGTCTACATGTTCACACATCCTTCGCACAGACGGTGTTCGACTACCTTCATTTGCCGTACGTAGGACCTTTCAAATTGCTACACCGTGCGATTACAACGTACGCAATCGACCGCGGTGGCCGACGCGAAGTCGTCACCATCGACCATCTGAATCCTGCTTTTACGGAAGGAACCACCTCGCCTACTTCGTCTAATACGACGTCACAAATCACCGTACCAACTTTCAGCATCCTAGTGTAGTGGAACCAGTCCACGATCACGGTTTACAAGCATCAACCGTCGCGACATCTCCCGAATCTAGCCCGTCGCCTCCCACGACCGATCACCGTAATCGGGAGGTTCGTTAGCTCTTCCGTTTTTCGACTATGTAACGTGCAAATATGTTTAGGTTTGTAAATATTGTAATTATTTGTCCCGCTTTAGTCGATTAAGGTTCTTAAAATACAAAAATCAAAATCTCTCGAAAAACCTTTTTAAAGTTATCCAAAAACCCTAACCTTTTTGCATGCAGATCATTCGTTTGTTCTTTTTGGCGTGCTCTACATATTTTTCTGATTTCTCGTCTCTACATATCCCAACCCTCCCCTTCGATCGACTGGCCCTCACGAGCGACGTTTTCGAGGATCGTCACAGTCAACGAGGATCCAGACGCGAACGCGGGTCGTTTCTCCGCGGGAAGAAGGCTGTTTCTTCGTGGGACGACGGTCGTTGCTTCATGGGACGGTGATCATTTCTCCGTAGGACGAGGGTCGTTTGGGCGCGGGGCGGGGGCCGGGGGGGGGCGACCACTTCCAAGCACGCTGGCATCGGCGGAGATTGAGGTCCTGTCGGCCACTTCTCTGGGCTATCCAGTATTTTTTGAAGTCCGACAAGCCCACTCTAACGGCTCGCCAGAATACACCCTGCCCTGCATCAATAAATAATAAATCACAAACGACACAGCGAACTCCGACTTCCGGCGAACCCCGATTTGACCTAAACACCCACTCAAACACTCGGTACCATTTTGCCCAACCAACTTCGATTCATCCGTCATTTTGGACATCGAAGGCTTCTTTTGTTCAACCTTCTAGGAGGAACTCTGTAGTGCCCTAAAAGAGAACTATATTTTGTGTACAATTCCACTGATGAACAATTGTACACTACTCTTTCTTGTTTTAATCTCCCTTACATTACGTCCATGTTGACCTACATCCTGCTGGACAGTCGACCGTGTTGTAAGTTCTCGCGCTAACATGTTCCCCCTGTCTTGCTTCATCCGTCCGCGGTGTCCGACTCCGATTGCCTTCTGATATCCGCGCTTAATTTTGCGCACCGCCTGGGACTAGTATTTACTTGTCGTACATTCTCTACTCCTTTCATCCCAGTCTCAAAGAGAAAGGAGGCACGAGCACAGTCGCTCTGGCTAGATTTCACTGTTAGGCATCTGCTCACAAAGAGGTATAAATGTTGGCCGACTTACCGAGATACTCCATCCACCGATACGTATGACAACTACCGTAAGACTAAAAATAGGTGTAAGCAACACCTAAGGAATGCTCGGCTCAATTTCGAGAATGGGTTGGCGCACGAAACTTCAGAGAATCCAAAAAGATTCTTCGCATATGTCAAAAGGCGCTGCGGTTCGAACACGTCAATTCCAGTGTTGATGCGTGATGACGGTACTCATGCTCATACTGACTACGACAAGGCCTGCCTACTTATTGGGCAATATGCAGCAGCGTTGATCTGGTTTGCAGGATCCCGGAGGATTTGGACCTATCTGAATTTATTGTAGCGGGGACGGAAGTTCATAGGCTTTTACAAGGGCTGAATCCTTCGAAGACCTCTGGGCCTGATTTAATTCACCAAAAACTGTTGCATGCGTTGGCTGTGGAATTAAGTGGACCGCTCGCTATCGTGTTTCAGAAATCGCTTGAAAGCTGTGCATGGAAAGAAGCTGTCATCTGTCCCATCTTCAAGAATGGGGACAGGAGTCTGCCTGCAAATTACAGTCCAGTTAGTCTGACGAGTGTAGTAGTCAAACTCCTCGAGAAACTGGTGAGAGGTTCATTTGAGAGTTATCTGAGTAGATGTAATCTACCTAACAATGTACAACACTGATTCCGGAAGGGATTTTCGTGTCTGACGGATCTATTGGTGGCTCGCGAAACTTGTGCGGATACAGTAGATAACGGCCATGCACTGGACGTGCTTTTCGGAGGCATTTGACAAGGTACCCCATTTGAGGCTCGCGCAAAGGCTGATTTACGGGGTATCTGGCTGCGCCCTTCGTTGGGTGACTGCCTTCTTGGATGGTATAAAACAGTGTGTACAGGTAGGTTGTGGCCTATCGTTTAGACAGTTCGTCCTCAGTGGCGTGCCTTAAGGCTCGATCCTTTTACCGCTGCTGTTCTCTATCTATGTGAATGACGTACCCGCGAAGCTTGAGGTACCATCGCTGCTATTTACTGATGACCTGAAGCTGTGGAACATTGTCTATGTTCCTGGATAAGCTTTGGGACTGGTCTACTTTATGGTTACTATCCATAAATCAGGCAGTGCTCCGTTCTTCGAATTGGAGGAGGTTGTCCTCCTACGAAGTACTTAGTCGGTGGGGTCGAACTCCCCCGTGTATCTAGCCAGGTTGATCTAGGCGTCGTACACACTTCGCCTTTACACTCCGTGACAACTGGAAGAAGGTCGCAAGCAGAGATTTCCGCATGTTGTGGACAATACGCCGTTCTTTCAGAGTCTTGACGAGCCGCATCTTTGTGAGATTATTTTCGGCTATCGTTCAACTTCATCTGGAGTACTGCGTCCAGGCTTGTCCGCCCTGCTTCATCCAGGGCAAAATGGAGCTAGAGGGGGGTATTACGGGCGAGTACTAGATTAGTTGAGGGATTATGGGGACAGCCGTGCTCCGAGCGTCTACTTAGTTTGGGAATGCATTCGATACACTACCGAAGGCTTAGAGGAGACCTAATCCTAACCTACCGTATTATAACTGGGAAGATTTATCTTATCTGTTCAGTCCCGCTTGATTGTCCGTTCTACGCGGTCATTCCTTGAAGCTGCACAAACTGCAGTCCGATCGGATTAAGGTGGAAATCCGGCTGTTATGCCGACTCACCGAGCTCTGGAACATACTTCCAGAAAGCCTTATCTGGGAATCTACGGTTAAGGGGTTTGAACGGCAGCTTGACACCCTTGGGTGGCAACCAAAAACCTTCCTCTTTTCCTGAGTAACTCGCATCTTCATACTTCGATTTTCTTTTCTTCATGCATTGGTATTATCCTTGTGGACTTGTTTCGTATCTACGATTTCTCTTCCTATCCATTGTTTACTTCACGTGACTGCAACAGCAGGGATTGCTAAGGCAGAAGACGTGGGCATTAACTGGTTGGCCAGGGTGCGATACGGGTGTCCGTTTTAGAGCCATCAAGAACTCTGAGCAGTTCATCCATTCCTGGCTCAACCCTCCACTCAAGAAGGAACACTGACGGGATTTTCCTATCATTCCAGTCCCATCTGAACTTGAGTTTGTTCTTCAACTGGCGCACCCTATGAACAGGGTCCAATTAAGTGTTTCCGTGGCATGTAGGTGCTCAGTCTTTTTGTGGTTTCACTGTTTCGCAACAGTGTTTACAAGAATATGGGACAAAAAAGTTTGACTTTTGTCAAATGTCGCTTAATCTAAATAGTTTTGGGTTACCGTTTCCCTCGGATTACGTCGCACCTGTTCTCGGGTACTTACCTAACGTCCATCTTTTCCGGATTCAGCCTCTGGCTATTTTTCTGGTACTTTTGTGTTTTGTTGTCCGTTTTGCACCTTGTTCTAACCCGTAACTGTTTCGGAGTGGTCAGATGTGTGGCAACTGCCAATAGATCTCGGCAAGTGCTCTTTCCGACGCAGAAATGTAATGCCGCAGGTGACCCACCAGGTCGATGTAGGTGAGTATTAGACTGAGGCCACATGCAAGTGTTTTCGAATGCTGTGGATGATCCGCAGATCGTTTGGGGTCATAAAAAGGAGATGTTCATTACATTGTTCTCTGCATTTGTCCGACCATATTTGGAATACTGTGCAGACCTGTCTGCCATGCCTGATCCGCGACAAGATGGCAGTTGCAACTGCCTCAAATCACGTTCATGAACGAGTTTTGAGGACTAGCACAAAAACAGTGCACGGATTAATAAATCACTCATATTGTAGATGTTTTCGCTTCATTGCAGGCGCCTTCGGGGATATTTAATCCTTACGTATCGTTACTGACGGGCCAGATTGGGCTTGATCTATCTACCCAGATGCCAACTCTTCGAAGCTATTCACTGTATCTTCACAAGCCCAGATTCGATCGCGTTAGGGCTGCATTTCGTTTATCACATAGAGTCGTAGAATCATGAAGTGCACTACCCGTGGATGTGATAGTAGCACCAACGGTGAATGAGTTTGAACATCGACTTGGTGCCCTTAGGTTGCAGTACCAAACTTTCCCTTTTAGCTCATAACTTTCGTCTCCATTCTTTAGACTTCACTTCTTATTGTTACTATTACCTTTTGCACATTTTCACTTACATAAAAGCCACGATTATTCTGTTTTGTTGTTTCCATTCTTTATTCCAATTCACTTGGCCGGCTCAGCGTGGACTGCTACTGCAGGCCATATGGGCATTGATTGGTTTTATGGGTTTGTGTAGAACGAGTAAGCTCTGCTTTTCGATGGTTCTACCTTGAGGTCATACTGGAGGGTCCTGTTGTTATCGGTAGTTTCCAAGTGTTTTAGATTGCGACTCGGTAGTGGTGTGGGGCACAGGTATCCAGCCTTTTGATTGTGGGGATGTGGCTACCTGGAAGAAATGGACTAGTGTGCTGGTAAACGGCCGATGTTGGCGGTGTTATTACTTTGTAAGTGAGGGTATAGAGGTGGCCGTACGGAGACATTAAGGTGTCAGACAGGGGGACAGTTCGGTAACATTAAATAAGAGCTAAATAAGAGGAGTGCTGCGAACTAGTATGCCAAAAGTAGTAACTGCCAGCTAGCTTGGCGAATATTCCAATGTGAAAGGCTAGCGAGGCAAGAGTCAAGCGTCTTGGCTTTGTTTGTAGACTTCTGTATTATCTACTACGACAACAGTTTCAGGCAGTGCGTTCCAGACGAAGGCGATGCGCACACGAAAGCTGCTTCTTCGGCACTGAGGCCGACCGCTGCGAGTCACGAGTTCGAGCGAGTGCCCTCCCAGATGGTCTGTGCTGGCGCGAACGAGTAAGGCGGTATTAGGGTGCCTGTTGTTAGTATAGAATAGGGTAGTATGAGATCACCACGAAACCTACGATATTTCAGTGCGCAGAGTTTAAGAGCCGCAAGGCGCTCTTCGTACGAGAGTTGGGATAATCCCTCCACTCTCTTATTGGCTCTGCACTAGACGGTTTCCAGCAGATACGATGGTTGGACCAGTATATTGTACTCCAACAGCGGGCGTACCAAGGTGCTGTAGAGGCAGCGTTCGTGCTGTGAGTTTCTTTGTCCCACCCCATCCCTCTTAGCCTCCCCCTCCAACCACGATCTCATTATTTAGCCTTATATAATTTTGCATAGTAATTTTTTTGGTGCACAGCAGCCGGCTGGTAGCTTACCGGAAAGATGCCCATCCGTTACCGGTGGTTCGGCCAGCTTGCACCAGTTGCTTTTTTCTCTCCTTTTTTCTATGTATTGCGGCACAGTAGCTGAGGTGTTCCCCACCTCCAGCTAACGTGTAGTGTGATATGATGATGATGAGAGGCGGACAAATGTTTCTCTGGGGATTTACCCTAATGTACGCCCAACGGGGACCAGGCGTACGTTGGCATTTCTTGCCAATGTGGCTACGTTAACGCTCGGGTTCAAGATATAATATTGCATAAGTCGCATTCCTGGAATATGGCGTTAAGACGCACACCACCGATAGTGTACGTAGTGTTCTAACCTTGTCCGATGTGCATAACCTTGCACTTGACGTTGTTGAACGGGAGCAAGTTTTCCAAGGCCCAGGACTAGGCAGCATCGATGTCTCTCTAAAGCAGCGCCTAGTCGCTTGGCTCGCGGATAGGTCGCCATATCTTAGCATCCACATTCAGCAGTATATGGCTGCTAATGGAAGATGGTAGGTCATTAATGAACAAAGTGAACAGCAGGGACCCGAAGATAGATCCCTGGGGCACTCCGGTCGTCGCAGCCAGAGCGCTGGAGAGTGCGCCATTTACACGAACTTGGTAGGTGCGCCCCGATAGATAGATAGATACTGAGTTTGACCGTGATCTGATTCGAGTGTATTAATTTGACTCTCCTCGCTTCGCATTGCTCCCACGAACTCTGTCATGGATCAACGACGCACTCAAGAAAGCAAACCCTTGGGATTATTCTGCTGTTCTCGTCCCAACTTGAACTTGACTGCCCTACAGGTAACAGCTCGTCGGTTTTACTTTTTCATTCTTATTTCACACTCTTTGAAAGGGTCATGTCGAATTCACTGAATACCGGTGCTAATGTGCCTTCGGTTGCATTGTTCAGCGAAGCTAATGCCGTGTACGGCAGTATGAGCTGCTCAAGGCCCATGACGGACGAGTCTGGGGGAATACGGTGATATGTATGCAACTGCTGGTACCATGAGACCTGTACCAATTTGAGGTCTGACCAGTACGCAATGCTCTTGACTAGCGATAGCATGCTGTTCAATTGCCTTGTATGCCGTAGCAGTCGGTCTACGCGTCTTGATGTCGTAGTGGAGGCATCGCACAACCTCGGGCTGGGTAACCAGCAGATGTGGTCTTTTTTCGAATCTCTTGACATTTAGATGGAGTTACTTATGCAGAAACTGGGACTCTATACATGGCTCATTGGAGGAAGCCAAGCAGCCAATCCCACTTGCTGTCAATGAGAATCCGACTAAGTTGACGGCTACCATGTTGTGTGCCCCAACCACCCAAAATGCCCCTAACGAGGCCTCTGATTTATTGAACGCCGTCCAAGACAAGACCAGTCTTATAGCCTCTGTGCCCACGAAAAGCGAGGAAGTGAGCTAATAAAGTCCATAAGGCCCCCGCGAAGCCTGAAGGTACTCAACCCATGAAGGTGTTGGAGGTAGAACACAAAGTTCCAATTCCAGTCACCCTAGTTTCTTTGGCGAAGTAACGCGCCGTGTTAACTTCTACCAAACCCGCAAAGCCAGGGAAGACTAAACCCATAGGGGAGTTGGAGTTAGGATACAAAACCTCAATCTCGATTACTCTAGCTCCTTTGGCGAAGAAGCGCGCCGTGTCACCTAAAAAACCGATCGAAACTGGGGTTGAGTCGAAGACTTGGAGTGAATGCGCCTCGTCGAGGTGATTCTTTTACTGATAACAGCTTTATCTTCCCTAACATTGCTGAATCGACGGCATCTCTCCCTAGTGAATGCATGCTGGATTACTTCCAGTGGTTCAAGCTCTATGTCACCAAGATGCTTCCACATGCTTTCCTTGGTGTCACTATCAGAAAGCTAACCAGACTGTGGACCGTCCCCATGGATACGCCAAATCCGCGACCTCGTGTGGTCCTCTTAACCCCGGAGCAACGCAAAGCGTTAATGCGCTTTGCATTCAAGCTCAAGGGTAGCAATGTCAGTGCTCAGCAGGTCCCCTCCCTGGCAGGTCGACTGAAGTTAAAGGTAGCCATCAAAAACCTCAAGAACAGGCGTGCGGCTGGTAAACAAGGCCTCCGTCTTGTGGGTTTTCAGTTAGTCCACCGGAAGTCAAATTATGTTCTACCAATACCCCTCCTCGTAGCGTACTACCTAGGGCTGGTTGTGCCGAGTTCCTTCGGGCAGTGCTTAACAGTGTGCGTAGCTTTAGGAACAAGGTACGCGAGGTGGGTCTACTTGTAGACAGATCTCATCCCGACATACTCGCTTTTACTGAAACGTGATTGTCCCCGGATATCATGCACATTGAAGCATGTTTACCTGGCTACGCAATGTCTAGATGTGATCGCTTCATTTTCCGCTAAGGTGGGGTGTCGCTCTTTATGTGAGCTGTAAACTGGATGTGTTGAGGACTTGTGTTTTACACTCGCCGGATCAAACTGTTGAAGCCCCGTCGACTATTGTGTACAACTCCTCTACCCAGTTTACATTTGTTGTGGTATATCGAAGTCCTTGAAGTATCCCCAAGGAGGTTATTGAGTTTGTTTGTACTCAGGCTACTAATAGGTGTTTAATACTGGGGGATTTAAACCTCCCTGAGGTCTTTTGGGCTGATCTATCTTGCAGTCTGACACTGGGCATCTTCGGTTTGGATCTCTTAGAGCTAACGTTACAGCTGCTTTTGCATCAGTTCGTGGATCTCCCGACTAGATACATGAGTAACCAGCTTTCGTCTACCTTGGATCTCATTTTTGCGAAGTCACGATTTCTTAAGAAATATTACATACGGCTATCCTCTAGGCGCCAGTGACCATGTCTGCACATCCTTTTGATGTACTGCTACTACTACTACTAATAATAATATGGCTGTACGCCGTAACGGCGCTTCGCTTCCGTGCGACCACCACCAGTCGCACGCGGGCTGAGTATACCGCTAGGACGCCTATCCCTACGCGGATTCGAACCCTTGATGTACTCTCACTGTTATCAGGCCACCGTTGAGGCATGTTCAACTATTTGGGGGCGCGATGTGAGACAACGCTTCATTTCTGCGTTGTGCGACCTCCGTGGCCGATACTGTTGAGTCGGCATGGGATAAACTTAAGGTATGCTTCACCGAGATCTTTGCTCTCCACATCTCACTCATTAACAAAGGCAGATGGGCGCAGCCACCATGGATAGATTATACAGGCAAATACCTGTTCAGGAAGCACTCTAAGCCCTGGCGGACTTAACAAGTGGCTTCACCAACCAGCAACTACGCAAACTGTCGAACAGTTAAATGTAGGCAGCATCTTATTACTGCTCGCCTTCAGTACGAGAAGGATTTAGCTGATGCAACCGCAACAAATCCAAAGTTCTTTGCTTACTTAAAGAGACGCGGTAAAAACTCGTCTATACTGCCTTTACTTCTAGCGAACGGGACCCGTGTGCATACCGACTGATAAGGCTTGTATACTTAGTGAACAGTATACTGGTGTTTTTTTCGTGAGACCTCTCTACTTCATGTTGAGCTGGTCACAAGAGTCTCGGATGATTCTTGCCTAACTGAAATCAGCATAACGGAGACACAATTCTTCGGGCTGTTGCAAAGGCTAAATCTTTCCAAAGCTTCTGGCCCTGATTCAATTCATCCGAAGCTGATGGATGAATTGGCCACTGAGCTAAGTGGCCCTCTCACGTACCTGTTTTCAGTATTGTTCGACAGCCGTGCCTTACCTTCGGAATGGAAGGAGGCAATCATCTGTCCGACTTTTACGGGCGGTGACAGCGCTCTGCTCGCGAACTACCGGCCTGTTAGTTTGACAAGCGTTTTAGTTAAGTTGTTTGAAAAGCTAGTCAGGGATTCGGTAGAGAATCACTTGAATACATTTAACCTTCAAAGGCTGCGCAACACGGATCCCGTAAGGAATTTTCGTGTCTGACGAATTTAACTGTATCACGTAACAGCTACGCTGAGGCAGTCGACAGTAGTTACGCTATTGACGTGCTTTTCGTTGACCTCTCGAAAGCCTTTTATACTGTCCCACATCAATCACTCCCCAAAGCTGTGATCGTATGGGATATCCAGTGGCACCCTTAAATAGGTGTGTGCTTTTCTAGAGGGGAGAGAACAGTGTGTATGCGTGGGTCGTAGCCTTTCGCTTAGACAAGCTGTTCTTAGGTGAGTTCCGCAGGGTTCGGTTTTAGGGTCATTGCTTTTCGCAATTTGTGTCAGTGATCTGCCTCAGGAGCTTGAAATACCGTCGCTATTGTTTACTGACGACCTTAAGCTCTGGAATATTCTGGATGTCTCTGGAAGCTTTGAGGCTCTGAGATTGATCAACCATATGGTTGTTGCCTGTAGACCAAGCGAAGGTTTCTGTCCTTCGCATTGGAGGTGCTAATCCTCCCACGCGCTATGCAGTTGGTGGAAGCGAACTCCCTGTTGTCACTTAGCGGGTTGATCTAGGTGTCGTCCACACCTCAGTGCTTCACTCTGGGGACAGTTGGAGGAAGACTGCTTGTAGTGGGTTCCAAATGATGTGCTTTATTCGCCGCTCTTTCGGTGTTCTAACGGCCGTTACTTTTGTGAAGATTTTCTCAGCTTTTGAGCGACCCTACTTGGAATACTGTATCCAGGCTTGTCCACCGTGTTTTGTAAGAGACAAATTGGAACTGGTGAGTGTCTTGCGAATGGGTACAAGGTTAATGCAGGGTTTACGGGGGCAAACATATCCCGGACGTTTGCTTAGCTTGGGTATGTACTCAATGCACTACCGGGGAATTAGTGGCAATTTTATGCTCACTTACCGTGTCCTAACGGGTAAGATCGGCCCAGATTTGTCCTGGCTATTTAGTCCGGCCAAGCTGCCTAGTCTCCGAGGTCACCCGTTGAAGCTGCAGAAACTACGTTCTGACCGGGTAATGACGGAAACTCGCTTGTCGCGCCGGGTTATTGAACGTTGGAACTTGCTTCCGGGCCACGTCGTTAGGGAGTCTACAGTTGAGGATTTCGAGCAACAGTTAGGTGCTCTTGGATGGCGGTACCAAACTTCCCCTTCTCCTAATCGACTCGTATCTTCAACTTTCCTTCCGTATTTTCTATTTACTCTCATGCTTTGGTGTTATCATTATTTAGCTGACATGCTTTCTTAGCTTATCCCTCACACTTTCCTCACATAATCCATCCTGACAGGGACTGCTGGGCAGGAAAATGTGGACAGTTATTAGTTTGACAGGGTGTGATACGGTCCTTGTTTTAGCCTTTTCAACATCTCAAGCAGTCCTGTCAATTCCCGGTTCAATGATACACAAAAGGCGGAACATTCACCTGATTATCCTATCGTTTCGGTCCCAACTGAACTTCAGCTTTGCAATACGTCAGTGTTCCGACCGGAAGTCGTTTCGGGAATACACCTACAATCCTTCCTGTGATCGTCAGATACGGTCACTTGTTGGACCTGCGCGTGGAGTCACGCATAGGTAAGAGCGATCATTGTTTTCTGACCTTTTCTCTGAACACACCGAAGCTGATAGAATATCGCCGACTGGGGCGGAATTTCAATCGCATTGGTTTTACGAAGTTGCACGATCTGGCTTTTCAAATCTCTTGGATCCATGATCTGGACCAGGCCTCTTTGGAACAAAGACAGTATTTACTAAAAAATGAGCTCGTTTAGTTACTGAACTAATTTTCTGTCCTTCGCCCTAGGAAACATTAGCAAATCTTGATGGTGGAAGAGAAAAATTACCAGAGCGATAAGGAAGCGCAATATTGAGGGGAGCAATTTCCAAGAAACTCGGGGCTTCATCGAAATATGGCTATTAAATTGCAACGGCAGCTGAAGTACTCATAGGAGCTTAGATTGGCCAGTTTTGTAAAAACAAATCCCGTTTTACTACGGTTATGTCCAATCAAAGTCTTCTGTAAGATAGGCAGTTGGCTGTCTAACTTTGGAGAATGGTAGCCAGGCTGTGGACTACGTCGATAAAGTAGCAGTTTTGCTACATGTCTTCCAAAATATGCATCGGAAGGATATTGGGTCAGCGTTGCCATCGCAACTACGCTACTTAAGTGGCTTCACAAAGCAGGAAATTATTATCACTGCGCCAGAGGTTGCCTAGTAGCCGGCTGGTAGCTTTCCGGAACGATGGCCATCCGTTGCTGGTAGTTCAGCTGGCATGCAACTGTTGCATTTATTTTCTTTGTTTTCTTTTATGTATTGCGGCACAATAGCTGAGGTGCTTTACATTTCTAGCCAATGTGTATAATGATGATGATGATGCGCCAGAGGTTTTCACGGTGTTGACTAGCTTAAATCCATTTAAATAGCTGGTCCTAATAATGTACATCCCGCCATAGTTAAGCCACTGGCTGCTATCCCTCAGTATCCTGTCACGGAATTGTTCAACCTGTCGCTTCAGGAAGACAAGCCACCACGAGATTGGAAGGAGGCGATCATTGTCACTATCCATAAGCGGGGTTCTAAATCGGCGCCTCTTAACTATAGACCTGTTAGTTTGACCAACATCATACTGAATTACTTGCAAAAGCTTATAAGAAATAGGATCTCTGAACACTTGACTGAACACAACCTAATTAGGGCAGAACAGCATGGCTTCCTTACAAGTCGGGCGGGCAACACCCAATTTCTACTTACATCAGCTACGGTCCTCGTGATCGAAAGACGAAAGTTCACTTCAATGGGAATCGCGGTCAACATTGTTGTTGCACGTCGCAATCCATCCACACAATGTGTACTTCAAAATGACCATCAACATCGTGTCTTATTAATCTATTGTTTTTCAGCTAAGCTTACCCGATGTCTTGATAGTTGGGTATCGGTATAGGTGTGCTATTTGGACCTAAGCAAGGCCTTTGACACAGTGAATCATCGATTCTTACTTGAGAAGCTGACATGGTTTGGATCGCACACTTCACTATTGGGTCAGCCTTGCCATCGCAACTACATTACACTGCACTATTACTTTAGCTTTCTGAATTCTTACGTAGAACATTCGGAGTCTGCATCGTGTAAGCGAGTTCTAGTTTGGGCCTTGCCTACCTCAGTTTCATTCAGGGTTCGGTACTGGGTCAATTATTGCTTTTATGTTTATCAACGATCTGGGCCCCCTTCTTGAGGAATCTTGCTATATCTCCACGGAGGACTTAAAGCTAGTCAGTAAGGGAAATCGCGCAACATTGACTAAGGACATCGTCGAGCCAATGGGATTTACCCCTGAATGCCAATAAATGTCAGCTATTGACCAAATGTGATAGCGGAGTTGCAGTGCACTCTCCTGCGGAATCTCTATAACTGCAGTTTACTGATGAAGTCCGGTTTCATCATAGGGAACCGTTTTAAGCCTTCGGCACATTGTCGCCATGCTGCCAATAAAGCGCGACAAGTTATTTCGCCTCAGGAGGGCGCTGAGTAACACTAAAGCAGAAGTATTCTGGCCGTTATACAAAGCAGTGGTTAGACCACATTTGGAGTATTCTGTTCAGGCTTGGGCACCGTATCTCCGCATTGACGCTATGTGTATAGAAAAGGTCCGGAAACGTGCGATCAGGATGATCAAAGGTCAACGGGGCATTCGTACGAAGATCGTCTAAGTAGCTTAGGATTATTTTTGTTGGAACGGCGTAGCTTGAGAAGGGCTTAAAAAAAAGACGTTTAAGATCATTAAGGGCATCAGTGATATCAGTCCTACCCATCTGTTTGAGTTAACTACGTCGGACTACCTACGCAAGCATCGTCTGAAACTCAAGCAACATAGTGCCCGTTTGGACATCAGGGCGAAATTCTTTACAAATCGAGCAATTAACATCTGGAATAAATTTTCTTCTGGTGTAGTGGAATGTGAGACTGTAGAAGCCTTCAACAGGGGCTTAGATGAGTGTTGGCCTTACCTTTTTCAGAGCTATTGTAATTATACCGGAATATATAGTGTCTTCTGTTGCTGATACATGTAAATGCAAAGATTGCTCTTGTTCTTGCTTCAATCCTTTGCGGTAGCAAGAAGAAGCAGTCCAGCGTCGAAGTACCGGGGGCTGTTTTTCACGTACCGGCACAAGAAACAGGAAGCTCGTTAGACGAAAGCCTCTCTCGTCCGTTGTACCTTACCTGACCCATTCATCCGAAACTGTTGCTTGAATTGGCCGCTGAACTAAGTGCTCCTCCAACATAGTCATTCTCATCAACAACATTACATCAACTATTTGGACTCCCTGTCTGCACAGATGGACGGCCAACCGTCCAATTTGGGCATACTTTTGTTCACTCGCGGTGGCGGAAGTTGATAAAAAGCAATAAATGGAGTGATCTGTCCATGTATGCCGTTAAATAACGTTGTACCTCTTTAGCACCTCCGTACTTTGCCTAACGCGTTACATTTTAATAAAATCGTAATTTCACTCAGCGCGATTGACCACTGGAGCTTGCTGAGTGACCAATTTTCGTGCCCCCGGTCGTCCCAATTGGACACTTTTTGACCAAATTTTTCTCACTCGAAAACATTTTCAGTTTAGCGTAATGGCTATTGCATTATGTACTTACAATTCGGGAATCGATTTCTGCTTAACCTTGACGGTATTTGCAATCAGGAAAAATGCGTTTATGGTATATGGTAATGGTGCATTGAAAAAAACATCCTGAGTGACTAAAATTCGTCCCAATCGGGACGAATTTTGCCCACTGGAACATTTTAGGTTCCGTTTAACGGCTATACTATTACGTATATACAATTTGGAAATCTATTTCGTTTAATGATGACGGTATTTGCAATTAGGAAAAATGCATTCAAGGTGCATGCTAAGTGTGGGATGGAAAGAAGACATTCTGAGTGACAAAACTTGTCCAATTTGGACGGCCAGAGGCACAAATATTGGTCACTCAGGGACGTCCAAAGCTCACTACAGCGGACAATTTTTGGTCACTCATGCTTCGCTGGTGCTTCGCTGCCGTAAAACCACGCTGACCTAAGGAGCAAAAAATAATAGTAGGGAGAAAAGGGACCTAGCAGGCCTTCAGGGTCAAGGCACCTATACCTTGTCAATAAGATACCTTCACAAACAACTGGCCGTGCGTGTTTTTAAAACCCTTGATGGTTCTGCATTATCCCTTGAATAGAAGAAATCTATCATCTGTCCGCTTTTTGATATCAGTGACAGCATTTTGCCCACTAACAACTGGCCTTTCCATTCAACACTCAACCTGTTTGAGAAATCAGTGCGATTTGGTGGAGAACTAAGTATTGCGCAACACTTCAATACTTGCGATGGGCAACAGACAGTGTTTTTACCATTAACACTTTGAAAGTTTCATTAGGATAACCATCTTCAAACTAGCTGCTCCATTTGGTTGACATTGGTGTTCAGAAGCTTTAATCATTCGTTTCCGGCACTAGCTCGTCACAGTCTCTGAAACTTCTGGATGTTCGCTGACGCACTGCGGCTGCGAGCGAACCCAGCAACACACGCAAAGACCTGAGAGTTCAAGTCCAAGTGGAACTGGAACAGTAGGATAAATTCCCGTGTGTGTTCCTTCCGTGGCGCTCGTCGATCCGGGGTATTATTCGTCCGCGATAAATGGAATTTAGAAGAGTCAGATCAACACGGGCGACTCACACCACGGTCAACCAGTTAATACCCACGCGATCTGCATTGACGATCCCCGCCAGACCGGTCACGTGAACTAAAAAACGGAAATACGAGCGTAATGAAAGCGTTAAGAACCAAAACGTTATAGATTTAATGCAATAGGGCGAATAAGCTAAGATTCGAATGGAAAGGTTACGAACTAAATGCCAAGGGCGTCAAGTCGGTGTTCGAACTCTTTCACCGTTGGTAACAACCTCACGACCTCGGGCAGTGAATTCCAAGAATCCACCACTCTGCGTGATAAACGAAATTCCGCGCGGACTCCATCCGATCGAGGTTTGTGTAGCTTCACCGAATGACCTCGAAGAGATGGAAGCCGAGCTGGTTGGGAAAGCTCAGATAAATTGGGCCCGATTTTACCGGTAAGTATGCGGTAGATCAAGTCGCCTCGATGGCAACAATAATTCATTGAAAACATTCCCAGCTCAAGTAGTCTTTCTGAGTAAGAAACGTTCCGTCCATTAACGATTTTGGTTCCAAATCTCAACACTCCACTGACATCCTCTCCTTGACTAAGCAAGGTGGACAAGCCTGGATACAGTATTTCAAGTGTGGCCTAACAAAAGCTTAGAATAACCTAACAAACATATCGCCCGTGATGGTCCCGAATCCCTGCGGATCATCCACAACATTCTGAAACCTTTTCAAGTAGTTTTTCTCCAATTCCCACTGGACTTAACTTCTGAACACAACGTGACCCCTAGGTCTACCAATTGGGATACATGCTGCATTTCACTCCCGCCAAGCAGGTAATGCGTTTGGGGGCCATTTAGCCCTAATCCTAAAACGGAGCACTGCACAATTTATGGGCATCTGCCACAGAGCAGCCCAGTCCCAAAGTGTATCGAGAGCCCGTTGCAGACTCTGGGGTCCATCGAGGTCGGACACTGTGTGTCAACACTTTAAATCCTCTGCAAACATGATAGATGGTCTCCCCAGCAGTTCGGGCAGCTCATTGACGTACAGAGAGAATAACAATGGGGCAAGCACCGAACCGTACGGGATATCACTAAAGACTGACTGATGGAAGGACCGACTAGACGCCACATGAACACACATCTCTCTCCCTTCCAGAAACATGGAGATCCACTGTAGAGCATGCCATGATATGCCATAGGGCCGAAGCTTCAAGAAGAGGTGAGAATGTGGTACAGTGTCGAACGCTTTGGAGAAGTCAATAAATAGTACATCTGCTGCATAACCCCGATCCACAGCACCCGCCCAAATTCGCTTACAACTAGCAAATTAGCCATGCAAGAGTGGCCTTTGCGAAAACCGGGTTGAGGTGGACTGAGCAGACCAAACGCCCGCAGATGGTTTTCAATCATCCTTAAGTAACTTCTTCAATAACCTGACCATTACGCTTGTCAAATTAACAGGTCCATAATTTTCAGGGAGATGCTTGTAGCCCTTTTTAAAAATGGGGCAGACGATAGCATCGTTCCCGTCCTTAGGCAAGGAGCAGCTGTAAAGCGACAACTGAAACAAGCGTGTAACTAGACCGCATAGCTCGTTGCGAGTTTGTATAGAATCTTTTTGTGAATGCCATCCATCCTGGCTTATATAGTAGGACTTAGCCACTTGAGAAGATAGAGCACTTCTGCCTACGAAATTGAGAAGTCAGTTAAACAAGAGTCCTGTGGGACTCTCATCGCTAACTCGAAATGCAGCAACTGCTCTTCCCGAACAAAAGTCTCGGCATATTGCGTACTGAGTAGACAGGCCTTTTTGTGATAAGTGTTGGCAGTGTTGCCTTCGCTGCCAAATAGCACTGGAATAGATTATGCAACGTTACTACGCCTTTCGACTTAGGTGAAGAATCGTTTGGGGTTTGTGTAGGCTGAGTTAGCCAGATCCATCTCATAGCAAAGTCTGGTAGCTCGTAAATGTCTTGCAGGCATTTCACGCGCACGCCGAAAAGTACATTCCGAAAGAGTTGTCTGCTCAATCCGCCATCATTTCGCCCGTCTATTCATCAGCTAGTGTGCAACTGAGTCCATCTATGGTGGCTTTGCTTTGGCAACCTTCTTCACCGAAGAAAGGATGTGGGGAGGGATTTATTAGAGAGGATGGACTTAAACGTATCCCAAGCCGTCTGTATATCATAATCCGGCAAGATGATGCATGGCGAACTTACTGCCTTGGCTCTAAGTGACTGAACGTCGTGCCAAATGTTCGGAGTTCTGGCCCTGCATCAGTCGTAGTCTAATGAGAGCACATTGAATGACAAACACACATTATCACTGGTTCAGAAAAAGAGACCGTACTCAAAGTCTCTCACATAGTCAACCGACTTTGCAAAAACTAGGTCGGAGAGAGAAGGAGCATGACCCTCCATGTACCTAGTGGGTCGATCGACAAATTGGTGTAAGACTACTTCCAGTGCTAAGTGGACAAGCTCAGCAGTCGACCCTTTTGCTTCTACCTCATTAGATGGGTCATGTCAATTTACTTCAGGAACGTTGAAGTCCCCCATTACCAAGCATCTGTCCGCAAAGTGAGTGCGGATGAAGTCAATGAAATTGCTACACAGCGACGCAATTTTAAATTGCGTCGACTCAGTACAGACTTCAATCAGAGGAGATTCAACAGTTCTATCAGCTGAGTTGCAACTATATGTTTTTGATATGTTTACACCACATCTGATGTACATGATGACTCCTCCTTTGCGGCGATCCAATGGGCGGTCAGATCTCAGTAGTGCGTAGCCCGGGACGTGTAATTCCCTGTCCATGACTTCGGAAGACAACCATGTTTCATTGAACGCGTGTACATCAGCTTGGGAGCTGTCTGTTAGGGCACCGTGTTCGCACATCTTGTTTCGCAGACTATGCACATTACTGAGAACTACTTGAAAACGTCTGGGTTAGAGAGCCCCGCGTAGTGTGCTACCAGAATGGGTTCTGGTAGGGCGGAAGTGGACCGCCGGATCATCACCCGAAAACCCACCAGACTTAAACCTTTCTCACCAGCTTCTCGACGCGCGTTAATGTTTTTGATGTCTTCCTTAAGGTTTACCTTCTCCGCTAAAGGTAGGTCCGGAACCCTTTAGTTTAAAGACGAAACGCAGAAGAGCTTGGTGCTCTTCCGGTATAGACGGGACCACGCGCTATAGATGGGGCCTAATTTTTGTACTGTCACCCAAGCCTAGTAAGGTTTCTAAACGTAACCCCAGGAAACCTGGGTGGATGTAGTTTAAAGACAAAGTTTGAACTAATGAAGGTCGTCAGACATGCGATCTTTCGAAAGAACTGCAGCGTTCAGCGATATTCCTAAAGTTAACGCTGCTGTCCGTAAATGAATCACTACGATGGTAGGCGTCACTGTAGCAAGGGCAAGCGCAGCGCGCGACTTCATATTCTCCATTGAAGGAAAAGTAGGTGCACAAGGTGAGGATTCCAGCAATGAGGTGGAAGAGTTTTCTGCTTCCGTTACCGAGGACAGAGTACCAGCAGAGCTCACCGCCATTTTTTGGCTTGGGTTTAGTTGAACTGACCGGCTTTGTCTTACACCGCTTTTCCTTTGCAGGCACATTAGCCTGTAAAACTTCCCCACTCATAGCTGTGTTCAATATACCGTCAGGATGTTGCCATCTTCAGGCGCCGCCTCAAGAGTTAGTGAATCTTTTGAAGCCGTACTATTCATGCAGTCACCTGAACGCACGCTTGTTCCGAGAACTGTACGTTCAAGGCTTAAGACGATTTGGTCAACTTTCCCCTCTAAAGAACCAAACTAACGTAGACGGGTACTTACTCTGTTTCATGATCGTCATTTGGCACTAAACAATATGGTTTGTGCTTAACACAGTCGGGATAGTTATTAGGTAAATCATCGCTGTATTTTGGGAGGATATACTACTGTCTATCCAACTCATGGAACCAACGACTGCATAAGTGACATTGCATTCCACCCGAAACACGGGTAACTTGTTCAGAGCACCTCGCTTTATCACAAACAGCTGCCGAATCAGTTAATAGGTCCCAGAACGATTTGAAACCGGATTTTTTACCATTATGAAAAAGGAAAAGGTTTAGGAGGCAAAAGAAGCGTGAACCGGGGTACGGTACTCTGAAATGCAGCCCACGGGAGCACCAGTCTTATAAATTCCGGAGTAAACCGTTCGCACAGATCTGGGCTTACCAGATCAATACAAGTAGCCATGAAGACAATAACAGGCTTCACTGTGAAATAACCCCTTAATATTGTTTTCCGTTGGAGCCGCGCGATACTTTGCAGGAACGAGAGATTGATCAGATTCGTGTGGTCGAATATTAGCCCGATTTGTACTCAGTTGATGATATATCGAAAAAATCTGGAATCGTTTTCGATGGAATCTTCAGACGTCAAACAATATTTCGATGGAAAATCACGAACATTAGGCAAAAATTCAAGATCTTCAAACGCCGATATATTGAGCACTTTCAAGCCCGTTTGAATCACAAACAAATTGACAAAGTCAAATTTTCTGTTCAGTGTTCTTCAACACTATTTCCACAAAAGCCTTTCACGAAAGAAAGCTCAAATGTAAAACACGATAAGCACGCCGTGACAGACACACAGGAGAGATACCGAGTATGTTAGCATTTACGAGTCCTTTTGGATTACAAGAAAACTGACAAAAGCTAAATTTTCTGTGCCGTCATTTAAATACTGTTCCCAAACAAGGATTTCAGGAAAGAAAAGCTCGAATGGTGAGCACAACAAGCACACTGTACTAGCCTAAAAAGACCGTGAAACCTGGTGGTCTTGTCTTGCATCGGAAATGTAAACATTCACTTAGTTGCGGCCTTGTCGACACTGTCCACTACTGCTGATTTTTTGAAAATATACGTGTGTGACTGCCGTCTGACCGAATTCGGTTTTGATAAGTTCAGCTTATATCTCTAACAACTTGTGCCGCTTTCTTGTTTCAAGCAGTGCCTTTTTGTGTTGTTTGTTTATCGCACATTCTTGTAAAGTTCTACCATTTTGCTTCTTTCCCCTTATTCTGCTACGAATGGTCTTCGATCATCGTTCTTCACGATCAGAGGATGCTTCGAAATCTGAGGCGTTTTGCCGATCATCGTTTAACCCGTGCGCTTACCAACTGGGCTTCCCGAGTTGCAAGGTTGGTCTGGGTGTTTTCCGATAAAAGAAGCTTTTTATCTTGCGTATAGCTGGAACAACTGATCATAAACAACTTGTTTTTCTACGCGAGTTTGTATTGCACATTGCAATCTATTTCTTTTTATTTGCTTGGGTAGTGTTAGGTCTGCCCCTTTCTATGCAATTTCGGCAAATCGATCTTGTTGTTCGAAATTTCCGATCCTAGGCAAATTTGAAGTCAACGGCTTTATGTAATAGAGTGTTGCAAGATCCTCTACCGAAGCGATACAAGTAGTCTGAAAATATAGGTTTACCTATCATCCCAATAACGATCAGGATTATGGAACTGCTAAGCCAATTGCTGCCATCACAATGAGACTGTGGTCGATGAATTTCAGTTCGTTTCAAAAGATTAAAGACAGCTTACCGGTGTAAAAATAAAGTTTGCTATCGGTATGCTGGCTTCAGTCAACTGGCATCCAATGCACTTTCTGATGACGCCGTCATCGCTGAAGGCGAGATCAGCGCTTGCACAATCCCAGTCATCAATGCAGAGGAGTTCGTCGCCATTGACAACGATGTGGAATGTACCTCTTATCTGACAGCTGCTGAAGATGAAATCGTCAGTAAAATTAGAGAACCGACTAGAACAGCAAGAAGGCAGCGACTCAGAGGATGACTGACCGGATTCCTCCGTGACTAACAGCAATCAGCGCGTTTCGCATTCAAAAGCAAAAAAACTATGCGAATGATCTGTGTGGCCACGGACTTTTGCATGGGATAGGCCAACATTTCTTGTCCAACTTGGACTGCATCAGTGCGAAAGTGACCGGAGTAGCAGCTCAAAATAATGTACTACTGACCTTGAATTGCTTTCTCAGCAAAATTATACAGTAGCGGAATTTTCTATAACTATCCAGGCAAGATGCTTTATGTTATCCTTTTAAATTGTAGGTCAGGCTCTTCGGAATAAATGTCTTGTATTGGCTTTGGTTACAAGTAAGGATTTTATCCCTCTTAGCCCATTACAATTCAAGTGATAAACTGCACAGTAATTCAGCGAGTTTTTTCCCTTTTGAAAAAATAGCATTATCTGTTAATTGCCCACCACGCTTTATTGCCCACTTTTGAAATACCCCAACGGTGGGCAATAAGGCGGGTTCGACTGTATCTTTACTCTTCGCAGTGTAATTATCTGGTATCTGGCAGCCAATAAACCGTACGTCCGACCTTGCATTTTGATCGGGCGATCGAGACGTACAGGTTTTACTCGTACAGCCGATGAGAGCGGCCTGGGATGACCTTGGTGACCATAAGAATCCAACGGCAATCTTTTCATTGGAGAACCCGAAAATCCTCTTTACAGTGGAGGAGCTTACCGCAGTACTTCAACCTCAACAGAAGCAATTTGAAGAAGGCCAGACACGATTAATCGATGATATCTTCCAAAGTCTTGCGGTACAACTAAGACCAAACTTTGTGAAGCAGCAGCCATCTGTGGACGCGGTCGCTAACTACATTTGTGCGTTTCAGTATGACCGAATGCCGGCCTATTCTTCAAGTCTTTGTTCAGAAGATACGAAAACGTTTTCCGGTTCATGTTAGCCGATGCTGACGTCGCATGGAAGTGCACACTGCTTTTGCGGAAGCTAGGAACCAAGGAGCACGACAAGTTCCTCAACATTTTTCCAATTTGCTTTTAAAGGTTTTACCTCCGGCTAACTTGTACCTCTGTTAAATGGCGCTTTTTGTAAACAGTCTTCCTTATACAGCGTCCGTTACAGCTGCAGACGATCTTGTAACTTACAAGAGGACTGTCCATCATCATTACGCGCGTTTCAGGCTAAAAGAAATGATAGAGAATCCGTTCAAGACCTTAGTTTTCGTTTGTGGTCTCCAAGTACCCGAGGATTCCGAAATACGCATAAGACTGCTCAGCGAAATTGAGTATGACCCGTCCATCAACCTGATATCCATCACCTCCGAATGCCAGAAGTTAATCGACTTGAAGCACGACACGAACCTCATTGCTCCGTGCAAGTGCTGTGGATATGTTGGCAGTGTCCACCGAACGTCCAACTCGATAGGGTCAAGAAGACCAGCATCCGTATGCTGACAATGTGAGGAATAACGTTACGTCAAATTTTGCATGTTCGAAATCATCTTTGTCAGAAATGCAACACGCGGGGTTACAAGGAGGATCATTGTCTTGCAGCTGCTTTCGACAAAAACTTCGCCAAATTTTCCAAAAATTTTGTAACCACCTCTAACAAAACAAGGATCTCAGCTTTTTCCTGTATTTGATACCTTCGATACAAGTCCTCAAAACGCAGATGGTTCATGACGGTGCATGTGCACTAAGTTTCCGTGCGCATCCAAATTGACACTGCCCTCGACATCACCTTCATTTTCGAGGAAACTTGGAAGCAAATTGTTGAACAGCCTTTTCAAAGAATAACTCAGATTGCAACTAGTGCTTCAGAAGAGCCACTGAACTTGGCCGGTGCAATTTACTGCCCTGTAATTTTCAAAGATTACCGTTTCCAAGAAGTTTGCTACGTAACAAAATACCCTGATCTGAACCTATTTGGTGTCGACTGGATTGACAACATGAAACTGCTTGATGTTCCTTTGAATTTTGTCTGCAACAAAGTAAGTGAGACAGCTTTGGCTTGGACGGATTCTACCGAAGAAGTATCCGCAGATGTCTGGGATTGTGCACCAAAACCAAGGCCAGTTTATTCTAGTGGCCAGACGCGAAACCAATCTTCCAACCAAAGCGGTCGGTTCCATATGCAATGGTTTCAATCGTCAACCATGAACTTGATAGGTTGCAGTCAGCCGAAGTTATCAAACGACCAATTACTACATGGGCAGTCCCCCTTGTGATTATCAAGAAACCCAAAGGAAGGATCCGCCTGTGTGTAGATTATTCTATAGGACGGCGTGCTGTGTTAGAAGACCACAAGTACCCACTTCAGTTCAGTTCATTCGATCAACTGTGACTTGAGCACCGAAGCGCGGTCGATCTAGTTGTCACGACTCACATCGCAAGAATAACATTAAATGACAGCCGCAAGCTAGTGGGGCTAACGGCAAATAGAATGTAAAGAATGTGAAGATAAGAAGGAAGTGCATTAAACTAATCAGAATGGAACTAAACTTAACAGCCAAGTGCAAGAAACCGAATGCAGGAACGCCACTGACTGCTTGACTGCGCCATGTTTGACACAGTCTCAAACCATCCGTGTGGACCATCCTGAGGCCCCTATCCACGAAGACGGCATGAACCAGCCTGATCAAGTCTCTCAGTCAATTTCTTCATACCTCATGGAGTGGCCACATCGCAATTACTCTATACCCCTTCTTAAAGGACTTTTTGCACGCCTGAACGGTGGCAAGTTTTTTTTTTATCCAACTGGACTTGTCCGACGTGTATCTCCAGGTTGGAGCGTTTGATGAATCGCCGAAGTTACTAACAAATAACACTTACAAAGGACAGCTGCAGTATAAATGCCTAGTATTTGGTGCTAAACTGGCCCCGTCAATCTTTCAGCGAATCATGGATACAATGCTACAGGGTATACCATATGCCGCTGAATATTTGGACAATGTCATTATCATTGGGTCTACCCAGGAAGCACTGCATCGACAAACAGAACACCTGTTTGATACGATAAAAGAGTATGGGTCTCGCTTAATAATGGGCAAGTGTGAGTTTTTTATGATCTCCGCTAAATATCTCGGCTTTATCCTTAACCAACATGGACGACGACCTGATCCATAAAACATCAAGGCGCTCAAGGACATGCCCCCACCTAAACTCGTAGCAACGTTGAGATTATTCCTTAGTATGGTGTAATCTCAGCGGTCTAGTAACTAGACAGAGCCAATCTTAGTATGGTGAATTATTACAGTACCTACCTACCGTCTATGCACGACCTACGCGGACCATTAAACCGACTGCTGATGAAGGAAGTTCCGTGGGTCTGGACCACCGAATGTCAAAAAAGCCTTCGATGAAATCAAGTCGTCATTAAGTTCAGAACTGATACAGACGCATTACGGTCCAAACCTGCCAATTGTCTTGACATCGGATGCATCTTGCTACGTAGTAAGAGCAGTCATCTTCAGTATTTTCCCAGACAGGCCTGAGAGGCCAGACACTCATGCCGCTCGTTCGCTGACAGCAGTTGAAAGAAATTATAGCCAGATTGAATAGGAGACTCCCACTGTTGTGTTTACAGTGAAGCGTTCCCACGAAATGATATGTGGCCGTCACTTTACCTTGCTATATTCTGCTCGAAAAACGGAATTCCGGTATATGCAGTCATTTGTCTGTAAAGATGGGCAACAAAATTGCTGCGGTATGACTTCAGCATCAAATACCTATCGACAGGCGACATTTGTTAGGCCGACACACTATCACGAATTTCGGACGAACAGCACCAATCAACAGACAGTCATTGCTAATGTCTTAATCGAAGCGGAAGCCAACCGTGTGCTCTCAGATACTGTGAGTCCGCTCTCAGTATCTTTCAGACAGCTTCAAGACGCCACTTTATGGGGCCGGTTACTGTCAAACGTGATCACGTTTTACGATTCACAGTGGCCACGAACGATTTTGGACGCACAGTCACAACAATTGTTTCAGAGACGAAATGCAGTATCTGTTGTCCAAGAATGCATCCTGTTTGGTGAACGCGCCGTCATTCCAGCCGAAATTCAATCCAAATCCCTACATCAATTTCATACTGGACATCCCGGCTCCAACAGCATGAAGACTGTAGCGATGAATTACGTGTACTAGCCGTTTATGGATTTTCAAATTGAGGAGTTAACACGTTTGTGTACATAGTGTGCCCTATGGCGCAATCTCTGCGGAAATGCGTGCTATTTTACTGATCGACGCCCACAAATTCACGCTCAGCGTTTCGCCTTGATTTTGCAGGACCGATCAAAGGACAGAACTACTTACTTATCATCGATGAATACAGCACGTGGTCAGAGAACTACCAAATGTCGAACACTTGAACATCAGACACGACCACATCCTTCAAGGGAGGATTCAGTCGGTTCAACGTTCCGGAGACACTAGTATCCGTCAATGGATCCCAGTTTACCTCTTCACACTTTGCTGAATTTTGTGCGTTCCACGGCATGGAGCACGTGCGCCCACCACCTTATCTTCAACAGTCCAGTGAACAAGCTGGAAAACTTGTGGTTACGTTCAAAAGAGCTCTGCTCAAAACTGAAGAAGGCGGACCAATTCAATAGATCCTGCAGACATTTCCGCTAGCGTACAGGATTACGCCTAATCCACAGACGTCTGGCAGCAAATTCCCAGCAGATAGACCTCTATTCAAAAGACATCGAACGAAATTTAATTTAATTAGGCCGCCGAATAGACTCCATTCCGAAAGAAATTGAATACTGGAGCGTCATTACAACCGAAGATATCGCGCTATCCCGCGACATTTCGACATTGGACAGAAAGTGTTGGCAAAGGACTATCGGAACAACCAGATCTCTTGGATACCTTGGTTTGTTTTAAAAGGACTTGGACATGTCTGCTTTGAAGTTCTCGTTGACCATTACAGGTGGATTCGCCACATCAACCAACTCGGAAAATGCACTTTATTCGGCGGAAGGGAAGATACCCTAACCGCGCCTCTTGAAATACTTCTGAACGATTTCAAACTGTCAACAACAGAGGCTACTCAGTAACATAATCTTATCACCCCAACAACCTCTCCTGCACCTGATTGTCAGCCCAGTATATGGACGGCTCGCTGCCGAATCCTGTCACGCCGCTGTAGGTCAACCTCAGGCTGAAATAATATAAAAGTGGACTTCAGACGAGGGATTGGTGGGAGCGCCTCCTAACGAATGGAGCAGTGAACCCTAAACGGATGGCACTCCGACCCTTCTCTAGAAATCAAGTAGAATAATCGCATTGGTTGATCAAAAACACATTCTCACACAATATACCACAATTATTGGTGCATGAAGAAGATCCAAGGTTTTCACGAACAAATAAATTTCCTTACTCTTCGATGCGTAAGTGTCTCGTGTCTGACAGCCAATAAACCGTACCTGCGATCTTGCAGTTATGATCAGGCCATCGGGAGGGACAGGTTTTCCTCGAGCATCCAATCAGAGCGGCCTGGAGTGATTTTTGTGACCATAACACAATTGCCCCTAAGTTGCTTGTCTTTGTCGTGCACCGTTAAGTTACTGGCACTCATGATAGCCAGATTTGCAAGGAGCAAGCCGGGTTTCATCGAAATCAGAGGTGTTGTGACCTCAATTTCCCATTGCTCCACTTATATGGTGGCCCACTATAGTCGTGCTCCTCGACATCAAATGTGCATTGGATTCCGTTGGTCGATGTGACATTTGGGGCTGTCTGCTCAGGAGTGGTGTGGCCGATAACTATGTAAATATAATAAGAGCGCTGTACGCGCGTATTTCAGGCAAAGTAAGGGCTTTTCGCAAACTCTTGCCGCTCTTCAGTAGGTATAGCAGTGTTGGGACAAGTCTGGCAGCTGCCACCTATCCTTTTTTGCTTCGCCGTCGTCGAAGTTATGCTGACTGCATTCACTGAGTACCACCTAAAAGATGCAGAGCGGCTTTCAGGTGATCGGCTTTTTAAAGACAACAACGTTGACCTAATCTGTGACAGCGCCGGCTCGTAGCCTGAATGGTCACAAGTCTGCTTTATAATCCGTGGGTGCGGGTTCTAGCCTGTATAGGGGACGGGGCGACCCTCGCAGTTTCCGTAGCCCACGCGCGAGTGTTGCGTTTCAGCGAAGCGTCGGTACTACGCACCGGCGTACTGCTGGTACCTTTATTCTGTAACAGCACCCAAACGTGCTGTGGCATGCCACTCTTAGGGAGTACCGAAGGTTGAAAATAGTAGCAGATGTACTGACGTCCGTTTGGCTGAACGTGAAATTGTCGATTACACCGGAGCAATGTCCTGCGATTGCGTGCGAATCAAAATTAGATAAACGATTACTGAGCAAAGATAAGGGAGGGCCAAGAATTGAGGGATTGAAAACAGGGTGGATAAAACTAATTTGAGACGGGAGAATAATGATGGAAAGACACCAGACGCATTAATAAGAGGGAAAGCTTGAGCCGTAGCATCCAAACCCCTATGCACCCTGCTCAATGCAGCAGATAGGGTGCCGTGTATTATCCTCTGCGGCGGCCAGAGCATCAAGGGAAGGAGAAGTCATGATTGTGGAGGGTTTCGGTGTGGCTCTCTCCTATCCCTGCACTCCACGACCGACGGTTTCGTCTTGGTTTAGACTCATCAGGTAGAGATAGCTGAGCTAGGAGAAGTCATGATGTTTTATTGCGTGGAAAGGATACTGTCAGGTTTCTCAGGCTTTGACAGGAGAACGATTAGTGTTCTCATCCTTGCCGCAAGGCAGCGGAGTTGTTTCACTGGACTACAGAGAACCAGTTTAATGGTGGAAAGAGATACCCTCACTCCAACACCCAAACTGGAGGGCCAGTAGACTGTTTTTCAGGCCTGCAACCATTAGACAATCTGGAATGAGTAGCTCTGAAGGTTCAGAAGCATCACTCAGCATAGCCCAATCGCAATGAGGCTGGACCTTACCGTGGTGCGATGGTTTGCGTGCCTCAGAGATCCATTGAGCTGTGCTGGGTGGTGCTTTTCTTGCACCTTCAGAGCCACTCATACCAGATTGGTCAGTGGTTAGAGGCCAGACAAACTCAGCCTCCTGGTCCTCCAGGTTGGGGGTTGGAATGGGGGTGGCTCATCATTTTATAAAACGGGCTCTGTAGTTCAGTGCCAAAACCCGCTGCCTTGCGGTAAGGTTTTTGAACCAAAGGCTTTGGTTGAGAACCCTAATCGTTCTCCTGTCTAGGGCTGGGCAACCTGACAGTATTCTGCCCACGCAATACAATGAACCTTTACTACAACAATTTCTTGATGCTCTGGCCGTCGCAGAGGATAATCAACGGTGCCCTATCTGTTGCATCGAGCAGGGTGGATAGGGGTTTGGATGCTACTGCTCAGGCCTTCCCGTCTTCTTATACCCCTTCTTGCGCTCCTTCATCCTTATCGTCCCGCTCCAACTTTACTTATATTCCCCCCATTTTCAATCCCCCATTTCTTGGCCCTCCCCCAGCTTACTTCAATAGTCGTTTGTCTTCTAATTTCAAATCACACACAATCGCAGGGCGTCGCTCCAATCCAGTCGATAAGTCCATGTTCAACCAAGCGGACAACGTCAGTTCATCCGTTTCCCTTTGGAGTCCTCGTGTCTCGCTAAGACTGGCATGCCTCAACGTGCGCACTTTGCTGCAGATTGGCCAACAGACAGCACTTGCCCGCACCCTAGAGACGCTATCTATCGATGTTTGCTGTTTATCAGAAACCCGCCTGCAAGGTTCGAGCTCCGTGCTTACCTTGAGATCCCCCACATGCGACTCTGGCGGCACATTCTCATTGCGCCTGTCTGGCGATGATGCAGCTTCAAATGCCGGTCAAGCTGGCGTCGGCATTGTTTTGAGTCCCCGAGCTGAAGCTGCCTTGATTGATTGGATCCCAGTAAACAGTAGGATGTGCGCCGTTAGATTAGTTAGTTCGTTCCGTGCTTCGAAGTCGCGCGGGGATAAATGGTGCCTGTTTGTCATTGCGGCCTACGCCCCTACAAACTGTAGTACTGATTCGGTAAAGATGATTTCCATCAGCAACTTCACGAGCTACTTCGTTACAGAAGAAGCACGGATACTGTGGTGCTGGCTGGCAATCTAAACGCGCAAGTCGGAAAATTGTCCTCTGATGAGCTTCATCTGGGCGGCCAACATGGTGTAGGCTCCAGTAATGATAATGGTGAGCGATTGCTACAGCTGTGTGAAGGTGCTCGCCTATTTCTCGCGAGCACTAACTTTCGACACAGCACCCGCAGAAGTGTGACTTGGCGGCCACCAGCCTCGGGCCAGCCATGGACGCTAATCGATCATATCGCGATCAGTTACCGCTGGAGAGGCTGTGTCCAAAACTGTCGCTCGATTTGGAGCACGAGCGTGGACCCTGACCACGCACTTGTATGTGCCGACCTCCGGGTGCGTTTCGGTGGACGTCCGCGACGTCGATGTGAACGGATTGACACTAGCCGGCTGGCGAAGCCAGATGTTCTGAATGTGTACCAAAGTGCGCTAACATCTGGGCTGAGTAAGCGCTTACTAAACACCGTTGAAGATCACTAGTCGTATATTAGTTAAGCGTTGCTGTTAGCAGGCATGTCTTCATGTGGCAAAGCAAATTGCCAAACCGGACATTGGGTCTCTACGCAGTCTCTGGAACTTATGGATGCTCGCCGACGTATTCCGGCTGGAAGCGAATACAATGAGACTCGCAAAAATCTCAGGGCAAACTACGTGCCAGCCTAAAGAAGGACCGCGAAACCTGGTGGTCTCATCGTGCCTCTGAGATGGAAACAGCCGCTGCCGTTGGTAATCATCGCAAGTTATTCCGTCTGATACGAAAACAGGCAGCAGGAGACCTGGTGTTAGCGAGACAATACGCGACGAAAGTGGGCAGCCGATCCACAGCCTGTCAAAACGCTTGGAGCGTTGGGCTGAACACTTTGCTAGGCAATTTAACCAACCTGAGTTATCGTTTTCTTCTTCGGGCATTGAGCGCCCTTCTCCTTGGGCCGTCTTATTGGATTCGCCCTCACGCGCAGAAGTCGAACGTGAGATCAGGCTGTTAAAAAATTGCGTAAGGCCGCAGGGGCAGATAGAATTCCCCCAGCCCTTTTCAAATTCGGGGGACATGCTCTAGTAGATGATTTACACAAGTTGCTAGTAAAACTTTGGGAGCAGGAGACAGTCCCGACAGACTGGAACCGCTCCGGTGTGAGACAAGGATGCCCGCTGTCACTTTCCTCTTCAACTTCGCTATTGATGAAGTCATGGAAACAGCGTTCGCTGGACACGACCTAGGAGGTGTGGAGCTACTTCCTGGTGAGCGACTTCTTGACTTGGAGTATGCGAATGTTATTGCCCTAATCTTTGACAACTCCCAAACATGCCAAACAGCACTGGACCGATTAGCACTGGCTGTCAATCGTTTTGGGCTATGCTTTTCTCCATCGAAATGCAAAGTGCTTCTCTAATGTTGGCAGGGACCCAACCCTGCGCTAACGCTTGGTGGTGATCTGCTAAACGTCGTTCAGGAATTCAAGTACCTGGGCAGCTATATTAGCACCCGTGGGATTGAAGATGAGGTTACGAACCGTATAGCAAAAGCTCGAGGTGCTTTTGCCAATCTCCGCCACCTGTGGCGCAGACGCGACATTACACTCGCCCTCAAGGGCAGAGTTTACAACGCAGCCGTCCCTTCAACTCTCCTATATGGCTGTGAAACCTGGCCCATCAGGTCGACAGACATGAAGAGACTCGTCACGTTCGATCATCGCTGCCTTCGCAGGTTAGCTCATGTCTGGTGGGAACACCGCGTGAGCAACGAGCGTGTTTGACGTTTTGGACGTTTTTGTTGCAGGAAGAGCGAGTGAACCGCTCAGCACCATTATATCACGCACCAGGCTCCGATGGCTGGGCCACGTGTTGCGCAAGCCAGCACACCGACTCCCGCGACGTGCATTGTTTGCGCGTTGTGGGTGCGGTTGGAAGAGGAGGGGAGGCCAAGTGATGACTTGGTCGAGAGAAATGAAAACCCTCACTTCGAAGTTGGCGTCGGTTGGTGCATCCCGACTGCCTGGCTGGGGTCCTAAGGACGGTGAACACGTTTGGTTGGACACACTTGCTGATATGGCTTGAAGTCGGCCCCAAGGGCGTTTGTGTTTTGAGTTCCTTTGTCCGTCCCCCTACTGTTTAGCATCCCCTTCCAATTACGATCTCACTTGTTAGGCGCAATACGACTCTCTTTTACGGCAGCCAGTTGTTAGCTCTCCGGAACGATGTCCATCCGTTTTTGGGGACTCAGCGGGCGTGCCACTGTTTGTTTTTTTCCCTTTTCTTCTTGTTTTTTGTATTGCAGCACAATAGCTGAGGTGTTTTCCACCTCCGGCTAGCGTGTAATGATGATGATAATTGCCCAATGGATCGCCCAGGCACGCAAACCATTGCACCGTCTTGAGGTCCAGTCTCGTCGTTATGGTTTGGGACGATGGCGTTCGGACTGATTCCTCTATGGTTGTCGCTTTTCGAACGTGAGTCTCCCTGGAATATCGGGACAACGACGGAGCGGTTCCAGTCGGTTGGGACAGTTTCTGGGTCACACAGTTTCACTGGTAACTCGTGGAAATCATCAACAGGAATAGGTTATCCGAATTTGAACTGCGATGTAGAAAGATCATCTGGTCCGGCGTCCTTTTTCAACTTCTGCAGTCCGATCTCACTTTCGACTTCTGAGAGAGAAGATGGATCCAAAAGCAGAGTCCAAGAAACATGTCTCTTAAATTGCCTTTCAAAATTCTCAGTCCATCGCTCCAAGCGTTTTGACTAGTTGTGGATAGACTGTCCTCTCGTCGCAGAGTTTCACTAACACTAAGTCCCCTGCTGCCCGTTTCCCGTATCAGTCGGAGTAATTTCCGATGGTTTCCTAGGGCAGCGGTCACTTCTATCTCTGACACACAATGCGACCACCAGGATTCGTGGTCTCCTTTCAGGTTAACACGAATTTTTCCTGACGTCTTTGCGAGTTTCATTGTGTTCGTCTTTAATCCCAGTGTGCCGGCGAGCAGCGATAACTTCCAGAGGCCGCGAAGAGACCCAATGTTCATGTTTTCTATTGGACTGTTGGTAAGGTTTGTTGAACATGCGACCATTGATCTTCAACTGTATTCATTGAACGCTTACTCAACCCGAATGCCAGCGTACTTCGATACGCATTCAGAACGTGTGGCTTTGCCAGTTGGTTGTCGTCCATACGCAGATAGCGTCGTCGTGGACATCCGCCAAAACGCACTCGCAGATCAACACATACAAGTGCATGGTCATTGTTCACACATGCGCTCCAAATCGAGCGACAGTTTTAGACGCAGCCTCTTTAACGGTAACTGATCGTGTCCATAGCTGGTTCGAGACTGATGGGCGCCATGTCTACCTCTGTCGAGTGCTGTAACGAAAAATGAGTTCTCGGGATAAATTGACAAGCATCTTCATACAAAGGAAGTAATCGCCCACCGTTATGATTACGGGAGCCTACATCGTGTTGGCCACCCAGATGCCGCTCATCATTGTGCACTACACCAAATTTAGCGTTCAGTTCCGTAGGCAGCACTACAGTGCCCCTGCTTCTTCTCTGACGTAGGAGCTCGTTCATTTGGCGATAGAAATCATCTTTTATTGCGTCATCGCTACAGTTTGTGGGCGCATACTCAGCGATGACGAATAGACACCTATTAGCACGACTTTGAAATTAAGAACAAGCCAGTCTTTCAGATCGGTCGCTCGGACATGTATCGCGCATGCCCCTTTAGCGTCTTCTGTATCGTGCGTTGTTCGTAGTTACTGGACGGAGCTGGTGGGGACGGTGCAGTGTGCAGTCTACAACTTGGAGAAGTGACATAGTTGCTAACGCAATACTTGGCCTTGTTCGGTTGTTGTCGATTTCCTGGTTGGAGTCCCAGATGCCAAGTGTCACTGGTTGGTGGCCCGTTAAGACATGGCCCAAGGCAGACGTCAGTGGCAGAAGTGTGTTTTTGTTTGAGTTGATTGCTCTTCCTTCATCTGCTAAAACTAACAGTCAAAAACTCTAACACTGTGATTGGGGAGCTTGTCAACAAGTTGCGTTTTCTTCTTATTGTTCCAGTTCTGTTTTCCTATTCCGCTATGATCCTGGTGGTACAGTATTTGTATCACATATACTTTTAGAGAATACAACCAACATCCTGCCAAACTGCGATGGGCTCCGAAAACATTTAAAGTGCTCCACCAATATTAGCACGATAACTAACTTGCTATGTTGTGCTCTATCTGGCCCACTTATGACAGTAGCTGGCTTTGATCACTTCAAGGATGATCCAGTCGATAAGATCTGGTGTTACTCTTTCATCATACTCTTGGCGTGAAGACTAGTTCTTTTTACCTCGGTAGATTGTCTTTCACCGAAACTGATGAAGAGAAATAGGAATAGGACGATCTGGGGTTTTCTTACAACGTTACTACTTTGAAAAGTATTACCGGTTGTATTGTTCTTAATTTGTTATGTTGAAGCTTTTCTTGTATGGAAGATACAGTCGAGTTTTTGTTACCTACCGAACATTTTCTGTCCTAACTGATACGTGATGTAACGGTATTTTCTACTCATTGCCTACGCATACACCACTAATTTGTTTAACTCAGTTCTTTGATGCGTAACACTGTGGACGTTTCCACCATTTTCATTGCAGTCCAAAATCGATCCCATGCTGTTGTTGCTCTTCCTTGGCCTCGGACACCGCAGAATCTGATTTGAATCGTATCGCCCAACATTTGCTACACGGAAATGTGAAGCGTATTGTTATCTTGGCCGGGGCTGGTATAAGCACTGCCAGTGGCATTCCTGACTTCAGGTAAGTTTTCTCCAGCGTAGACCATGGCCCGCTTTTGAAAGATTCGATCAGTCCATCTGTAATTCACTAATCTAATTTTTATGATTACCTCCCTTATTTTCTATTATTCCATGTTCCTAGGATGTTTTCACAGACAGCTGGTGAATGAACAAATAAACGATTTATTCTCGATAGGGGGTCTCAATGTTATCATGAACAGTGGATCCGCTGAATTCAGCTAAGAACCTGCACGTGCTACATGTAAAGAGATTCAAGAGGTTGTCTTAAGCCGTTTACTATTTGTATTCGTTGATTAGATAATTAGCCAGCGGTCCACGTTGCGAAGGAGTCTTGTGTGATTCCGATTTCGTCAGTCAGCAAAATGCTGGATTATCAACATTTCCCGCAACAATTATTCGCCGGAAGCTTCACAAACGAATCGTCATATAACTTTCGATATTGAAAGCGCTATGGTGTTATCTCGTAGGGCCTTCTCTGTACAGAAAACAACATGCACGATACATAGGTTCAAGCCTTTGCAGACAATTCAAATCCTGAATGCAAAGGCTTATCGCTTTATATCTGTGTTGCTTTCCGAACCTGATTTAAAACTTGGGATAACTTAACTTGACCCAGAGTTTAACAACGATACGGTGGTAGTGAATTGGGAACTTTAGTAGAAAGTCGAAGATTCCTCATGGCTGCACTCATTCAGACAGCTTCTATATAACTGGAACAGCACTGGACGGTCATTTCACCTTCTCTAGAATCGGCATCAGTGCGCACCTAAGTTCATAACCAGATTTATTTCAGATGACTTTTCCCTGTTCTCTAAACCTGAGCTATCTTATGAGGCCACTGGACGATAGCGATTCGCAAATGTAAGCCCTGTTTCTGGCAACCAACTCTGTTGTTATAATGTAATCTCAACAGCCTAGCAACTAGACATAGAGCCAACAAAGCCATGGAGATTAGCAAATAAGGGGAAGTCACTGCGTCCTAATCATCGTGGCATGGCAGTTGAAGGTAAGCAACACGCTTCAGCTGATATATAGCAGGAAGAATGCAACATTTTGACAAAAACAGAACACAACATTTTTCGTTTGTTTTTCACACGCCGATTTTTAACTTTTTTGTCATTTTCAATGTTTGTAGTATTAAACATGTGAATTAATACAATACTGTACACCATTCTTCCACTGATTCCGGTTGCGGGCCATATCTTCAAGAGTGCTAAGCCATTGGCACTCCTCATCTTTGGGTCCCCATCCTGGAAGACGTACGGATCCAACAGCGGTTAGACACGACGTCAGCGTTTTCATGTGCTGCCGCCAAGTGGAGGGCTGACCACCACGCGGTCGCTTTCAGCCAAGTCCTTGACGAGCGAATAGAGCTAGACGCGGTAGACGCTCAGGTGTCGTACGTAGGACGTGACCGAGCCATCTTAACTGGCGCAACAAAACCAGTTTGTTGAAGGGAATACTCGCATTCCCCAAGATGCGACGTCGAACGTCATTACTGTTAACTCGATGTTGCCACCAAACACGAGCAATCCTCTTTAAGCAACCGGCATCGAAGGCAGAAAGACGACGCATGTCTTCCACGCGAATCGGCCAGGACTCGCACTCATACAACAATACTGAGCGAAATGATGCGCTGTAAATGCGGCCCTTTAGTGAGAATGAGACGTCGCGACGACACCACAAGTGCCTCAGATTGACAAATGCTGATCGAGCTTTAGCGATACGAAGCGAAACTTCTTTGTTGATAGTGTCGTCAGCAGAAACACAGCTCTCGAGGTAGACGAAACTACCTACCTGTTCAATTTGTGCACCTTTGAGAGTGAGCACGGGAGCAGGTGAAAGCCAATCCTTGAGCAGTACTTTACACTTCCATGGGGCGAAGCTCATGCCATACTTAGATGCTTCAACCGCCAAACGATCCAGAATGAGTTGCATACCCTGAGGATCATCACCAAGTAAGGCGATATCATCAACATAATCTAAGTCGGTCGTGCTCACATGGTAGAAGCTCTAGACTAAAATGTTTGAAACCTTCTAGGGCATTCGACAGAACGTCTTCGATTGCGAAGTTAAAGAGGAATGGGGACATAGGGCAGCCCTGTCGCACACTGCTATTAACAGCGAATTGCGAGGAAAGCTTGCTGTAGACCTTCACTCTGCCGGATGTATGAAGGTAAAGTGCTCGTAAAATAGCGGTATATTTATCTGTCCTGTACCCATGGTATCGGAGGCTGAATTGCGCTAGATAACATATGGTTTATTTGTCTCGACGGCTACCGCTCGTCCATCATAGCTCCAGTATTGCTGTTTCTAGTTCCTTACTGAGCAGTTGAAATTCTAACCACTGAAGAGTTCCGCAAGTATAAAACGATCGTTCATGTTTTTGCGGAAGTGCATCAGCAACTTGACTTAGTGTACTGTGACATCTCCGTCGGTATACAACAATAGTCGGCCTTCTTTGCTGTCATTTCTCAACTGCTCGCTGTGAGAGTGTCTTATAACACTTAATCTCGATATGGGAAGCTATTCACTTTAAGGTGAACATCGCTACGTTCGATTAGTAATTG
>OX104064.1:170878221-170921560 GCA_944474145.2 Dicrocoelium dendriticum
ACACAGACTGTGAGTGCTTCGGTAGTAGTCCCGAGTGGCCTCGCTCATGGCTCACTAAGCCTGCCTGATTAAGGCACTCGCGACCGTAGGTTCTACAGCACCATGCGCTTTATGTCGATGGAGTACAACCCATCGGTGCTTGCCGCTTGCGCACTTGTCGCTTCTGCTCTGCATGCATGAGGGCTTTCTCCTGCACCTCAGCAACTGCCTTCGTTATCAGATCGCGCCATGCACGCCGATCAACCGCCTTCGATTCCCATGATCTGCAATCAAGATTAAAACGTGAGAGGCTCACTTTGATCATGTCCTGGTATTGTAACTTTGGTTTCCCCACGTGCCGCTTCCCAATACTCAGCTGACCATATAATGGCTGCTTCGGTATCCGCATTGAATCCATACAGCTCATATGACTGAGCCACATCAGGTGTTTCAGTAAAAGTATGCAGTCCATTGCATACATCCCACTTCGGCGCAACACTTCCGTCTCTTCAACCCTGTCGCCCCAACCGATGCGCAAAATCCGTCGCAAACACTGCTGATGGAACCGCTCGAGATATCGCACATCCCGCCTTACATCGTCCACGTTTCGCTGCCGTATTGAAGAACGGACAGCACCATGGATTTGTACACCATCAGCTTCGTACCAATGATAAGCTGATGGTTCATCCACACTCGGTTCTCAAGCTTCCCGAATGCCGCCGCTGCCTTCGACACGCGATTACGCAACTCAACGTGTAGCTGCTGATCAGTCGACATCACACTCCCAAGGTAGCAAAAGCGAAAGATGGTTTCTAATACTTCAGCATCAATGCTGATTCGCGGCAATATTGAAGATTGCACCTCCGGTGAAGGCTAAAAGAGACAGACAGTTTTGCTTGTGTTGATGGTGAGCCCGAATTTGGCGGCTGTCGAAGCCAGAGCACTAGTCATGTGCTGCAACTCATCCGCGCTGTGTGAAAACAACGCACAGTCGTCAGCAAACAGCAACATACGGATAGTTGTCTCACAGACTAGAGTTCTCGCACCGAAACGACGGATGTTCAGCAACCCACCATCAATACGGTGCTCCACACGAACACCGTCAGCACAAGCGGCATCAAAAGCACATGACAACATTGCATGAAGGTAGATATTAAACAGGGCAGGAGCTAAGACACAGCCTTGCTTCACACCAGAGACAACTGGAAAGTCATCCGAGGTCTCTCCACTCAGCTGCACTCTCACTCGCATTCCAGTGTACAGACATTCAATTAAATTTACAAAATTAAGCGGACAACCAAACTTAATCAACACCAGCCACAGTGCCTCGCGGTTCACCATATCAAATGTCTTGGTGAAGTCAACAAACAGCGAGTACAACGGCTGGTGTCGTTCTCTACACTCCTGCAACTGACCAGCCGCAAACACCATATCTATTGTGCTGCGACCCGAGCGGAATCCATACTGCACTTCCGCCACGTTAGGTTCCACAACCTGACTGACGAGGCGGTTGAGCGGGATTCGGGCAATCACCTTGCCCACACAACTCAGCAAGTTGATGCCACGATAATTCGTACAACATTGCTTGCTACCTTTGCCCTTTTACAGTGGTAGCGCCAGGGATCCTTCAGCTCAGGAGGCACCTCAATCCATATATATATATATATATATATATATATATATATATATATATATATATATATGTGTATATATATAAGCTGGCTAAATTTTATTCCGCTTTATTTGGTTTGTTCTGCCTCCCTGAATAATGTTCTATTAACTGGCCACGTTGCTTACACTAATTGCGCTTATCTTCGGTAATTTTGTTGCGTTTGTAGCATTTTAAGTAACTTGTGGACATTTCTTACTTATCACGGATTTGTTGCTAACCAACTTACTCCATATGGTAATTTAGCGATGAGTTATGCCACCGTATCTGTATGCATTATTGGATTTATTTAATTTCAGCTTGTCGTTTAAAGTGAATGGCTGTTGTTTGCTATCCCTGGTATGGTTGCGCTTGATGTGTATGTTGACAAGGTGCCTATCTGTCTATTACCCACTACATCGTTCATACTGGCTCCAGGAGACAGTTGGTCGTTGCTGGAGGGGACGGGGTGCACGGTTCTTGTGGCCGTGCTAGGCTCAAAGAGCGGTTCCATGCACTCAGTGTGGAGCGGACTACGGTCCAGCCACCGCCTTGAGTGCGGTTGATTCCCCAAATACAGCGTGCTTGTGTTTGCCTGTGAAGGAGTGTGGGCCGGCTCCGTTGATGAAACGTGGTTCCCATCCGCATGCCTCCCGGTCTTATTCCTTCGGGTTTACACTGGATATGGGGTATGTGTTTGGAGCTGTGGGTGGTGCAGCGCAAGCCATCCATGGTCCCTCTGTAGGCGCAGGCGTCCTGTGGCTTGCCACAGTGACAGGCAAATCCGAAACCGGATGCCGCCAACCATGTATTTCCTTCATGTATTGCGGCACAATAGCGGAGGTGTTTTCCCACTTCTAGCTGATGTGTATAATGATGATGAATGATGAGTACGTAAAAAGGTTCACCTTTTAAACGTGGGGTTCGCCAGAGGATGCGTCGACATTCCTCTTCGCTTTGGCATAGGATCTTGAGAGGGCGTACCTTGGAAGGATCCTCTTGCTTCCTGCCCAGGCGGAAGGCAGATATGATGTTTATACCCAATTCACCATCGAATAAAATGGAAATCATTCCCTCAAGGAATCCTTGTTCCTCCAGCATCCTTTCTGCAGAGATGTGCTTGGTGGGTTGTGGGGCGTTCACAATGATAAGACATCTTTCACGTGAGGGTGGTGGAGCGCGGCTAGGGATCTGCGGTTGTGGTGACGCACTGTCCTTGATCAACTTTTCCAGCCCGTTGACTTTGTCGAGAACAGATTTCTTTTGGGACTGGGAAGCAGTTTTCTTGGGTTTGGATTTAGACTTCGCCTGAACATTATATATAGTTTGACCCCGACCCCTTGGGACAGTGGGAGATTTCCGCACCACAGCAACGTATGTCTCAGTCGTGGGCTCACTGGGCAAGGCGTGTGTCAAAGGTTCTGATGGGGAAGCAGATGGTACACGGCTTCGTTTACCCGTGAGGGTAGCTGAACTGGAATTAGGTGCGGACGAAAAAGGTGATGGAACAAGAGAGTTTAATGCAGTGGAAGCTTCAAACTTCGTTGGCGCAGAATGAGGGCTCAGGACTGGCAGTGTGGCGTGAAGGCGTCGACTGTTTAATGAAATGCGGTAGCGGCTACAGGAAACAGTGCCAGCCGATGTAGTGTATCGTTGCAGAGACTCATAGAGTTCAGGACAAATGTCGCAGCAGGCAATATGCAGCCATCCGTCACACTCAGAGCACTGTACGGTCTTAGAACGCGAGGTCACACCTTTACTACAACTCAGGCATTTTGACGTCATAGCTAACAACACGGATAGCTCTTCCCACTCGACAAATCGATGGATGCACATAGTTTGTTGTTACACTAGTCAAGATCACTACCACTGTCTTCAGCACACTGCCTGCAAGGGCATAAGCTTTCACTGTGACCTTCTAGCAGGGATTAGCGACAAAAACTTCTGTGTGCCTGCCTGGCTCTGGGTACTCTACACCCAAGAGGAAAAGAAGCTGTTCCTCCTCCACAACGTTGGTGGGAACACTGTTGCCCGTCGGTCCTGGCAGTCCAAATCAAAGTCGAAGCCGAATCACCACTTCCTCAGAGAGTGCACTACTAACGTAGGGTAGTGTCTGCAAAGACCAGTTAAATGCAACTAGCAAAAATTAAAGACAAGGGCCTATGCTGCTGTGGTGGGCATAGACGCTGCCGAAACTTCCGCGACGAACCCGGTCAAAAAACAGATGAAAAAAGCAGTTTCAAGGCCTAAAGCAAAATGTAACCCAACGCAACTAGAGCTCAGTATTGACAAAACTACCCAACTTGAGCGGCTCATTAAAGAAAAGCCAGCCCATCAAAGCCAAGTCTCTCAGGAGGAAACAAAGCACCTCGTGAGCTTTGCTTAATAATTACGAATGCTCATGAATCCAACAAAGAATCATCAGTTGAAAGGATTCTTGACGACCAGGCTTTTTTGAACCGGATGGTATCCATCCTGTTCGATGCAAGCGAGCAGGGTATCAACATCGTCTCTGCTTTCCGTCTAGATAGAAATCAGGATGATCCATCCAAGACTCGCCCACTACAAGTCGTCTGTCAGGATGAGGATGAATGTCGCCGCATCCTCAGACGTACCTCGCGTCTTAAAGGAGAAACCTTCGTTGTTCTGAAAGACCTTTCTCCAGAAGATAAAGTCAAAATGAGACAAGCCGTCAACGAACTTCGAACGAACGGGGAAACTGATCTCCACATTGTGGATTTTCGCGTTGTTCAGAAAACCCAGAGAACTCGCTGGAAACCAACCCTTCTGCTACCCATCCCCTAAGTCTAAATAGCGGTCTGCGAGTGATATTTGCCGATGTACGCAGCCATAAAAACAAGCTCAACAAGATTTCTCTTCTCATTACTGAGCATCATTCAGATTTACTGGCTTTCACCGAGATCTGGTTATCAACTGAGATCCAGGACGCTGAGATTAGCTTATCAGGATATCAAATCTCACGAGCAGATCGCTGTAGTGGGCGGACTGGGCGTAGAATAATTCTCTACTCGAGGTCTTGCCTCAAGGTACACGTTATCGAAGCTCTCTGTGACAATGACGGTGCCTCAAAGATACTGTGGTGCCGAATTCATGACGACTACCAACTGCACACGGTCGGTGTGGCTTACAGAGCTCCACTGAGCTCAGGCATCCGTCTATTACAGTCTGTAAAAACCAATGGACGAGGAAGGAACTGTCTGCTAATGGGCGACTTCAGTGCACCCAGTGTCGACTGGAACCTCCTTCACTGTGATCTTTACCAAGATTCCTTCGAGGCTAACTTTCTCGACGTTATTCACGTATGCAATCTGATCCAGCACATCTCAGCACCAACACGGATGATACGGCGTCAAACAGCAAACATACTGGATCTTGTCCTCACACCAACGCTCTTTTATGTCCATGGCCTGAAGATACTACAACCACTCGGCCGGAGTGACCACTCTACAATCTCCTTCTTTTTGGCATGCCGCCTTACCACATATGATCAGGGGACACGCCGTCGCAACTTCTGGCGTGTCGTCCCATCCAGATTACAAGTGGCAAGCACCACAGACTGGACTATTCCACAATCCTTGTACCTTGATGGAGCATGGAACTTACTACGCTGGAAGATGATGTCGGCCTTCGAAACTGTTGTTCCTATCACCAAGTGCAAGCCTTTCCCCAAAGCCCCCCTGGATCGACCGAGAGGTGAGATCCCTGCTGAACAGACGACGCAAACTGTGGGACATATTCAAGTCAACATAGATAATGTCAGGTTACTAGAAGCACAAAGTGATCAGAAATCTGTGCACTCTAAGAAAGCGCCAGAAACGATCACAATACGAACATAGCCTAATCATGCAATCACGAACCTGCCCAAAGAAGCTGTTCTCGTACCTGAAACAAAACACCAAGGCTGGCATTGGTATCCCTGCTCTATGTTGCCAGGAGGAGGACATAGTGCTTTACGAAGATGACGAGAAGACACAACTACTAGCCTCGCAGTACACCTCGATCTACTCCTTGGAACCGTCACTACCCGCTCTCGATCTGGCAACCCATTACCTTCCTCTCGAGCAAGTCGAAATTAATCCCGAGATAGTCAAGAGACTCCTTCTTGAACTGAACCCTAAATCCGCACTGTGCCTTTAATGGACTTCACCCGTTATTCCTCAAGATGGTAGCAGAATACATTACTGAGCCGATACATCAAGTTTTCCGGTGTTTTGTTGCAGACGGACGCCTACCACCTGACTGGAAAGTAGGTGCTGTAACGCCTAAGTACAAAGGTGGGAACCGGCACGATCCTGCAAACTATTGACCGATATGCCTGACATCTGTGATTTGCAAGCTCATGGAACGGATCGTCAAGCGCACCCTCCAAACCCACTTCCCAGCTCAGCACGGATTCCGCAGGGCTCCCTCCTGCATCTCTAACCTGTTTGTTGCCAGCGAAGCATGAGTCAAGGCGGTGGACGACCGGAGACACCTAGGTGTTATCTACAATGACTTCGGCAAGGCCTTTGATAAAGTCCCACACAAACGACTTCTGCTCAAACTCTAGGGAATTGGCGTCATCGGCAACGTCCTTGCATGGATTGCGGACTTCTTGAGATATCGGACTCTTCAAGTGAAGGTGAACCAAACGCTATCTGGCTCTGTGTCTATGACTAGCGGAGTCCCACAAGGCTCTGTCCTTGGGCCGGAACTTTTTAACTTCTACATTAATGACCTCCCTGCAGCTCATCAAGCCGACTGCTTAGTCTTGTCATCATTATACACGTCAGCTACTGTGCCGCTGCTTAGTCTACGCTAATGATCTCAAGGTATGGTCAGGAGTAGCTAGTCTTGAGTACGCGGATAGACTCCAGACGGCGCTGGACCATTTGCACGATTAACCCGTCAAGTAGCAACTACCCGTTAACCACGACAAATGGGCTGTTCTTCCGATTGGTAACCTGGATTCATTCGTGGTATACCACATTGGTGGATATCTTCTCAAGAATGTTCTGCATTAGAAAGATCTGGGAGTTATCGTGTCATATGACCTTAAAACTTTCCAAGACACCTTGAGAAAGGTCGCGGCCGCAAACAGGATGCTTGATGCTCTACGGAGGTCGTTCACCCGTATCACCGGCAATTTCCAGAACTCTGTTCACATCACATATCCGCCCGATGTTGGAGTATGGGTTTCCAGCTACCCATCCTCTCTTAAAATCCGAATGCGATGTGCTAAAAAGAGTTCAGAGGCGCGGCTCGAAATCCGCCATGAAGCTCCGTAGTCTCGCTTACCCTCTTCGATTCAGAAAGCTAAGCATGTTCCCAATGGATTACCGTCGGTGCCTTGGAGATCTTATCTACACCAGAGGGATCCTAAGAGGAGAACTTGGGAGTGAGGTACAAAAGCACTTTCTGCTCAACGTGGACAGCCCGACACGAAGCCACAAGTGAAAGTTGTACAAGAGCCGAATACTTCACGTCCGTCCAGAGACTGCCCCATCAATTCGTGTAGTGAATGATTGTAACAACCTTCCGAAGATCATTTTTGATGCCCCCAAGAGGAAAGTTTCAAACGGCTACTTGACTGCCAGCGTTCTGCTGCTCCTACTGCAATGGCGACGATCCCAGAGGAATACCGCTTCGCAGCCAATTGCCTCAAACCTGCACTGAATCGGAACCGACGGAGCTGACAAGGGTCTGCTCTCTACACACCAATGTACCTGACAAACAAGGCCCAATTACCTGATTTACTGATGTGTGGGGACCTCAGTTCCTGAAGCACGCGAATGCGGTTCGTCTGGGTGGCTCAGACACACGTATTCATCGTGTGAGCAGCCAAGCTTCCTAAGTTGTCTATGTACAGAATTATACTATATTTTAGTAATATTCTACACAGACAAACAGGACAATCTCCAGATTACTACAGGCGTGCTCTTTGTGAATTTTCCCGCACAGAATCCTGTTTTCTGACCCTCTGATTTCTGAAGCCTTGAATCATTACCCGTCTTTTTGCGACTGGACGCTAACCAGCTACCGCTCGCCACTTGCGTGCCGTTAGTCATTTAGCAAAGGCGGATTTACTTGGATTGCTCCTTGTAGTTGAATTTGTCAGCGGGTCTTTTGTTTTCTGTTCTTGGTGCCTTTGCTCTTTTGCAAAGAATTTATTGTCACATTCTTGGAGTTCACGTCGGCTTTGTAACGCCTTTTACGATTTGGTGAGTCCATTTCAATTCATACATATCACACTTGGTCTTTCCTACTGGTTTTATCTTCGATTGCATAGTTGGTCACCGTAAACCGACATCATCATCATCATCATTACACGTTAGCTGGAGGTGGAAAACACCTCAGCTATTGTGCCGCAATACGAAAGACAAGAAAAGAAAAAAACAAACAGTGGCACGCCCGCTGAGTCCCCAGTAACGGATGGACGTCGTTCCGGAGAGCTAACAGCTGGCTGCCGTAAAAGAGTCATATTATGCCTAACAGTTGAGATCGTGATTGGAGGGGGATGCTAAGCAGGAGGGGGATGGACAAAGGAACTCACAACACAAACGCCATTGGGGCCCGCTCCAAACCATATCAGCAAGTGTGTCCAACCAAACGTGTTCACCGTCCTTAGGACCCCAGCCAGGCAGTCGGGATGCACCAACCGACGCCAACTTCGAAGTGAGGGTTTTCATTTCTCTCGACCAAGTCATCACTTGGCCTCCCCTCCTCCTCTTCCAACCGCACCCACAACGCGCAAACAATGCACGTCGTGGGAGTCGGTGTGCTGGCATGCGCAACACGTGGCCCAGCCATCGGAGCCTGGTGCGTGATATAATGGTGCTGAGCGGTTCACTCGCTCTTCCTGCACCAAATACGCGACGTCGAACACGCTCATTGCTCACGCGGTGTTCCCACCAGACATGAGCTAAGCTGCGAAGGCAGCGATGATCGAATGTGACGAGCCTCTTCATGTCTGTCGACCTGATGGGCCAGGTTTCACAGCCATATAGGAGAGTTGAACGGACGGCTGCGTTGTAAACTCTGCCCTTGAGGGCGAGAGTAATGTCGCGTCTGCGCCACAGGTGGCGGAGATTGTCAAAAGCACCTCAATCTTTTGCTATACGGTTCGTAACCTCATCTTCAATCCCACGGGTGCTAATATAGCTGCCCAGGTACTTGAATTCCTGAACGACTTCGAGCAGATCACCACCAAGCGTTAGCGCAGGGTTGGGTCCCTGCCAATCTTGGAGAAGTACTTTGCATTTCGATGGAGCAAAGCATAGCCCAAAACGATTGACAGCCAGTGCTAATCGGTTCAGTGCTGTTTGGCATGTTTGGGAGCCGTCACAGATTGGGGCAATATCGTCCGCGTACTCCAGGTCAAGAAGTCGTTCACCAGAAAGTAGCTCCACACCTTCTAGGTCGTGTCCAGCGAACGCTGTTTCCATGACTACATCAATAGCGAATTTGAAGAGGAAAGGTGACAGCGGGCATCCTTGTCTCACACGCTGGTGATACTGAAGGATGGCGAGAGTTTGCCATAAACCCTCACCCTGCCCGAACTACATGCGTACAGCGCTTTGATAATGTTTACATATTTATCAGGCTTACCTTTCCTCAGCAGACAGTCCCAAAGGGCACATCGATCGGCTGAGTCGAAGGCACCTTTTATGTCAAGAAACACGACAACGGTGGGTCGCCAATAAACACGGCGGTGCTCCAACACTTGACGCAAGGTAAAGATGTGGTCGATGCAGCCCCGACCTCGACGAAATCCGGCGTGCTCTTCACGAATCTGGCTTTCACGAGTGCAAGTCAGTCTGTGAAGAATGACAGAGGCAAGCAATTTAGAGGCAACCGAAATCAGCCTGATCCCTCTATTATTGCCGCATTCTAAACGGGAGTCTCCCTTGAAAATTGGGACAATGACGGAGCGGTTCCAGTCTGTCGGGACTGTCTCCTGCTCCCAAAGTTTTACTAGCAACTCGTGTAGATCATCTACTAGAGCAGGTCCCCCAAATTGGAAGAGGGCTGGGGAAATTCTATCTGCCCTTGCGGCCTTATCCAATTTCAACAGCCTGATCTCACCTTCGACTTCTGTGCGTGAGGGCGGGTCCAGGGAGAAGGGCGCTCAATGCCCGAAGAAAGCGATAACTCAAGTTGGTTAAATTGCCTAGCAAAGTGTTCAGCCCAACGTTCCAAGCGTTTTGACAGGCTGTGGATCGGCTGCCCACTCTCGTCGCGTATGGTCTCGCTAACACCAGGTCTCCTGCTGCCTGTTGCCCGTATCAGACGGAATAACTTACGATGATTACCAATGGCAGCGGCTGTTTCCATCTCGAACTTACGATGATTACCAATGGCAGCGGCTGTTTCCATCTCGGAGTCACGATGAGACCACCAGGTTTCGCGGTCCTTCTTTAGGCTAACACGTAATTTTGCCCTGAGATTTTTGCGAGTCTCATTATATTCGCTTCCAGCCGGAATACGTCGGCGAGCATCCATAAGTTCCAGAGACTGTGTAGAGACCCAATGTCCGGTTTGACAATTTGCTTTGCCACATGAAGACATGCCTGCTAACAGCAATGCTTGACGAATATGCGACCAGTGATCTTCAACGGTGTTTAGTGGGCGCTTACTCAGCCCAGATCTCAGCGCACTTTGGCACACATTCAGAACATCTGGCTTTGCCAGCTGACTGGTGTCAATCCGTTCACAATGACGTTGCGGACGTCCACCGAAACGCACCGGGAAGTCGGCACAGACAAGTGCGTGGTCGGAGTCCACGCTCGTGCTCCAAATCGAGCAATAGTTTTGGACACAGCCTCTCCAGCGGCAACTGATCACGATATAATCGATTTGCATCCATGGCTGGCTCGAGACTGGTGGCCGCCAAGTCACACTTCTGCGGGTGCTGTGTCGAAAGTTACTGCTCGCGAGAAGGACGCGAGCATCTTCATACAGCTGTAGCAATCGCTCACCATTATCATTACGGGAGCCTACACCATGTTGGCCGCCCAGATGAAGCTCACCAAAGGACAATATTCCGACTTGGGCGTTTAGATCGCCAGCCAACACCACAGTATCCGTGCTTCTTCTGTAACGAAGGAGCTGGTGAAGTTGCTGATAGAAATCATCTTACCGAATCATGCCTTGGTGCGCTGTCGTTTCTCCATGAACTTTATCGGAAGGCGCACAAAGCGTCTCCCCCGATTGGCAACGGAGAAATTGTCCCAGCCCTCTGTCAGGCAAGCCTATCAAGAAGCACTGCATACCGAACTCTCGCTGTCTTGTCCTAATGACGCTGAACTTCAGTGGAATAGGATCTCGGCTGCCATGCACGACGCAGGAGCATCTGCTTGTGGCACTATCCGTCGTCACCGAATTAGTCACTGGATGTCCGAAAGGTCCGTGAACCTTTTGGAAGCTAGAAGGCACCTCCCGGCTGGTTCTGAATACAATGTGACCAGACAGGCTATTAGGCGTGAACTAAAATGGAGCCTACGTGCTGACAAGGAAGCCTGGTGGACTAGTCGGGCTCAAGAAATGGAGGAGGCAGGAGCAGTAGGCAATTACCGCAAGCTCTTCCAGCTTATACGCACCACTGGTCACAGAAAACCAGGCGTCAGTGAGACAATCAGAGACAGCGCGGGTACGCTGATACACAATAAGGAGGGCCGTATGGCTCGTTGGGCTGAACACTTTGAAGCTCAGTTCAGCTGGCCCCCTGTTCCCGGACCTCTTCCTACTCAAGTGATGCAGGACGAGCCATGGACGGTTAGTCTAGAGCCTCCCTCAGAGGCCGAGGTCCGAAACGCGATCACAGCCCTCAATCGTTTTCGTGCCGCTGACCCGGATTCCCTCCCACCTGCACTATTTAAGGATGGAGGTGAGGTCCTCTGCAAAGCACTGACCTCCCTATTCGAACGTATCTGGAACGAAGAGTGTGTCGGCTAATTGGAGCGAATCGATTATAGTGGCAATATACAAAAGGGGCAGTTGCACAGACTGTGCGAACCACAGGGGTACTAGCCTAACACCAGTTGTGACAAAATTACTGGCCTGGATTATCGTTCGTCGCCTCACTGCAGAACGGGAATCCCGGATTAGGGAAGAGCAGGCCGGTTTTCGCCCACGACGTGGCTGTATAGACCATATATTTACTTTGCGGCAGGTGCTAGAGCAGCGCCACGCATACCGAAGACCGACAATAACTGTGTTCCTCGATTTCAGGAGTGCGTTCGATTCAGTCGATCGATCGATTCTGTTCGAATTACTTGCGCGGAAAGGTGTTCCCACGAAATATGCGAACATCCTTCTTGCTCTATACTCGAACACTACAGGCCGCGTCAGGGTCTATGGTGTCCTATCGGATAGCTTTTCGACTACAAGTGGCGTTCGTCAGGGTTGCCCGATTTCCCCGTTTTTGTTCAATTTCGTCGTGGATTCTATCATGGAGTGTTCCCTGACGGAATCCAACGATGTAGGCGTTGAAGTGCTGCCTGGTGAACGGTTAGTTGATCTAGATTATGCGGACGATATCGTCTTGCTTTTCGACAATGTTGAGGCGGCACAATCAACCCTGAATAGCCTGTCCAGAGTGGTACCATTATTTGGTATGCACTTCGCACCTTCAAAGTGCAAAGTGTTGCTGCAGGACCACCAGCCACTTGATGACCCCTTGACGCTTGCTAACGAGGAACTCGAGGTGGTTGATCATTTCACTTACCTTGGCAGCTGCGTCAGCAATGATGGGCGCATAGAAACTGACGTGAGCTCACGCATTGCAAAGGCCAGAGCTGCCTTCTTGAACCTACGACATCTTTGGCGACAGAACGGAGTTTCCCTCCGTCTGAAAGGTCGTGTATACAAGGCCACAGTGAGGGCCGTTCTGCTGTATGGTAGTGAGACTTGGCCCCTTCGGTCTGAAGATCTGAGGCGCCTTCAAGTCTTTGATCATCGTTGTTTGCGAAGCATTGCCGGTGTCAGATGGCACCAGCGTTTCCGCAACGATGATGTGCGTAGGCGAGTACTAAGTGGTGATGATCATGCTAGCACCCTAGAACAACAGATAGCACTGAATGAGTTGCGTTGGCTCGGGCACGTGCTACGTATGCCTGGTCACCGCTTACCTAGGAGAGCCTTGTTTAGTCTGCCAGATGTAGGGTGGCGCAAGGCTCGAGGTGGACAGAAGTTGACTTGGCAGCGGGAAATGAAGTTACTGACAACCAAACTGGGTGCCGTTGGTCCGTCTCGCCTTCCGGGTTGGAGTCCACTTGACTCACCCTGTGCTTGGCTCGAGACTTTACAGGACATGGCTCGCAGTAGACACCAGTGGCGCGTCTGCTGCCGTCTCCTAATCGGATTGTCTGTTTAAAGTGTGTTTGGTGCTGAGTTATCTGCGGGGTAATGGCTGATTATGACGCGTGGCAGTGAAAGCCGCAAGGAAGCTGTCTCGCCGATGCCTCCTTATCTTTGCACGATAGCCAGCTGTTTGTGACGGTATGTTGTCTACACAAGGTGTAGGCGCCTTGACCCAGAATGTTTGCTTAGGGCATTAAGGTTTTCAGGTAGTTCCCCCTTCTCTCCCTCTTCTTATTCTTTATTTCATAGGTCCTCATGGTTGTATGGCAGCGAAACATCAGTTCAAATGGCTGATGTACTGCTGTTGATGATGATGATGATGAATCAGTGCTACAGTTTGTAGGGGCATAGGCCGCAATGACAAACAGGCACCTTTTGTCCCCGCGCGACTTCGTAGCACGGAACGAACCAGCTAATCTAACGGCGCACATCCTACTGTTTACTGGGATCCACTCAATCAGGGCAGCTTCAGCCCGGGGACTCAAAACAATGCCGGCGCCAGCTTGACCGGTATTTGAATCTGCATCATCGCCAGACAGGCGCAATGAGAATGTGCCGCCAGTGTCGCATGTGGGGGATCTCAGGGTAAGCACGGAGCTCGAACCTTGCAGGCGGGTTTCTGATAAACGGGAAATATCAATCGATAGGGTCTCTAGTGTGCGGGCAAGTGCTGCCTGTTGGCCAATCTGCAGCAAAGTGCGCACGTTGAGGCATGCCAATCTTAGCGAGACACGAGGACTCCAAAGGGAAACGGATGAACTGACGTTGTCCGCTTGGTTGAACATGGACTTGTCGACTGGATTGGAGCGAGGCCCTGGGATTGTGTGTGATTTGAAATTAGAAGACAAGCGACTATTGAAGTAAGCTGGGGGAGGGCCAAGAATTGGGGGATTGAAAATGGGGGGGGATTTAAGTAAAAAGTATAATAAAAGCGGGACGATAAGGATGAAGAAGCGCAAGAAGGGGAATAAGCAGACGAGAAGGCCTGAGCAGTAGCATCCATACCCCTATCCACCCTGCTCGATGCAGCAGATAGGGCACCGTTTATTATTCTCTGCGGCGGTCAGAGCATCAAGAAATTGTTGTAGGTAAGGTTCATTGTATTGCGTGGGTAGAATACTGTCAGGTTGCCCAGGCCTAGACAGGAGAACGATTAGGGTTCTCAACTAAGGCGTTTGGTTCAAAAACCTTACCGCAAGGCAGCGGGTTTTGGCACTGGACTACAGAGCTCGTTTTATGAAATGAGGAGCCACCCCCATTCCAACCCCCAACCTGGAGGACCAGGAGGCTGAATTTATCTGGCCTCTAACCACTGACCAGTCTTATATGAGTGGCTCTGAAGGTGCATAAATGCACCACCCAGCATAGCTCAATGGATCTCTGAGGCACGCAAACCATCGCACCACGGTAAGGTCTAGCCTGACAACTCTGTTGCTTCTCTCCTACATTTATTTGATTTTCTGGCTCATTTCTGTCGAGATGGTTGTTCAATGCTGTCCAAATGAAATGAAAATGAAATGTGTCAGCTTATACGCCGTAACGGCGCTTCGCTGCCGCGCGACCACTACCAGTCGCGCGCGGGCTGAGTATACCGCTTGGACGCCCACCCCTACGCTGATTCGAACCGGTGACCTTATGGTTGGAAAGCAAACGTGCCAACCACTCGGCCACCGGCCGACAGTGCTGTCCAAACTCGTCGTGTGCTCCTTCCGACGACTCGTTCGTTATATGTGGCAAATCAAGGTGTCTTAAAACGGTCACAGATTCATTTCGGGGCATGCAATGCGATATCTATGGCCGTTGGTTCCATGAAGACTGTACTGGCTTGGATCCCATACAGTATTCCCTTATGGCTAGCAGCGAGAGCATACCATACAGTTGTGGTGACTGCTGTGTGCCTAGAGCCGAGCGTTACACGCGAGTACAGAACAGTCCTGTTTCTTTGGATAGCCTGATTTATGAGGTGTTCACTGGACAGGAAGTTTGATTGGATTGTGAAGTGTGTGTCTCCGTCAGGAGGCAGTGGAAGATGCTTAAAAGTTGCCAGATACGTCGTCTGTTTGCTCACAGTCTACTTTCAGTACACCAATTAGTAGCGACACATAGTGACGAACCCTCAGATACCGTGTTTGATTCGTCTGTTAGCGAGGGAGACAAGCTGGCTTCTACCCTTGTTAAAGGAAAGCGGAAGAGAGTTACACAAGGGGCAAAACTCAAGTCATACGTAGTAGCTCCGTCGAGTGCTCTATCCCCACTCCCCTCAACTTCTGCTACTACTCTCTGGTCGCAGGTGAACTCGTCTACGACGTCGAAGTCTATAAAACCGGACGCTAAACTGAAACCAGCAACGTCCTCGACGCGTTCTGTAAATACTTTGCGTCTCGAAGGCTCGTATATTGGATCATTGAATGATAGAGAGCAGAAGGATGATCCTTTGTCAGCTCCTTCACTTCCCGATCATTGCAGTGATGGCGTGAGTCATTGCGGCACAAGGTTCCGCAGAGGACCACTTTAGTTGTCTTAGATGCAGCCGAATCCCAGCGCACTCAGGTGAGAATCCAACAGTCGTTCGAAACGTTTCTCTGTCTCAGCATCAACAATAGGCTCCGGCAACCGGTTCTAATCATCCACTACGCGGGTTAATAAGGCCAGATTGAGCCGCACACGGAAATTCCTCGGTTTGAACAGTTTCAAGCGATGGCCTCGTGTCGAACTCTCAGTGTTGAGTTGAAAAAGTCCTGTAACTCACAACCCAGTTCTCCTCTGAGAATACGTCGAGTGAATATTAAATCTCCGCGGTGACGGCGGGAACCTAGACAGAATAAGTTCAGTCGTCGAAGTCGGAGTGGATACGACAGGTCTCACAACTCAGGGACGGATTTGGGTCCACGTCGTTGAACCTTCTCCATTATATTACCTTCGGATTCGGTGAGAGGATAGGAAGCAGTTAGCCCGTATTCGAGAATCGGGCGTACATGCGAACCGAAGAGGTGTCGGAAAAGCCCCGGGGTCAGGAGAGAAAACCCTCTACTTATAGGACGGAACATCCTATAGGCCGTGGCGACCCTCTGCTGGGTGTCTTGAATAGATTTGAGGTCTGATGACACTATCACTCCAAGATTCCTCTCTTGGGTTGCGCTTCTAAGCAAGGAACCACCAAGGTGATAAGTTCTAAATGGGTTAGATGAACCAACGGGGAGAACAGAGCATTTATCACGATTTACGAGCAACTGCCACCTAATCGATTAATCATGGAGTAGATCGAGCGTAGATTGTAATCTTTCCGCGTCTTCAAGGCTGGATACTTCCATTCACAGCTTTTGGTCGTCAGCGTAGACAGAAGTCGTTGATGAAGATGTTGAAAAGTACGGGGCCGAGGACAGAGTTCTGTGGGACCCCACTCGTTATGAGAACAGGAGCAGAAAACGTGTCATTCACCTTCACTTCAATGGAACCGTCGTTTAGGAAGTCGGCGATCCAAGACAGAAGGTTCCCGGAAATACCGATTCCTTGGAGTTTAAACAGAAGCCGTTCATGCGGGACTTTGTCAAAAGCTTTACTGAAGTCAACAAACACAATGTCCAAGCGTTTGCCGGAGTCTAGTGCCCTTGCCTAGGTCTCCTTGCAACGAACAAGTTCGAGGTACAGGAGCGTGCTTTTCGGAACCCATGCTGGGCATAAGAAATGACATTCAGTCTCCCAAGATGAAGAGTAACAGCTTGTTTTAGGATCTGTTCCATAACTTTACACACGATTGACATCAAACAGATTGGACGATAATTGGCCGGATCATGTCGACTTCCTTCTTTGTAGATGGGTTTGACGAGACCCACTTTCCAGCTGACGGAAGACGGCCAACTTCTAGTGAGCGACGAAAGACTTGACATATGGGTGAAGCTATGTACTCCGCCACAGTCCTGAGGAACAAAGGATGCAATCCATTAGGGCCGGGTGAGCTGTACGGATCTAACTCAAGAAGAAGTTTCATTACAGAATCAGGGTTAATATCTACTTGCGCCAACGAAGATGCAAAGGTGGATACGGCTCTGTCACTAAATGGTGTTTCTTTCGCGTAAACAGAAGCGTTTTGCTTAGCCAAGTGACTAGCTTTCTCAGCATCCTCGTGAAGTAAAGCTTGATGATCACAGGAACACAAAGCAGGGATGCCACTACTAGCTCAAGTGCTTCTTTTCAAATAAGAGTAGAGCATTTTAGGCGCGATTCTGGAGTGTTGTGCCAAGGATAGTTCGTATTGTCGGCGTTTCTGACGCTTCATCGCGACACAAACATTTCTGACAGTCTTGTAGTGAGAGAAATCGGGTTCTGATTGAGATTGCCTAAAGCGGTCCCATAATTTGCGCCTTCTATTCATAGTTGACCTCAATTCTCGATCCATCCAAGGTGGACCTCTAGTGAACGACTTTCGATGGGAGGAGGGAATGACCTGCTCACTTAACAACGTCATTTTATAAAGTAAAAGATTCCACGCGTCGTCGAGGTAAATGTGTTCAGGGATACCCCAGTCCGTAGAGCTTGCGGCCGTTTTCAGACAGAGTGGATTGGCACGCCAAAAATTCCGTCGGTGACTACAGTGGCTAGGGATCGTGAGACGGCGAGCCCAGTGAAATGAAACAACACAATGATCGTTCTTGCCCATGGGTTGAAGTACGGTTAGGTTCGTGACATCCGAATCTGCCGGAGAGCACGAGATCTAGGATGCGCAGGGTCTGGTCTGGGAAAATACGAGTAGGCGTCAAGACATGTTAAATGAGGCTGCAATCGAGAGCGGTTTTAAGCAATGTGGCATCGAAGGAGTCAGATCGGCGATCACAAAGAAGTAGATCCCAATCGATATCCGGTGCACTGAAATCCCCAAAGATTAGACAGTCCTTGCGCCCACCGTGCATCCTTTTTCGAGCCCAACAAGCGCGCTCCAGAGCCCGCTGGCGCTCTGTAGACGACACCGACCAAGAGAGATCTGCATCCGTCATGAACACGACACCGGAGGGCTTCGAAATTGTCATCATGGTCACTAATAGCTTCAACTAAATGTACTTTGAGATCTGTCTTCCAATAGAGGATTACTCAACCGCCTGACCTCACCACATGGCGATCGGACCGGGAGTGGTGATATTGTAGTGACCTGGAGATTCCCCCGTATGACTGTGTAAACTATTCTAAAATATATTCAGATTATAGCTTTATGTATTAGAGAATTAAGCGTTGTTCCCGTTTGTTTGAAACACGAATCCGATATCCGCCTTCGGCGCGCGCGACTCGGCTGCGAACGACGCTGCATCAACGCAGTCGACGCCCAACTACACCCTCCCTAGCTAGCTCTCTTCTGGTGCCCTATTTTTAGCCTTAGCTAACTCTCCCGTCCAATAAACTTTTTCTCTAGCTTACTTTCGTGTGTCTTACCCATTGCTTTTGGTTGGCCGTCTAGTTTCGTACCGAATATATAGCGCACGATCATCGCGCTATAATTAGTGTCTTTAGGGCTCCATTTTAGAATAAAATAGTTTACACAGTCATATGGGGGAATCTCCAGGTCACTACAAGCCCCCTCAAAAGGGTGCGTATTCGTGTTTTGTTCCACTTTTTGTCAAAATGTTCCATTCCTCCTGCGGCATATTAGCTGAAGTATGTCGCTCACCTTCAACTACCATGCCACGATGATTATGACGCGATGACGGTCCCTTATCCGCTGATCTCCATGGGTTTATGCTGGCTCTGTGTCTAGTTGGTAGACTGCTGAGATTACTGCTACTATGCTAGATCCCTACAGATTATCTTCAGTAATGTGCGTAGCCTGTGGGACAAGCTGAGCGAAGTCGGCGCCAGTTGACGACTGCCTTCTAAATGTTCTCCCATTCACTGCAACGTGGTCGCCCACCGACGTCACGGACAGTGTGTTTACCATGCTACGCACTACTGAGGTGTGACCGCACCTCCGATCGTCGCGGTGGCGTTGCTTTGTACGTGAACTTTACCTTCAATGTCTTTCATGCGTATACTTTCCGTTCACTAGACGGTTTTGTTGAGGTACTCGCAGTTTTTTGTGTGTGTACTGCATCCGTGCGACTTAAACTTGTATTGGTCTATAGGAGCCCCGATAGCGTTGCTAGTGGTCTCATTGATTTATCCGTGATCATTCGGCGAATAGGGGTTTGACGTTGGAGGACTTTAATCTCACCGATATTGACTGGCAGCATTTCTCCTGCCATGCTGTTTCAAGGGATTTTGCTACTGAGCTTCTCTATCTAGCCTTACATGCTCCCCTGCATCAGTTCGTTGATCGGCCCACTAGATTCATGAGGGGACGAAACCCGTCTCTCTTGGGCCTTATCTTTGCTAACTTCGTTGACTTTGTCACCGACATTGTATACAACCGGCCTCTCGGTGCTAGCGACCACGCTTTTCTGTCGTTCTAGTGCGCTCTTAGTCGTATGACTAATGATCGTCCCGACGGGGTCCAAATATATATGGCGTGCAGACTTTGAAACAATGAAACTGACAATATTCAGGCAGCTATGGACAAATTTAAGTGCTGTTTGTATGAGCTCTTTCTCCCTTACATACCTATTACTGGGAGGAATGAAACTAGAGCAAAACCACCCTGGTTTGATTCTGCCGCAAGCAAACAGCTTAACAGACGTACTACATGTTGGCGAATTTATTTCTCTGCTCCTTCATCATGCACCTACAAGCTCTGCCGCAAGGTTCGAAATGACTGCAGGCAGCATCTTCGAGGTGCTCGACTACCATAAGAAGTTGGGCTTGCTCGTACAGCCTCATGTAATCCGAAACGCTTTTTCGCTTTTCAAAAGGCGAGGTAACATAACTACGTCCATCCCGGTGTTGTTTGGCCCTGACGGCTCTGCTGCTGTCACAGATTACGACAATGCTTGTTTAGTCAGTGAACAGTATGCAGATGTGTATGTTCGAGAGTCTCAGATCCCGCGTATCAGTCTGCAGGCAAAAGTTCCTGAGGGCTCTTTTCTGGAGGAGATTTCCCTAACAGAGGCTCAATTGCTCCGGCTTCTGCGGGTATTAAATCTCAATAAAGCTGCTGTTTTGGATGTCATTCATCTCAAACTGTTGTACGAGTTAGCTGACGAACTTTACCCTCCGATTGCGCATCTGTTTGCGAATTCTATACACAGCCACTCTCTTCACCGACTGGAAGAAGGCTATTGTATGTCCCATTTTTAAAAAGCAGATGTTCATTGACTTTTCCAAAGCTTTTGACTCCGTTTTGCATTCTCGTCTTTTGTACAAGCTGCAATCCTACAGAATTTCTGCACTAGTCTTACGATGGATTTCAGCTTTCCTAATCCGAAGGGAGATGAGTGTTCGTTTGGGTTCCGGCCTGTCTTTTCGACAATGTATTCTCAGGAGGGTCCCGCAAGGTTCAGTCCTTGACCCCCTCCTCTTCACTTTATACCTTACCGGATGGGCTGTTAGTGCCACCCCTAATGTTTGCTGATGACCTAAACAACTGGTTCACAGTAAACGATCCGACTAGTCCACTGATCCTACAAAGGGCTCTGGATAGACTTTGGGACTGATCCCTTTTGTAGCAGTTGCCTTTGAATCTCGCGAAATGTTTAGTCCTAGGCGTAGGACCAAATGACCCACCGACGTTGCTTGGTGGCAACGAAGTGCCTCGGGTGCAACTCCAAGCTGACCTGGGAGTCTTACTATCACCCGACTTTAAATCTAGGGAACATTGTGCGGCAGCTGCTCGCAAAGGATTCGACATGTTGTGGATGATCCGAAAGTCATTCGGGATAATGACGACTGAAATGTTCGTTGGAATATTTTCTGCATTTGTAGGGCCGCACTTGGAATACTGTGTACTGGCTTGTCCCCCATGCCTCGTTCGTGACAGGATGGCAATTGAACGGGTCTTGCGGTCTGAGATGCAAATGGTGCAAGGGTTAAAGAAGTTGACGTACCCTGAGAGGCTATGTAAGTTGTATGTTTTCCATGAATTACAGGCGATTTCGTGACTTCTTGGTCCTCACATATCGCATACCAATGTGTCAGATGGGTCCTGATTTAACTGGACTGTTCCACCTAACTCGAGTACCAATCCTTCGTGCTCACTCATTGAAGTTGCACCAACCCTGATCTGACCGGGTTGGAGCAACTTTTCTGTTATCATCTAGGGTCATAGGTTGTTTGGAGCGCGCTGCCCACAGAAGTTGTACTGGCACCGACGGTGAAAGCGTTTGAACATCGACTTGCCGCCCTCGGTCTGCAGTTTAAAATATTTCTCTTCATGCCTTAAGCTTTTACGCGTCCATCACGGCTTGCTTCTCCTTAATTAATTTTCACTTGCATTCCATATTACTTATATAATTCGGTAAGCTTGTCTTCCCCTTATTTCTTTTTTTTTATTCACGTAGCCGGCACAGCGATGACTGCTAGTGCAGGGCACGTGAGCATTGTTTGGTTGACCTTGCGAATCCTGTGTTGACCTGTTTCTCCTTTGGCAGATCAATCCACCTCATTCCCTTTTGGCTCAACAACGATCTCGAAGATGGAACATTCACGGTGATCTTCCTACTGTTCTGGTTCCGATTTAACTTGAACTTGAACTTAGATACCGACCTACGCAAGCACCAAGACTGCAGTGTCCTACTGCGCTTGCTCCTTTTCCCTGAGGATTACTGGGTCACACTGACATGTGGTCTTGGTACTGAACTGCAGCTGATGAGGCTAACATGGGTCCTCCCCTCTGCCCTCTACAACTTAATGAACTCTGTTAGCTCAGGCGTTCGGTGCTCAGGGTCGCCTGTGGATAGGGAAAATAAAAAAACATTTTCTTTCATGCAAATTTGTTAGCTTATTACCCGACACTGCTACGCACACCTTTTTAGAGATGATTTATCCTTTTGTTTACTCACTTTTAACCTTCCCTTTTCTCCTCTAACGCCATCGTTCTCCTTACTCTTTCATGAGTGTGCTTTAAGTCTAGACCTCTGGATGCAAAAAATGCACCGTTACAACTAGAATAAATGACATCAAGATGTCGTCTCGACTGTGTAATTGCGCCTATGTAATGTGGATTCCAACGAATACCACGCAATCGCGCGAACACTACTGATAGTGAACGCATGAATATGTGTGCAAAGATTAACAGTTTTAAAATCTGAAAATAATCAAACTGTGTTAATACACGCTGCTATGAAGCAAATTCTCGACATCCATGACCGAGCATATAACTGTTGTACAAACTTGTCTGATCCCTAACGGAACACCCAGCGGAAGTCTAGAAATATACCCTTATTTATTTATTCATGGCGGAGTGATCGATGCAGTCCTGGTCAGGACGAAACCCAGCCTGCTCTTCCCTCTGTAGTGATTTGTGAGTTAGTGATAGCCTACGAATTATGATCGACACTAGAACCTTGCAAATGACGGGAACCAAGCTGATACCACTTCAATTGCAGCACATTATGCGCAGACCCTTTTTGAAGATAGTACGACTACCTACACCCCAAGGTGATGGTACTACTTTTTGACCAGTCTTCTGAAAACAAAGCAATGCTTTTTCGAACTAGGGAATAGCCACCACCTTTAGATAAGGCGGAAGGTAAGCCATCGGGGCCGGATGCTCTATAGCGCTGCAAGAGGCGAAGTTCATTCTTGGTTTTCTGGTGCGCTGTAGGATCTGCGAGGATAGGCCGCTCGGCACGAGTGAGCGCTCCAGGGGTAGTAGATGAAGCTGGCCGCCTGCAAAACTGCGAGCCAAAGTGTTCAGTCCATCCTTCCAACCGTCGTTGAGGTATGTGATTAGTGGGCTATCCCATTCGTGTATTGTTTCGATTTCACCGGATCAGAAACCGTCGGTAACTCGGATAAGATGGAAAAATTTACTTATGTTGCCAGATAGACTAGCGAGTTCCGTCTCTCTAACACGTTCGTACTACCATGTTGCACGGTCCTTTTGTAAACTGCGAAATTCTCGATCTAGGGTCGGCCTTCTTCACTGCCGCTGGTATCAGCCTGTACCGAGCTTCGTCTGTCCATCAGCGACAAGAGGACAGTGGTGATCTAGCTTTTCGCCAGGTGACGGTTAACTCCACAGCTGTCAGTATTGGCAGAAACTAAAGCATTTTTGATGTGTATCCACTGTGAATTCAGATCGTCGTCATAGCTTAGGTAATCACTGTTGACGGGGAGACCGGATATTTGGCTAACGTCGTAGTGTCCTGTAGATTTTCAATGCTCGGTCTGTGGTGCGTACGCTTAGGCGATCCTCCGAAACGCATGCATAATTTAGCGCGAACCATTGCGAGCTCAGAGTCCAGACAAGTTGACCAGTACGAACTGCAGTCTGATACACTTCCGCGCCATCTGTAACTTATTGCTATGTGGTCAACCTGTGACCAGTCTTGCGTTTGATCGGGCGGGTGCCGGGTAACAGTCTTTCTTTTCGAGTGCCGAAAACTAGTGCTTGAAAGAAATATGCGATGAGCAGAACAAAGAGCCGACAATCTGTCTCCATTGTCTAATCGGCTGTTACCTAGGCCGTAAGTACCTTTAAGATGAGGCTCGCTTGGTGGAAGGCGCCCCGTTTGTGTGGTAAGAATGACAATATCAGTCTTATTGGTAGTAAGCAGGTTATCCAGTTGTTGTTAAAGACCATCTTTGACTACACCTGAGCTGCAGTTTGTGGCAGCGTGAGCGGAGATGACTAGTAAAACGCGTATAATACCTCGACTCTTACCTAACCTGCATCAAAACCGGTAGTACATATCCGACTGTTGACTGGAATCCAGTCAAGCAGAGCGGACTCAGCCTTGTAACTCTGCAATCCTAACATCAGCCTGGCCAGAAGCGGCAGTTTCTGGATCCCCAGAAAGGCGTAAATGATATTTGAAGTCAGTGTTTGCCAGTGGGGTCATTATGATGACAGTACTGAAATCTTGCAGGGTGGTTTCCAAGTGCGTCTCCAAGGTCCGGTTCAGACATGCTTGCTGTCCAATCGGCATCATAGTGCGGACATTGTGCACTACCAGGCCGAATGTGGAATCGGGTCAAAGAAAGGCTGAGGCTTCGTTGGAGTGTGAGAAAGCTGTGTTCGCGGTGTATCGAACACCAAGAGTTTGACTCTGACTTCCGTCAGGTGCGGCCAGTGAGCTGTTGTTGGCGGTGACCGGGGAGGACATAAGTGTAGTTGAAGAATGGGACGTGGGACCATCTGTGATTGGAGATTGAGCAATGGGGACAGTAGATCTGATAGACATAACAAGAGTGAAGGCAGTAGTATGGTCCATTCATGATTCATCAGTAGACATGATACTACTCGGTTGCCCAAGCCGAAATAGATAGGGGCTCTGCTCTGAGCCTTTGAGCAAGGATCTAAAATACAAGGCAGTAGTGTGATATGGAGGCGCCGCTACCCAATAGGAGCCGGTGACCAAGCAGTTGGGTCATACGCCTTTAGGAACGTAAAGGGCATGGGACCCAACACACCTTTGAATTACAATGTCACTCAGAGGCTAGGAGCAATGGGTTTATTTAGTAGCGAGTCACATCCGCCACGCCACAGTGTTGTTGAGCGGACATATGGGGCTTTTATAGGGAGAACGCTTGCCAGACGAAAACTCACCACGTCCTGGAACCACTGCCGCTGAACCATTCGCTGTAATGTGATCTTCCGGAATCACTTACCTGACACCACAAAGAAGTTGTTCGGCCAGCCAGTCAGCTTTAGGTCGACTGATGAACCGGCAGACCAGATGCTGACGGACGTAGCTGTTGGCTGCCTCAGAGAGCGCTTTTCGGCACCATCCAGAGGCACGAAGTGCCAATATCTGCGTGTTGCTCGACTATGCTATGCAATGGAGTTCGCCAAGTTGGCTTCAGTAAATCCAAAGTCTTTCTTCACCTATATCAGGAGGAGGACTAATTTAAGCTCACTCCTTCCAATTTTGATTGGTTCCCACGGCGCTGCTGCTGACACGGATCGCGCAAAGTCCTATCTATTTGCGGAAAAGTGTGCGGGGACATTTCCTACGAAATCTTGTTTGTCGTCTATTTATTCAAAGACGGGAGTTCCGACTGACTCTGCTGCATTACAGAGACTCAGGTGCTCGTGATATTATGGGAACTAAATCCCACTAAAGTAGTTGTAGCAAATTCTGTTTCCCACGATTTATCGTATGAACTCACAGCTGAGCTTTGGGAGCTGATCCTTTCTCCACACTTTTTGAATGGGTAGAAGCGACCGAATGCCTCATTTTCAATAGGGGTCACAAACGCCTTCTTGAGAACTACAAATCACCACAGATGGCGGAGATTGGCAAAAGCGCATCGACCTTTTATATCTAGTTCTTGATCTCATCTTCCGTTCCACTGGCACTGATATAGCTGCCCAGATACCTGAATTTCTCGACGACTTCTAAATTATCACCGCCAAGGGTCAGTGCAGGAGTGGGTCCTCGCCGATCTTGGAGGACTTTGCATTTCTATGGTGCAAAGCATCGCCCGAAACGACTGACAGTCAGAGCTAATTTATCCATTGCAGTTTGGTACTTTTGGGGGCTGTCACAGATGAGCGCAATCTTGTCGGCATACTCCAACACGAGAAGTCGTTCCCCAGGGAGCAGCTCCACATCTGTGTCGGGCCCGGCGAACGCCGTCTCCATGACTTCATCAACGGTGAACTTCAATAGGAAAGGTGACAGCGGGTGACCGCTGGAGCTGTTGAGGGGCGACGACAGCTTGCCGTAAACCCTCATTCTGCCCGAGCTTCGCATGTATAGCGCTCGGATAATGTTTGCATGTTTCTCGGGCACATCTTTCCTGAGTAAACAGTCCCAAAGGGCATACCGATCAATCAAATCAAGGCCCCCTTCGATGTCTAGGAACACGACTACGGCGGGTCGCCAATAAACATGGCGGTGCTCCAACAACTGACGTAATGTGAAGATGTGGTCAATGCAGTCTACATTTCGACGAAACCGGGTTTGCTCGTCGCACACTTAGCTTTCACGAGTGCCACTCAGCCGATGCCACTAAAAATGACAACTTTGGATCGTAGTGCGTTAGCATCAATTCTGAGCTTAATGACGACTTGATCCTGTCGAAGGCTTCCTGACATTCGGTAGTCCAGATCCACGGAACATCACTTCATCAGCAACCGGTTTAATGGTCCGCGTAAGTCGTGCATGGACGGCAGGTAGGTACTCTAATAACATCATAACCAGGAATGATCTCAACGTCGTTACGTTAGGCAGGGGCATTTCTTTAATCGCCTATCTTGTTTGATAGATCTGGTCTTCGTCCGTTTTGGTCATTGATAAAGCCGAGGTATTTAATACAGGCTTTGAAAAATTCACACGTGTCCATTCTTAGGCGAATACCATTCTCCGTTATCCTGTCAAGCAGGTGTTCTGTTCGTTGGTGCAATTCTTCTTGATTAATTCCCAGGATAATGACATCGTCCAGGTACGCTGAGGCATCTGGTATTCCCTGTAACATCGTATCCATGATATGCTGAAAGATTGCTGGGGCCGACTTGGCGCCAAATGGTGGGCGTGTATACTGCAGTTGCCCTCTGTAAGTGTTAATCATTAACAACTCACGCGATTCCTCTCACATTTCACTCTGTAGATGTGCGTCTGATAAGTCCAGACTACTGCGCAACTCTCGACCCAGGAATTGTCGTTCTTCACTATGGCTGGAATCATACGATATCAAGTGGCGTTTGTCCATCAGCAACAAAGAGACGACGAAAATCCAATTTTTCGGTGGGTAACGGGCGACTCCACAAGTGTCGATACTGGCGGAAGCTAATGCAACTTTGCTCTGCACGCATTGCGATTCCAGGTCACCGTCAGAAGTTGCGCCAAGCAATGTTGACAGTGAAACTTGTTACCTGGTTAAGATTGCAGAGTTTCGTATATTTGCGACGTTCAGTTGGTACTGAGTGCGCTTGGGTGATTCTCCGAAACGCATGCAAATCTTAACACGAACCAATTTGTGATCGGAGTCCAGAGCAGTTGACCAGTACAATCGGCCGTCCGTTACGCTTCCGCGTCATCTGTACCTGATTGCTATGTGGTGAAGCTGGGACCAACCGTGCGTTTGGGAGGAAGGCACCAGCTAGCAGTCTCCGAGTGTCGAAAACTAGTGCCCCAAAGACACAAGCGATGATTAGAGCAAAGGGCCAGCAGTCTGTCTTCATTGTCTGATCGACTGCTACCGAGGCCAAAACTACCCCATGGCGGCCCACCCATGCGTTAATATCTCCGGAAGGAATGACAATATCAGTCCTTTTGCAGAGGCGCAGGTCATGTAGCTGTTGGTAAAAGTCATCCTTGATTGCACCCGGGCTACAGTGTAGTGGCGTAGACGGAGACGACAAACAAAGCACGCTTAATGTCTCGACGCCTGCTTGCATTACATGTATCTTTTACTCAGACTGTGCATAGTCGACTGCTGACTGGTATCCAGTCAAGCAGAGCTGATTCAGCCCTGGCACTCAGCGCAACCCTAACACCAGTTTGACTAGAGGCGGTAGCCTCTGGGTCCTTGGAAAGGCACAAGTGGTATGTGACATCAAGGTGTACCGGAGAGGCCATTCTGATGACGGCGTTAGAGTCTTGCAACCTGGTTTCGGAAAGGCAGCATATATCTCCCGAGAGCGTTTCAAAAATACGGGCCAAGCATGCTTGTCGTCCAGTCTGCATCAAAGTGCGAACATTAAACTGCGAAAATGAATGGAGAACCAGGTGAAAGAAAAGCTGGGGCTTCGGTGGAGTAAGAGACGGTTGCGATCGCGGAAACCAGGAGTTTGGCTGCAACTCCCAACAGTTGCGATCAGCGGGTAATTTGTGGCGGTGACTGGGAAGGATGTAAGAGTACGTGTTGGTAAAGGACTAGAGGTGGGGTGATCTACGAGTGGAGGTTGAGGAGTTAACAGAGTTGGTAGACATAGCAGGGCAAGAATTAGTACAGCATTATGGTCCATGATTCGTCAGCGGGCGTGATACTGGCTGATTGCCCAGGCCGAAATAACGGGTGGTCTTAGGGGGACCTACCTCGATCCTTGGGTCAAAAATCTAACCTACAAGGTAGCAGGGCAATGTAAGGGCTTCGCAACGCGTTGGAAGCCGGTGACCAAACAAATGGTTCATGGGCCTTTCGCTCCGTGAAGGACCTAGGGATCACTGCACTCTTGAAGTACAACGGCACTCAGGGAGAGGAATGAGGTGGTGACTTTATTTAGTGACGGGTCACATCCGCGGCGTCACAGTGTTAGACGGACCTTTATGACTTTTTATAGGACGAATCCCTGCCCGGCGAAAACGCACCAGGTCCTGGAACACCTCTGCCGAACCATTTTCTGAAACGGAAATAACCCGAACCACCCAGCTGAAGCCACAAGGAGGTTGTTCGGCAAGCCAGATGCTCGGACGGTAGTTGTTCAGCTGAACTATCTGCAGCTGTTCAACTGCTCAAATCCACTAGGTGCAGGCCACATAACGGTTTACCCATGCAACGCGCGACGTGCAGTGGTCGCGTATCAGCGGGGTGTTGGTACGGTGTTCCAGCCTACTGCCTTTTCGAACGTCAGCTTGATGCTCTTTTATGGCAATGCCAAACTTTCCCCTTCTACGATCAAAGTTGCATCTTCAGCTTTCTCTTGTTTTCTCTTCATTTCATATTATTATTATTATTATTATTATTATTATTGTCGTAATTTTGTTGAGCGTGCTCTTTTCGACACTCTTAGACACGGACTCAGTTTTTCTTTATTTGCTTCGTATGTTTCGTTTTCCTCGCATACGACAACTTCATGAGCCGTGTTATGAATTGTAGTGGAGAATCCAGAGGATCCCATAAACGTCCATCAGCTCCTTGCACTTTTGTGCGACTTATTTGTTGTCTCCCATGCTGACACTTCGTAGGCTGTGGTGATATACGTCAGCTCATGCACCTCACTTTCCCCCCAGCTCTTCGGTGACACTCGGGGGAACATTGTTGCGGCTCAAAGACATACTGTTCTCTTTTCCAGCCTACCGGTTGTTCCTTCTACCACCCGGTCATTCAATGCTACACTAAGTGTTCCCGTATTCATAGCATTCACCTATGTCTTGTGATATTCTTTGCTCTCCGAATGATAATCAAAATTTCATTTTGGTCTGGAAGAATGAGTTTTATTTGTTCTCAATCTCCGAAAACTCCACAAAAGAACAGACAGATGGAGGTAAGATAAACGTTATATTAACTTTTTAAGCCTTCTCTTTGGGTCCCCATGGTCTTTTTAGAGTTTCAATTATCGGAATTTGGCACAACTCAGTTTTCCCACAGGTACGTCCCGGTTCTTTTCATTTTTCAGTGTATCTCATGGGCGCCTACTCTTGACGGGTGTGGGATTTTGCACCCTGAAGGAAATGCAGAACGTCTAATTGCTGTTAGCACTTCTGGGGGCGAAATCAGACTCCTCGGGTAATTCGATTCGATTTCTACTGAATTCTCCTCCAGAATTAATGGTTACGATCCAGATCGTGATAGATTCGGGTTACACAACAAGACGTTGAGTAAACGCCCCCTAACGTTTTCATCCATTCAGTTTCTAGGTCCCCTCGTAGTTCGTTGTATCTTGCTTGGAACCCATGGAAGCGAAACTTGGTGAGTATTTTCATTTTGACTGTTCTATAGCCCTTTCTAACACTAAACATCATTACCTGCTATTGCGTTAGGGGTCTCGGTTTTTGTATTTTGAAATTAACTAGTGGTATACGTAATTTATATCCCTCTAATAAAAGTCAGGCCTGTTGAACGCGTTCTATTCTATCCCGTGTTGATATTTTGTCTTTTCGCTTTCCTACTTCGATTGTTGCGTTATCCATCTTATGTCTAGCATTTTGGGCCTGCGGCTTCGGATGTATGAGTATCTGATTCTGGACCAATTTTACTATGTATTACCACTTTTGTATCCCTCAAAAGAAACGCGCATCTAAAAATGGTTAAGTCGGCCATCGTGATTGCACAGCGGCTCACTAGTCCTCGTAAAAGTAATAAAACGGTGCAGCTGGTTTCTGCCAGACAGCATTTTTTGGTCACAACTACTCACGTGATTAAACGTGATCCTGTCTAAAAATAGGCTGTTACGGGTGTTTTGTCTCACTTGAGTGCCACCTTTGATTCTGTTGTCACACCTCTCCGCGATCATGCTTCTCTTTTACGACCATGCCAAAGGAATATCCTCCTATTCTGATTTCTTTTCATCGCGCCTCCCGAGGCCGCGGAAGGCTCTACTGGAAAATGTTTGCTTAGTTCACAGCGACAAGTATAGTGCATCAGAGTTCTATTATCTTTCGCCTTTTCTTTAACCTAGCAATTGTGATGGTCATGAATGACCACTTCTTCTGCGGCCGCAATTGCCGTTGACCATTGATAGCGAGGAACTCGAGGTAGTTGATCAATTCACTTACCTTGGTAGCTGCATCAACAACCATGGGCACATAAGCGCTTAAGTTAGTTCACGTATTAAAGAAGCTTGAATTGTCTTCTTGAATCTGCGAAATCTGATGCGTCAGGCAGGGTTTTCCTCGGTCTTAATATTGCGTTCACAACGCCACAGTGAGGGCATTCCCACTCTGTGAGTGACACTTCGCCCCCTCGGTCTGAGGAACTGAAACACCTTCAAGTCTTTGAGCATCGCCACCTGCGAAGCATTGCTGGTGCCGGATGGCACCAGCGTGTCCGTAACGATGATGTGCGTGGGCGATTGGTATGCAGTGATTATCAGGGTAATTTCTTAGATAAACGGAATATGCATAATAAATTGTGTTGGCTTGGGCAGGTACTACTATAACTACTGACCGCTTTCCAAGGAAGACTTTGTTTTGTTTGCCAGATGTAGGGTGGCGCAACGCCTGAGGTGGGCAAAAATTAACTTAGCAACGAGAAATGAAGCTAATGGGTTCCGTCGGCTCGTTTCGCATTTCAGGCTGGAATCCATGTGACCCACTTTGTGCTTCAACTCATATCAGTTGATCAACTATGATCCAAGCACCGAGCTGCGGTGGATCCAGTTGCCACGACTCACATCGCAAGCCTAACAATAAGTAAAAACGACGAGATAGTGAGGCTAAAGGCAAATAGAATGTAAAGCAAATGGAAGCAAGAAGAAATAAGTGCATTAAACTACTCAGAATGGGACGAACATTATCAACAAGATGCAGGAGAACGAATGCAGGAACGCCACCGACCGCATGACTGCGCCATGTCCGATACGTTCTCCAGCCATCGGTGTGGACCATCCCGAGGCTCTCATCCAGGAAGCCAGCACGCACCAACCTGACCAAATCTCTCAGTCAGTTTCTTCATGTTTCTATGTCACGTCATGGACTGTTACGCTTCCGCGCCATCTGTATCTTGTTGCTATTTGGTCAAGCTGGTCAAGCTTCGGTTGAGTGAGGATGTTCTGACCAACGGGCAATGAACACCAAATGTTTGGCTCAAAGCTCTGTCAGACGCGACCAGTGAGCTGTTGTTGACGGTGACCGGGGAAGACAGGTGCAGTTGAGGAACGGGACGTGGGACGATCTGTGGGCGGATGTTGAGCAGCAGAGACAGTAAAGCCAGTAGACATTGCAAGATGAAAAGCAGTAGTGTAATCCATTCATGGTTCGTCAGTGGGTGTGATACTACCCGGTTGCTCAGACCGAAGTAGTGGGTTGTCTTAGGGGGCTCCACCCCGAGCCTTTGATCCAGGATCTACCCTACAAGACAGCAACACGATATGAGGGTATCGCAACCCGTTGGGAGCCAGTGACCAAACAAATGGTTCATATGCCTTTAGGACCGCATAGGACCAGGGTCCCAACACACCTTTGAATTGCAATACTGCCCTGAGAAAGGTAAGGAGCAGTGACTTTATTTAGGGTCGAGTCACATCCGCCACGTCACAGGGTTGTTAAACGGACATATGTGGTTTTTTATAGGGAGAACACTTGCGAGACGAAAACCCACCACGTCTTGGAACACTGTCGCCGGACCATTCCGTGGAACGGGATAATCCCGAACCACCCAGCTAGTTATCTCAATCCGCCTTGCTACGTTCAAGCATTATCACCCGATATCACCTGCCACTTTGGATACATGCCGCCTGTCGTCTTCTCTACTCTGAACTTTACTGTGTGTTTCCCACGTGATACTTGTGTGCAGCGCTCCCCTGTTATATTTGAGCCCTTCATGTCGCTTGTGCTTTAGTCTGAGTGCAATCCATGCGTTGATTCCGTTCACACACCCACGGCGCGGTGCGTCGTGACTTTCGTGTGGCTATACGTCCCGTTATCTAACTTATTATCTGAGCGCGCCTCGTGAGCCGCACTCTCATGTACGATATTCGTTTGAAGCCCAACTTGTTGGTTATTTATGTGAGCTGTCGATTTTCGTGTTGCTTTGGACAACGGGAGTGCAGTCGTTTAGGTTTCATTGTTTTTATCGCTAAAGTATTATAAGTAGTACGTTATCCTTTTCCGGCCATGGTGTTGGTTTGATTCCTTTGGAAACGCATGACTGAATCTTTCCAAGGGAATTTCGTCGCTTACAGTTACTTAAACTTGCTGTAAAAGCTCTTAATGTGTCCGCTTATCCTGGAGTAGGGGTTCTGTGTAATGAAACACTGTCAAACCGAGAGTACGTGAACGACAGCTTTCGTTTTCTCGAATCCATCTGATATACCAGTTATACTGCCTAGTCTGGTGCTTGGCGCTATGTGCTTCTACATGTGCTCTGCACCATCGCAATGAGGCTAGACCTTTCCGTGGTTTGTATGCCTCAGTGATCCATTGAGCTATGCTGGTTGGTGCACTTTTTGCATCTTCAGAACCACTAATACCAGCTTGGTCATTGTTTAGAGGCCAGACAAACACAGCCTCCTGGTCCTCCAGGTTGGGTGTTAGAATGAGGATAGCTCCTTATTCCTTAAAACGGGCTCCTTGTAGCCTAACGCCAAACCCGCTGACTTGCGGTCAGGTTTTTGAACCAAAGGCTTTGGTTGAGAATCCTGGGCAACTTGACAGTATCCTGCCCACGCAATCCTATGTATCTTTCACCAAACAATTTCCTGATTCTCTGGCCACCGCAGATGATAATCAACGGTACCCTTATCTGCTGCATCGAGCAGGGTGAATAGGGCTTTGGATGCTACTGCTTGAGCCTTTCCGTCTACTTACTCCCCCACATACGCATTTTCACCCTTACCGTCCCGTTCCAGCCTCAATTTTATCCCCCAATTCTGGGTCCTCCCCCATTTTACTTCAGTAGCGCTTGGCTCCTAGTTTCAACTCACATGTCAACGCGGAGCGTCATTCCTGCCCTGTCAACAGGCTCATGTCCAATCAAGCGGTCAAGCCCAGTTCATCGGCTTCTATTTGGAGCCCTCGATCCTCCTTCCCATTGGCATGCCTCAATGTACGCACATTGCTACAGATTGGTCAACAGGCAACACTTACCCGAAGATTAGAGACCCTATCGAACGATATCTGCTGCTTATCGGAGACTCGCCTGCAAGACTCGAGCTCTGTACTCACTTTGCGATCCCCTTCAGGTGACACTAACAGCACTCTCATTGCGCCTATCCGGTGACGATGCAGCTTCGAGCACCGGCCAAGCCAGTGTTGCCCTGAGTCCCCGGGCTGAAGCTACTCTGGTTGATTAGTTCCCAATCTGTAGCCAGATGTGTGCGGTCCGATTGACTGGTTCGTTCAAAGCTTCGAAGTTGCGTGGGACTAACAGGTATCTATTCGTTATCGCTGCCTATGCACCCACAAACTCTAGCGATGATTCGGTAAAAGACGACTTCTACCGCCAACTGACCGAGCACTTTCGTCACAGAAGGAGCTCGGACACTGTAGTGCTGGCTGGGGATCTGAACACTCAAGTTGGAAAATTATCCACTGATGAACTGCATCTGGGCGACCAACATGGTGTAGGCACTCGTAATGATAACGGTGAGCCGTTACTTCATTTGCGTGAAGATGCTCGCTTATTTATTGCGTGCCCTAATTTCCGACCCAGCACCCGCCGGAGGTTGACTTGGCGCCCACCAGCCTCCAATCAGGTATGGACACAAATCGATCACATTGCGATAAGTTACCGATGGGAAGGCTGCGTCCAGAACTGTCGCTCGATTTGGAACACATGTGTGGACACCGACCATACACTTGTATGTGCTGACCTGCGGATGCGTTTTGGCGGATGCCCACGACGACTTTATGACCGCATTGACACCAGCCAACTGGCGAAGCCAGCTGTTCTGAATGCCTACCAAAGTACACTGTCATGGATCTTGAGTAAACGTTCACTGGATACAACTGAAGCTGAATGGTCTCATATTCACCAGACCTTACTAGCAGCAGGAAAATCCTCATGTGGTAAGTCTAATCGCAGAAGCTCGAGGCGCATTTGCTAACCTTCACCACTTATGGCGCCAGCGCGACATGACTCTCGCCCTGAAGGGCAGAATGTGCAATGCAGCGGTACATTCGGCCCTATTGTATGGTTGTGAATCCTGGCTCCTTGGATCAGCGGACATAAAGAGGCTAGTTAGGTTCGGCCACCAGGGCCTTCGCAAGTTGGCTCACATCTGGTGGGAACACCGCGTGTGTAACGAGCGTGTTCGACGCCTTGTTTACGGCACAGGAAAAGGTAATGAACCGCTCAGCACAGTCATTTCACGCACCAGGCTCCGATGGCTGGGCCACGTGTTACGCATGCCAGCCCACCGGCTCCCGCGATATGCGTTTTTTGCGCGCCGAGGTTGCGGATGAATGAAGGTGTGGTGTGGCCAAGCGATGGCTTAGTCGAGAGGAATGAAGTACCTCACTTCGAAGCTGGCCTCAGTTGGAGCATCTCGGCTCCCTGATTAGGTCCGAGAGATGATGAACATGTTTGGCTGGATACACTTGTTGATATGGCTAGGAGCCGACCTCAGTTGCGTTCCTGCTGTGAGCTTCTTTGTTTCACTCCATCCGTCTTAGCCTCCTCCTCCAACTACGAGCTCAGTATTTAGTCTTATATAATTTTGCCAAGTAATTTTGTTGCTGCGTAGTAGCCGGCTGGTAGCTTACCGGAACGATGCCCATCCGGTACCGACATCTCAGCTGGCTTGCACCTGCGGCATTTTCTCTCCTTTTTTCTTCTATATATTGCGGCACAGTAGCTTAGATGTTTCCCACCTCTAGCTAACGTGTATAATGATGATGTTGATGATGATGATGGATGATGATGTTGATGATGATCTGCACCTTTAACACGCAAAGTATTGATGTCAAGCTGTACCGACTCACCACTCTTTGCGATCGTCAGCGATCAGTCGCTTATTGGACTCGTCATTAATGCACATTCCTTCGGTCCCCTGCTGGAAATCGAATCCATGATCGCTAATGGCTTGCACCACTAACCATTAGTTTATGTTACTGAGCCATGGAGGACGATACACTTGTTTTTGGCCTTATACACTTATTTGCATAGCTTAGAGCCGACCTTAGTAACATTTGTATTGTCAGTTTCTTTGTCTCTTCCCTCACTTAGCCTCCCCCTCCAACTACGATTTCATTTGCTAGGAATAATGTAACTTCTTTGCGACACAATAGCCGGCTGTTAGCTGTCCGGAACGTTTTCCATCCGTTACTGCTGATTCCGCCGGCATGTATCTGTTGCTTCTCTTCTTTTGTATTGCGACACAATAGCTGAGGTGTTTTCCACCTCTAGCTAACGCGTATAACGATGATAATGATGATCCGTCGCTTAAAATGACCAATCGGTTTGTTCATCTAAGAATCCACATGCACTCTATCGGCCATATTGCCAAGCTTCGTACGATCCTACGATACATAAGTCGTCTGAGAAGACGGCGGATGCGAGTTTGCCAATTAAAAGAAAGGTTTTCAACACGCTATTGTGACTAGTCTTGCTATTGGCGTCTGCGGCGCGATACTCTTACCTGATGGGTCTGTCGAGTGCATTATACTTTTGTTCGACATTTTGCGGTAGGATCTCAAGGGTCACTTTTTAAACAACCATCCACGCTGCTTTTGTCTTGTTGTTCACATTCTTGTCGGCCGCCTGCTCTGAGCATGTTGTTGCTGCCAGTACACTCTTGTTGAAACCCCATTATAACTAATCGACACTGGCTGAAACATGAAGATACGGACGAAAAGACTTGATCGGGCTGTTGCAAGCCGTCATGTTAACTGGGGACTTTGAGCTTCATTGGTTACAGATCTTATCGAACATTGCATGACAGGCGCTTCAACACTGCTCTTACATTCGACCCATTTTGCCGTTTCCTGAATCCGTGTTGTAACCCATGTTTCATCCGTTTTGCTCTTTCTCGTGTTTCATTTCCTCCAATACCGATATTTGTTTTAATGGTCAACCTCCCAGAACAGTCCCATCCGGCAAAGTTCATCATGGTGTTATAGGACCACTAGCCGTTTACTAGCCCTTTGACGCCTGAGTACGAGATGGTCCATCATCTATCTTGAACATCGATAGCCCTTTGGATCTCGCCTATATCTCTGGTGTTGCGTTGATCCATCCTCTCTAGATTGGAGCTTTCTTCGTATTGGCCATGTGTAACAGACCGTTACGATAACGAGATCTGACCCATTTTGTCTGAGTATATCAGGTGTCTTCAGGCTTTCAACGACCTTTGCTCATGGAGAATTGTTTGTCAATTAGTGCCAACTTTTCAGAACGATGTGGTGCGCAGGGTAGTGATAACGATGATCACATCAGTTCTTTAGATAAGCTTATAATAGTAGACGAGCTGCAGTGTTTCGGTGATGAGCTTCATTCTGTCCATCTCGCTGGAAGATTTAAGACTGTGAAAAACAACTTTTAATCTGATGGTGGGAACCCGTCTCTAATCAATATCTTCGGTACTAACTGTTCATCTCGTCCAACACGCGAGAGTGCATTTGACTCATACTGCTTAGATTGAGACCGTACTGGACATAGTTCGAGGTAAGCTCCAGTATCACCCGTTGTCATATCCTAACCCGACTATCTGCTCCAGGTTTGTATTGCACTTATTTATTTATAGACTAGTCTAGTTTGTCGCACCAAGTAGCGAAAGTTGGTTATCCGATACTGCCTTATCTTCAAACTATTTATTAGTGACCATGCAGTGTTGGCAAGGTGTAACCTGGCTGCTTGTCAAATACCACGTCGCACGTGACACAACCAAGAATCCAGTGACGCTATTTCATTAGTGCTCTTATTTTTGGCACCTAGATTCCCGGTCAGAACCCTGTCCGGAGGGCAGCATCTAGAATTTTCGGGAAGTATGCATTATTTATTTGTTTATTACTCAGTTATCTTTATTTTTGCTCATATCATCAGTATTTTGGTCACGTAGACTATGGTGGCTTGATCCACTGCACTTTGGTGCACGTAGACAAGTCGACTAAAGTGCCTTGATCCTGAATGTTTGCTTGGGACCTTTAGGTGTCACCAGTTTGTTTTTATGCCTATTTCTCATTGGTGTCGAACCGAGAGCTAAGTGTTTTGGTCATTCGAATCTCAGGTTGCATAGGTGTTGGTGTCCTCACAGTGTTTTAGCCCGCGTGCAACCATTGGTGTTTTCATAACAGCTAAGTGACGACACTTCGTTCTGGCGTACTGACGGCACCTTTTCCTTACTAGCAGGCTAATTATGCTTAACTACCAGTGCGTGGTCGACGATGCGATCTCAGACAATTGGGCTCACAAGATTTGTATGCTTATCTCATGATTGTTTAACTGAACCGAATTGCTGATGAGTAAGAGTATTTTGATGGACTGATTTAAATCACTTTCCTTGCTTTAATGCATAGGTCTTAACCTTGCTTATCGTTCTTCAGTTGGCACAGGGTGTGGACAGGTCACGCTCCCTTCGTGACCCGTGTATTTTGATTTGGGATGTCACCAAGTGTACTGAGAGTCGTCCCGTGCCTCAGCCGAACGCTGCTGGTAAGCATCTTGCTTCGCTTCATTGACAGATTTGTTCGTAGGCGAAAATGCAGTTGTGGCAGGTCATTCTACTGCTAACAGCTCGCCGAAGATAAGACAAATTTATTCCTCCCGGGACGTGCGTTGCCCGACCAACATCGTCAGACCAGTGATGACCTGTGATCGGTCAGTTTGTGATTTGGGTAAGACATATCTCCTTACTTGCGTCGTATTCTTGCATTTCTCGTCAAGCACTTTTGTTCTTGTGGTATGGATATCTTATACCCGGTTGTTTCAGGCACACTATAACTTCACACGACGTATCACTCACATTATTCATTCTCTCTTGCCGCAGCTAATTTGGCATGTAGTATTTTGTCGCTTTTGTTTAACTAGACTTGTATGACTGACGGGTGCATACCTTTATGGTCTAACGTTATCGAAGCTAGTTTCCCTCTCCCCGTGACATTATGTCGAGTTCCCTAGTCCTTTCTATTGGAGACGGGATGCATGTACCTTATAATTAGCCCTGGCTGTCAGCCGCTTCGAGTTTTGCTTTGCACCATCGAAGTGCAAAGCGTTCCTCCAATATTGGCCTGGACCGCCTCCTACGCTGACCCTTGGTGGCGATCAGCTAGAAGTCGTTCAAAAATTCAACTACCTGGGAAGTTGCACCAGCGTTCGTGGGATTGAAGATGAAATCACGAACCGTATAACAAAAGCAGGAGGCGCATTTGCTAACCTTCACCACTTATGGCGCCGGCGCGACATCACTCTCGCCCTGAGGGGTAGAGTGTGCAATGCAGCGGTACATTCGACCCTACTGTATGGTTGTGGAACCTGGCCCCTTAGATCAGCGGACATAAAGAGGCTAGTTACGTTCGACCACTGGTACCTTCGCAATTTAGCTCACATCTGGTGGGAACACCGCGTGAGTAACGAGCGTGTTCGACGCCTTGTTTACGGCACAGGAAAAGGAAATGAACCGCTCAGCACCGTCATTTCACGCACCAGGCTCCGATGGCTCGGCCACGTGTTACGCATGCCAGCCCACCGACTCGCGCGACGTGCGTTGTTTGCGCGTCGGGGGTGTGGATGGAATAAGAGGAGGGGTGGCCAAGCGATGGCTTAGTTGAGAGGAATGAAGGTCCTCACTTCTGAGCTGGCCTCGGTTGGAGCATCTCGGCTCCCTGGTTGGGTTCCGGAAGACGATGAACATGTTTTGTTGGACACGTTTGCTGATATGGCTAGGAGCCGACCTCAGTGGCGTTGGTTCTGTGAGTTTCTTTGTCCCACCCCATCCTCCTTAGCTTCCTCCTCCAACCACGATCTCATTATTTAGCTTTATATTATTTCGCATAGTATTTTTTTATGCACAGTAGCCGGCTGGTGGCTTACCGAAACGATGCCCATCCGTTACCGTTAACTCAGCCGGCTTGCACCAGTTGCATTTTTTCTCTCTCTCCTTTTTTCTTCTATATATTGCGGCACGGTAGTTGAGATGTTTCCCACCTCCAGCTAACGTGTATAATGATGATGATGATTATCATTTTATAATTTTGCATAGGAAATTACTTTTTTGCTGGTTAGTAGCCCATCCGTTTCCGGGATCTCAGCTAGCTTGCACCTGTAGCATTTTATTCCCTTCTTTTCTTTATGTTTTGCGGCTCAGTGGCTGAAGTGTTTCCCATCTCTAACTAACGTTTATAGTGTGTGTGTGTGTGTGTGTGTGTGTGTGTGTGTACTTTGCCCACTACGGACTGAACTTGTCCTCACGTAGGACCCGGCGTCCTGCGACCTTCAGCAATCCGGGAAGTGGATGCAACTAATCGTATATTCTCCGTTCGTCACCTGGGGATACTTGCTGCACACACACCCTGAAATAAGTCTGTATGCTTGTACCTTCACTCCCTTTTCGTTATTTCTATTGCATCTGGACTCTATTTTACTTCACACATGCATCGCCCGTTTTCTCGACAAATCTTTTAAACTCGCAACGTTCTATCCTTTCGGTAGCTTTAATCCTTGTTTAGGTATGCTTGTTGCTTAACAGATCATCTAAACATGTAGTGTGTCCAGGTGCTTTGTTGTCTGGTAAGCCTCCCCTACTGTGTATATCAACTGTGTATGTCAAGCATTCTTTACTTCCTCTGGTTGGCACAGTGTTGGTCGTAGCTAATTTGTGTGGCGAACCCGAGTCTGTGTGCTCACGGTTACTTCATGCATGACATTCCCGAACTTGCCTTTGATCATACCAGGTGTCCACCTTGCGTGACCTGCCCGATAGTCCCTCACCAGCACTGTCTGCCCTGGCATGAACGATCGTTGCCTAACCCGATTCCATTCTGCGGTTCCTTTCGCCAGCAGTGGGCAACGGGCTTGGTCGAATGGCATCAAATGATATATGCAGCTTTCTTGCCTGTGTTGGCGAGACTCCACCCTGTACTTGTGGGCTTTGATGTTGAGCGGTATAGGAAAAGGAATCGGTCAGTCCCCTCTATGGTTTCTTCCACCTTCGCTTTGAGAGCTCGCTTGAAGGTATCCACGAATCTCTGCCTGGTCATTCGATTATGGGTGTCAACGACGGTGAGCGGGTGTGCTGGAGGACGCATTGTCTGCAGAACTCCATGGAAAGTGCTGTGGTAAACTGCGTGCTGTTAGCGGTTACAAGTGTTTCTGGACAATCGAATCTGGCGAAGATTTGCCGTACTTTTGTTGCGGTTGCTCGGGCCGATCTACTGTTCATCATTAACATTTCAGGCCATTTGCTGTAAGGGTCGACAGCAATGAGAAAACTGGCCGTTGATTGGTACTGCGAGATCGACATGTACGCGGCACCATGGTTGCCTTGGTTTCGGCCCATGAATGGTGTTCCGTCTTTACTGGTGCCCTTGAAACAGCAGCGCACTTGTGGTAACTGTTAGCCATTACTTCCAGTTGCCTTTCCATGAATGGCCAGTACACAAAGCTTCGAGCAAGCGCCTTCATCCGGTTGACCCCAGGATGTCCAGCATGGAACTGCCTAAGTACAAGCTTTTGTAGTGCCTTTGGGATGACAACACGTTCCGAGAACAAAATGCTGGCGTCAGCGAGGGAGATTTCATGCCTCCTTTGGTAGTACTGCTGCCATTCGGCTGATGAACATGTGGGTAGCCAACTCATCCTGTTGAATTGTGCGACCATCTTGAGCACAGAGTCACGAAGTGTTTCTGCTCGTACAGCTTCTGCAGTCACTGGTAGGTCACGTAATACGTCACTCACAAGAAATCTGACGTCCGGTTCAAGCTCAACTGCGGCTATGATCTTGTCTTCTTCGTCTTGCTGATGGGAGTCTATGAGGCGTGACAGTGCGTCCGCTTGGCCCATGGAAGCGGTTGTTTGGTAGCTGATCTCAAAATCATAGCTCAGCAGAGTGAGCGCCCAGCGTTGGAGACGGTTAGCCATGTAGGCAGGGATGCCCTTCTTCGAGCCGAAGATGACCAGCAATGGTTTGTGATCAGTCAGTAGTTTGAATTTGCGAACATATAACATCTTATGGAATTTCTTCACTCCAAAGATTGTGGCTATTGCTTCGTTTTCGATCTGGCTCTAGTTTTGCTCGGCTTCTGTCAAAGTCCTAGCTACGTGAGAGATCGCTTTCTGTGATCCATCCGGGTACAAATGCGAAATCACTGCTCCGACCTCGTGATTCGATGCTTCCGTTGTACGTATGATCTCCTGGGTTAGGTCGTAATGAGTCAACAACAAATCTGAAGCTAGTAATGACTTGATTCGTTCAAAGGTTCGCTGGCACTCGCGTCTTGTTCCAGGCGTGACCTTTGATCAAAAACCTGTTCAGCGGAGCACGCAGGCGGTGCAGCTCAGGCAAAAATGCTCTGTTGTGACTGATGAGGCCACAGAATGAACGCAGTGATTGAACCTCTGCTAGTGGAGGCATCTTCCTCATGGCTTCGATGTTTGCCGGATCTGGTCGACGGCCATTCTTTTCTAGGATAAAACCAAGGTATTTGATGGTCGGAGTGAAGCAATTACATTTGTATTCACGAATCCGGAAACTATAAGACTGGATACGAACAAGCACCCTTAAGCGGTCAAATAATTACTCCGTTGTCCGGCCCATTACGATAATCTCTTTCAGGTATGCGGCGGCTCTAGGAACTCCTGCCAACATGGTATCCATCAGCAGTTGAAAAATGGATGGGCAGTTTTTACGCCGAAAGGCAAGCGGTTGTAATGGTACAACCCACGGTGGGTGTTGATCGTCAATAACTCGTTCGAGCCCTCGGCAACATCTACCTGAAGGTATGCATCAGACTGGTAAAGCTAACCAAAGAGCCTGTTACCATTCAATTTCGCGAAGATGTCCATATCCAGTGTAAACTCGAAGGAATAAGACCGGGAGGCATGTGGATGGCAGCCACGTCTCATCAGCGGAGCCGGCCCACAGTCCTTCATAGGCAAACACAAGCACACTGTACTTGGAAATCAAGCACACACAAGGCGGTGGCTGGACCGTTGTCCGCTCCACACTCAGTGCATGGAACCACTCTTCGAGCCTAACACGGCAACAAGGACTGTGCACACCGTCCTCTCCAGCAACGACCAACTGTCTCCTGGAGCCAGTATGGACGAGGTGGTGCGTAATAGACAGGTAGGCACCTTGTCAACATGCACGTCAAGCGCAGCCACGCTGGGGATATCAAACAACAACCAACAACTTAAAACGACATGATGAAATAAAATAAATCGGATAATGCATACAGTTACGGAGATATAACTCTTCACTTAATGGGCGATAAGTTCAAGAGGTAAGAAAACATCTTTTAGGGAAATGCCACTAACGCGAACATGTTATGAAAAGTAACTACAATTAGCTTCAGCAACGTGTGCAAGTTTACAGATGATAGTACAAGTAGACGATATGAGAAAGAAAATTATTAGGACAAAATTGAAAACCCACCACCTGGAATAAATAGACTTAGCATGCAAGCACACGATTAGTAAATCGAATGCAGCATACCTACAAATGCTGCGTCTGCTGTCTACGTTCTCTGCATCACCCGTCGTCGATTCGGTGCTTCCGAGTGGCCTCGCTCGTAGCTCACTAGGCCTGCCTGACTCAGGCACTCGCGATCGCATGTGCTACAGCACCATGCGCTCGATGTCGATGGAGTACAACCCATCGGTGCTTACCGCTTCCGCACTTGCCGCTTCCCCTTTGCATGCATGAGGTATTTCTCCCGCACTTCGGCAACTGCCTTCGTGATCAGATCGCGCTATGCACGCCGATCAACCGTTTTCGATTCCCATGACCTGCAATCAAGATTAGAACGTGATAAGCTCACTTTGATCATGTCCTGGTAATGTAACTTTGGT
>OX104064.1:170921657-171011645 GCA_944474145.2 Dicrocoelium dendriticum
GTCAAATGCTGCATTCTTCTCCGACACCAATGCGCCAATCGTCGCATTGTTCTCGTCAAACCAATCACGCCGCTTACAGTTTGCGCGCCCGATGGTCTCCTCAGCAGCAGCTGTCACCTGGTCGCGAATGTGGTGCCTCAGGTCGCCCACTGTGGCTATGCATTCCACATCACACAGTAGTGCAGCCATCGCTCTATCCAGCTGAATACGTTTCTGCACTGTACCGAGGGCGAGCATGTTAAATTTACGCCGATTCACGGCGGGAGTACAATGTATAGACTTGCGGAAATATATGTACAGTTTGATCTGCATCAGTTTGTGAGCAGTGCCACACAGCTCCCCGCAGTACACGTGTCATGCGCACTTCACGCATATCACGCTGACTTACGATGACAGTCGAGCAGGTGAGTGTGACCACTCCGTGGGTGCGTCCAAGTTACCATATCACTCGCACTCAGTGCAAACCGAGTGTTCGTGGTCGTCAGGCCGTGAGTGGCACATAGTAAGAGCAGCCTGTCACTGTTTGCATCCGCTGAACCAATGCTATGTGGACCGATAACATCTGTCCACACCGGTGCATCACGCCCAACGCGCGCGTTGAAATCGCGCATCAGAAATAGTCGGTCGCTCCTCTGCACAGACCGTATCACGGAGGATGGCTGAGTATAGAATTGATCATGCGTGTCATCAGGATAACGCGTGGTCGGACCGTACGTGTTTATAAAGGTGGCAAAATTACCTCGTCCGAGTCGGGATCGAACAGTCGTCAGTCGCACGCTGATGACTGTTGGTTCACTCACTAGCTGGCCATGCAGGCGATCGGATATTGCAAATCCGACCCCATGATCACGTGGTGTTGAGGCGGCGTTGCCCACCAGCTAGAATGTGTGGCTAGCACCTGCTTCATGCAACTTACCTTGCTCAGCGAGCCGAGTTTCACTGAGCGCCGCAATATCGATGTACTAACGCGCCAGCTCTATCGCGATCAGTGCAGTACGTCGCTCGGGGGGCTCACTGGAGTTCCGGTTCAGTAGTGTGCGCACGGTCCAGCACCCGATGCTGGGTGCTTTGCGCGCAGGTATACGATTACGTTGGTGGGCAATCGCACGCGCGGTGCCGGTTTTGCTTTGGTGGTTTGCTTGAGGGACTCCACCCGGAGCCTTTGGCTCAATAGCCTGACCCACAAGGCAGCAGGGGGCAGATCCAGCTCGGGAATGTGATTGCAGAGACAGATTGGGATCTGGTTGACGGCCGTCACACGCAGCATTTGAGTACTGGAACAATTCATGTATGTTTTGCGGCGATAGTAGTAGGATACGCACCTGCGACCACGGCCAGACGCAGGTGGATTTTAGCGGGTTTGCACTAATTTGACCAGTGGCAGCCTGGCTTGAGGCGGGCAATATATATATATATATATATATATATATATATATATATATATAATATATATATATATATATATATATATATATATATTATATATATAAATATAAATATATATTTATATATATACATATATATATTGTGACCCAGTGGTTCACACTCCTCTGTTTCCACTACGCCTCACCTTATTCCGTTTAAAGATTACCTGCGAATCTACCGGTGAGTGGTGATCATGCCAGTTCTTTCAACCTTCTCCTTATAGGTTACTCAGATAATACCAGTTGTCCGTTTTGTCATTAGCCGAGTTTTAACTTGAGTACGCCCTTTGTTTCTACCGCCTATATCTGTTTGTGACGGTAACTAGCTCTGAATGTCATTCCGGGTTCAACAGAAACGGTTGACTTTGTTCACACCTACCAATGAGGAACGTCAGTGCCGCATTATATCTACCTCTTGTTTCTTGTGATCCAAATGCTCACGATCGACCCTTCTTCTTTGTACCGCTCTCTAGGTAAGCATTCTTTTAGCCTATCCAATTACAAACTTCTAAAATGTGAAGGACATAACTATTTTTGACCTGATCCAGCTGCAGTATTGGCTGCTTATGGCACTGCATGCTTTGACATGTGCCTACCACCTCAGAGGCGCAAAGTATATTTGCACTGCACTAGATCTCACTCTAATTTGGCACTCACTGAAGTTGGTCGATTGTTTTACTTGCTTGGGTAATTGCATCACCACTGTTGGTTACTTCACCGATGAAACCACTGCACTATTCGTATTGTTTAATTCACTCTTTTAATCCATTCAACACTCGATGTAACTGTGTTGTTTGGACTTATTGGTTTAAGGAATGGTTTAAAAACTGTGAAGTGACCAATATCATCGTAAGAATGAGAAGCTGAGGTATCTACTTACGGCGAACCCTCAGAAAATGACAATATTTAACCACTGATATCTGCGAATCGTTACTATGTCTACCATAAGAGCATTGCATGGGTTCAGCTATGGCTCTTCATCTTGTGCTTGGCAGCAGACTCTGATGCCAGCATTGGAGCGTCTGTTGAATTTGAACTGCCTACGCCGGTCTCGTACTCAGACACCTATTGCTTGCCAATATTTCGGCCGGTCGGCTAAACCCCGAGATGTCCAGCCGATAAAGTGGCACTGCCGCACGGAAAGACTCATCTACAAACTAGTTAGAGTCGGTACGTGTCGTCTTCTTGGATTTAGCCTCCGGATCGGCCACATGTGTGGTTTAGTGTCCTTTGGGTTTGTTGGCGGACCACGAAACCCGCGATGCGGTTGCATTCGTTTCCGTATGTTAGACCCAATTGTTGAGTCTGATGATGTTACCAATTTCTCTATTCCATTTGACCCATTCTTATTTACCGCTCATAGTATTTGTATTTATTTGATGTTTCTCCCTCACATCGCTCAACAGCCGGTGTTATACTGGTTTGCGCTCATCAAGTCGCGACAGCAGGACTGCGACTGGGATACGGAGCCTTTGGGGTTTCACTCGAAATCTCTTCCTTTAAGCCACCGAGTCGCCGTTGGCAACGCTTGTCACAAACGTCAGGAACTGAGTACTTCTAAGTGGTTTCTCCAGCGAAACTCAAGAACTTGCAAACGAATCATGAGACGATGGTTTTCTTCGATGTCACCGCTTTATTCACATCTGTCAACTTACAGCTGGCCAAAGAATTCATCATGAAATGCCTGAACAACAGAAGAGAGAAAATTGGGAGTATGACGACCGCTAGCATTTGCAAGCTTCTCCAACTAGCTTCATAGATTTACCTATGAGCAAATCTAGGGGTAAATCTATGAGCAAATGTAGGGGTCACCAATAGGATCCCCAGTACCAGGACTGATCGCTGAGATAGTCATGCAAAGGTTGTAAAAGATCTCCCATCATTCAACCTGAACTTGCGAGTCGGCTACGTCGACGACACATTTGTAATACTCAAAATTATAAAAGTAGCAGTCACACGCCAATTACCCAACAATGCAATGGATGATATTCAGTGTACAATGCCTTTGGAAACAGGAAACAAGCTCCCATTCTGGGACGTGTTGCTGGCTAGAACAATGGAGTCTGAAGTTAAAACATCCGTCCACAAGAAAGGCATATATACGGACTAGATTTTGAACAGTAACCCACAGTGTCACAACATAAGCTGCGTACGGACGCTGTTTCACGTAAATGGAACGTACCTCAGTACTGTGAAAGATAAACAAGAAAAAGCGTAACACCCATTCACTTCGTTTGAGCTTCATCCGCGGATGTTTAAACCACAAACCCACAAACGCCGAACGAATGCCAAGTGCAAGCAAGCAGATTGTTTTGTTGTGCATGATGAACATATCTGAAATAACGGCTTTATTGCTCATGTAACACAACATCATGGTTGCCCACAAACCAGCCACTTCTTTGTAAAGAACACTGTTAAATGCAAAGGACAAACGGAAAACACAAAAACGAATGTATGTCGTGTATAAAGTAAATTGCAATAATTATGAAAAGGACTATGTGGGACGAATAGGAAGGAAAGTATCGACAAGGATACAAGAACCTCAGAGCACCTGCAAAAACATTACGAATGCATCGTCTCTTCTATCAACGCAGCTGCTATATGGATAACATAGTGCAAGAAAGGAGAATGTGGGTAGACCAAAGCTCCATTACCGGTATATGATCAAGGTGAGCTTATCACGAATCGCTGTTGATTTTTGGGGTTGGGAATCAAACGCATTTGATTGGCGTGCATGGCGAGAACCTATCAAGATGGCGCCTGCCAAGGTGTAAGAGAAATCTGTTGCATGCGGAAGAGAAACGTCGATTGCGGAAGTAACATGCGCCGATGGATTCTAGCCCATTGACGTCGAGCGCATGGTGCTGTAGCACATGCGGTCGGGAGCCACCAGTATGGTCACGTGGGGCCAACATATAAATGTGAACGAGTCAGCTGACTTGGCGATCGTCATCAGCGCAACACTTGGTAACTATGCTGCTTCCGATTCTATTTACTAAACCAGACCAATATTGCGATCGATGTAGCACTTATGATACATCATCGCCGCAGTTGGTCTGTGTGTTGAGTTTCTTGCATTACAGGTATTTGCTTTTAATTGATATCCCCGGCATTGCTGCACTTAGTGTGAAGTTGACACGAAGGTTACCTGTCTAACACCCTCCACCTCGATTATTGGCTTCAGGAGAGTGCATTGTTGCTGGGGGGACGGGGTGCACGGTCCTCTTGGCCGTTCTAGGCTCAAAGAGTAGTTCCCTCCAGTGTGGAGTGGGCTACGGCTCAGCTATCTCCTTGTGTACTTCTGGTACGCACGATTCCCCAATCAGACTGACTGGAATGCTGCTGCTGTGCATGCTGAAGGAGTGTGGATCGACTGCATTGATGTAAGTGGCTCCCACATCCCCATGCCCCACGGTCTTATTCCTTCGGGTTTACTTTGAATATGGAGCTGTGGGTGGTGCAGCACAAGTCACCCATGGTCCGTCTGTAGACGCAGGCGTCCTGTTGCTGTCGTATGGAGGCCGCAGTGTTCAGCAAATCCGTAATCAGATGCTGCTTACCATTATTTGTTTGCTTTTGCCATACATATTTTTGTTCGCTGTTTTATGCACCCAGCATATGAATCATTATAACTATGCCGTTTGTCCGCTGCTCCCGGTTACAGAGCATGTCTCGGTAAGTAAACGTTTGAAAGCTTATGCTTTATAGGGCCCGTAACCACAGTATTAAAAGAACATTTGTGAACGACACCTTCAAGTTTGGTCGTTCTCTACTGTTCCATTTGCGGAGTTACTTTCACTCACTTTTGGTAGTTTTATGTTTTTGTCTTTCTACACCAATCCAAGTCATGATTGCCTACACTCGAGATATTTTAAAACCCCTATGTGTTTTTACTCCAATGAACGCTCCATTTTTCCACTGTCAAAGCATAAGAAATAAACTGAAGCGATTCTACACTGAGCAGTACAATTCTACTAACAAGCATCGTGCTAGTTGGAAGGTCGCTCTATGGGAGAAAACATTGCGAAGTATGATTATGCGCATTATACTTGGTTCAAACATCCGATCGCTTGTGAGCGAAATGGATGAGATTATAAGCACAATCTGCTTTCGTGAATGCTCGAAGCTTGACATAATTAGGCCTCAGGAGACCTGGCTCCATGGAGATATGGACAGCACAGCTGTAACGTTTGAGGAATTCATCTGTCGTCGTGTCGACTGGCCATGTACATACCAAACCGTGACAGAGGTGTTATCACTTGTATAAAATCCTCTTGGTGCACGTCAACAAAATGCATTTTTCGCTTTTCTTCGCCACGTATTAACTGTTAAATTTTAAAGTGCTTAAGCGGCTACTAATCGCTTTTGCTGGATAATACTTGCATCCCCCACCTCTGAAGCAGAGGAATTTTACGATCAGTTCACAGTATCATTGACCACTATTATTATTATTCTCCCTGCTGCTTTGCTGATGATTTCAACGGATTTGACATCATTTTCTCACTAATCTGAAGCTACAAAATGTTAACTTCCTCACCAGGATTGAGGCAACTCTATGCCTTGTATTTGTTTATGCAATCAGGCATGGATTGGTGGCTCTTATAACTCAAAGGTCAAGTTATCTCCTGTCATCTACAACAGGGCAAATCATATGGAGGCTATTCCCTTAGAAGATCGCAGGCTCAAAAGGAGAAAATGTTCTCGAAAATATACAGTCCAACTTGTCTGTGACGACCAGCCAAAATCATCTCCAACATTTTCTCCTATAAGTAAAATCCCTATGTATGAACTTGTCCAAGGCGACCACATTTTGTCCGTCCCTTGATTGATCGTCTTAGACAGATTTGACTGTATCAACTACCAGAAGTGATTGTATCCACAGCCTTGAGTGTATTTTTGACACTGATGTATCTACGTACTATGACCAGTTAATGAGCTACATCAACTTACGCTTTCGTACCTGCTGTCCACTGGAAACCATTTTCGTCCGTGGGGATCGATTTTCATCTCCATAACTAATACGCTTGCGTAGACTCAGAGCGAAAGCGTTCGGAAGGAAGAACCACGATACAGTGAAACCTATTTTCATTCCTGTCGTGATAGAGTTGCGCCTTCTAAATCACCTATATGTTCATACCATACTCGGAAATAATAGCTGTCGGGAGATCTGGCGAATGCTGAAATAATTTAGTGGAGTCTCACTGTGTGTCGAATTCAAACGTGGACCTTGGAGAATTGAATTGCAACTTTTGTTGCCTCAATGTTGATTTCACGTTTTGCCTTTCTTCCCCTCGATTGGATAGGCTCAATACCTCTTTATCTGTCATCGATAGCAATATTGTGCGCCTAGAACTGCTGCAGCTAAAATCCAACAAAGCAAGTGACCTGAACGTTCTATCTCCCGTTGTCCTCAAGCGGTGTGCTGATTCCTTGGCCCAGCCTCTTGTTGATCTGTAAATATTTCGCGTGAAGAAATGTGATATTGCTGGCTGTTGGAGATGTGCCAGTATTACACTAGGGTCAAACAAAGGTTCAAATAAATACCAGCCAATTGCCTGCACCTCAATAAACTTTAAAGTCTTCAAGATGATTTGAAAGGTTGGCGACTCAAACTCATTGAAATGATCCGCTCCAGTTGGCCCATCATAGTTTGAGGTTTACTCAAGACGCATTCACCCGTCTTGTACATTCGGTGCTGGTGTCACTAGACAACAAGATCAAGTCCGTGCGAATATGGTTTCTCGAGTACAGTAATGCTTTCAGCAGTGTAAACCGTGTGCTACTTTGGAGCAGCCTACATGGTGTCTAAATTCAACGTCCTACCGTCTACCTGCTAGGGGACTATTTCACTGGACGCGCCCAGTTTACTCAACTTGCTACTCACCACAGCTATTAGAGTTCTTCATGGAGCTATATTGTCTCCATACCAGTTTTCCCGCTTATGTCGCCTCATTATCTGTCCTTAATGAAGCGGTATTGCTGAAATATGCAAACGACGGCGTCTTGGGTATCCAACATCCAGCCACAGCCTCATCAACTAACTTACGAACCTATCTGGACGACATTACATTGTGGTTCAGAGCTCATTTTTTATCGATTGCGATAAATTGCAATGACGTTCTTTTTTTCCTAGACAAAGGTGGTCGTTATCAGCAGCTTCTCATGAATTGCCCTGAACTTCACACAAATGGTGTGAGCTTACACTCCACCATACCAGTAAAATATCTAGCTGTCACACAGCCGTGATTTTTCTTGGTTATTCCATGTAGATGAAGCTGACACAAAAGTGTAGAGGCTTTCTTTCTACGCTGCTCGTTTGCGACTATCCTTTGTCCCGCGCTATTTAATACTGCGATTTATCACCACCCGTGTCCTACCCCACTGGACCTATTGCCCCCCTGTGACATTTTCTGGTTTCCTAAGGATGCATTACGAAGTCATATAGGTCATTGACACAACTGCCTCGATGTAGTGACTTTCCAAAGCCGAGCTTCCTTGACATTCTTTCATCTACTCATACAAGTTCATGCAAAAGCTGGCTTCACAAATGCTCGCGCTCTTCATGGTGTACTGTCTGACTATATATCAACTTCATCTACCAGGCAAAAGTGTAGATCCATTTATTACCATTTAATGGTTTACCACTCAACCGTAAATCCCTGTTTACACGTTTCTTTTGCATCGGATCTCGGTTGTTCTGGATTTTATAGGCAGGTTTGCATTTTAACCATATTGCTGTCTGTCCCACTTGTTAATCTACTTGTGTATTCACTATTTTAATTTTCCTTCTTTTTACTATTTTAAAGCCGTGCGTGTAACAGCTGAGTATTCACCCTTCTGGGTGCATAAACCTGTTTCTTGGCTTGAATTGGTGTATTCAACACCTTAGTGTATATTCTTGATGGTTTTTACTGGTGACACGAGGAGAATTGTGTGTGTGTGTGTGTGTGTGTGTGTGTGTACGCTTGTATGGATGTCTGGCGTCCTGTGGCTGGCCACAGTGGCAGGCAAATCCGAAACCGGATGCCGCCAACCATGTCTGGTGTCGCTGGTCATGAGTGGATTAGGGCTTTATCTTAGGTGAACTTACGACATTCTTCAGCACCATAGTTGTCAGCACAGTGCCGGTTGAAAACCTTCGATTGGTTTGAAATTACGAATCCCTCGCCTCTGTAGCATCTCGCTGATTTGTGCATACTGATCTCCCTCAGTGGGTGGTTCTCTCTCCTTCTCTCTGCGTGCAACTTTGTCTGTTGGTCTTATGGTGTATCTGAATTCCACGGACGAATATGGTCTGAACGCTGATGAATAAGACGACAGTCTGGAAGCTGGCCAATGTTTTGGCTTCTCGAGGAAGGAATTTTGATGTCAGGAATTTCGTGCAGACCAAGTTATTTTCCCTTAAAATAACATCTTTCTTCAGCTCTTTTAAAATCACTAACCTCTTCTATCACTCATCTATTCCGACGCATGAATTCGTAGGGACCATCCGGTAACTCCAAAACACAACCGTCGTACAAGCGCAGCTCACCCCTGCATCCTATAAATAACTGCAAGTCGACGGCTCCTTCAACAGACCTTCCATTTGTTGAGAAGCGTATAATTATTGAAGGAACGGTTTCGTTCCACCCATTGACGGATTGTATAGCTGCTTAGAGAGTTCTGTATCGAGAGGTTGCATCGGGTGAGCCAATTCACAGGGAAGATCAGGTTCATGTGACTTCCATTAAACGAGTAGACTACTCGGGGCATTAACTGTGCGATTGCTGGCACAAGGAATATAGCTAATTTTGTAATTCTACACACTCAACATAAGAGTCCATCTCTGCATTCTTAGTGAAGACATTTGTTATATACCTTTGGTCTCTTCTAAGCATGATATCAATGGCTTGTGCTCTCTGTGGAGTTCAACAAAAACCCAGTGATTCCGACAGTCCCTTTTCACACCGTAGATTACGGATAGGGCTTTCTTGTCTAGCTGTGATTAGTTTCTTTCCGCTAGTTACAGAGTGCGTGATACAAACTTTATGAGGCGCAAGGTTTGTTCATTCATGCAGTGCCACAAGACAGCACCCATATCTCAAGGAGATGCTTCGCATTGGCGAACGAGGGTTTCCTGGGCTCATATAGAACTCGCATTGGTGAGGAGGCGAGGGCCTACTTGTTTTTGATGAAATCAGCACTCTGCCGAGGACCCCAGCACCACGGTACATTTTTGGAGTATCTCATTCAGTGAAGAGAACACAGTGAATTCATCAGGTAAGAAATGACGATAATGAGATAGCATTCCTGGAAACGGATAGAACTCATTAAATTTTATCGGTTCAGGGCTTCTTAAAATGGGTTTTATTTTGCCAACTGGAGCATGTAAATCGGCCTTATCAAGTCTTTATCCAAGATAGCGCACATAGGAAGAAAGGAACTCACACTTAGACCTTCGCAATTTAACCGCTTCGTGCCAATTGTTCAAATCAGGAAATGGTGTTCATAAGCGTTCCGCCTAGGGTCGTCTGGAGATGAGAATTTCATCTAAATACGCGCAGGTTAAAGGTATATCCTTTACCAACGGCCCGTGGTCTTAAGGACCACAAGCTTGCCTTGTAATCCTAGAGTAACGGGTTCGAGTCTGCGTAGGTGACCTGGCAACCTACGCAGCATCCCTAGCCCACGCGTGACGGTTGGTGGTCACGTGGCAGCAAAGCCTGGGTACTGCGTACCGGGATAACTGTTGGTGCCTTTCTTCCTATATCTTTTACCAACTCATCAATAATCGTTTGAAAGATACCCGGACAGAATTGATGCCAAAAAGGTGAACGGGTGTGTTGTTAAAGTCCTACGTAAAGTCTCATCAAGCCTATTTGTAAATATACGGGACTGAAAAGTTTGGTGAATCTTTCACCACCTGCAAATGTGGTATACAAGTCTTTAATGCTGGTAATTTATATCTGACTATCAGGAAGATTGGTTGACAGTTATCTTATAGTCACCGCAGATTCCGGTTTGGCCACCGGTGTAATTGGCTTCCCCCTAATGAGAAATTTCACAGACATTATTATGCCTTAAAATTTTTAGCGGTCCAATTCTTCTTCAACTTTGGGTCTCAAGGCCTACGGTAGTGTTAGTGCTTAATGAAATTTAAGCGGGTCACTTTCCTTCAAACTTATTGTGGTCCAAAACTCGTCTTTCCCAACTCATCCGCAAAAATATCTGATTGTTATTCCAAAATTCCTTCCAGCTCAACGGATTCTGTAACTATTTTAAGAACACTCAGCCTACTAGGGAATGCGTCTATCCAGTCCTTCTCGTATAGGAAGTTCGTGTGTCTCAGCGCCGTATCATGTCTTGACAAGGCGGTTATCGCGAACACGAACCGGTTCACTTGTGTACGTCTGTAGGTTAGAAGTGCATGATGACATGGTGTTAAGTGCTTCGCAGCGTTTGCCCTAATTATTGTCACGAATGCTCCTATTTCTATCTCCATCACTACGCTGGATATAGAGCTCAAAAGTGTATGGCTCTAAACGTATATTGGACACGTTATTCAGCCATGCTGCTTGCAATTCGGGTTCGATCTCCTAAGAATAATCCACTACTTGGATTACTTGTGTTTGTGGTTTATATAATTCCGCATGAAGCTTAACTGACCTGCATACTCGCACCAAATGACTCACTTTTCCACACCATCGGCACACTGTTTACTCTTGTCGACATTCTGATACACGGTTGAACTGTTCGCTGTGCTTGACAATTTTGTTGCAAACGTTTCGTCACCAATCGAGGTGACGTCATCAGTACGCAGTTGAGTGGCGTGCATTAGCATAGAGGGGCCTCTTACCGAGGCAGTTTGGAACCATAGTACCTGGCCGTAAAAGATGTTTTGTTGAACACCCCAGAGATCACCGAACGTATCCAATCCACTGGCTGTGGTTGCATTGACGTCGTTAATATGGAGAGCCTCGAAGTATCGTTATTCTTCATCTCCAAAGAACTGTCGTAGTTATTTGATCTTGTGTTACTCGGTAAGAGACACTAGCGGATGCAAGATTGGAAGTAATCCCAGAGAGTCAGAAAGTTTTCGTCTTCTATTCCAATTGGTCATATACGGTTTTCTGCAGAACATGACCAGAACTGCATGGGTGAATTCACAATGGACATTGTTATCTCCGTCGCCCAATAATACGTCTTAGTCTCGTTAAATAAACGTTCGGGAGCGTATGTTCTATAGCGCCCGCAACCCCAGGTTAAAGAAAACACGTGTGGATGGAACACAATGTAGTCATCGTCTGACTGGATCTTTTCGATGTCCTTTATTGGGGTCACGGGGAGAATGACCTGTGTGCTTGTGCTTGTATGCGTGGTGTCTCTAAGCATGAGTGCATTAGGGCTTGGCTTTGGGTGAATATGCGACAATCTTTACGACTGTACTACCTTTGACATCACACACTCTTGCATCCTCAGCCAGGAAGATGTACGCGTCCAACGGTGGCTGGATCGACTTCAATGATTTTATCTGGCGTCGCCAAGCAGCAGGCGTGCCAGCAGTAGATCGCATTCAGCCCAATCCTTCACATGCGAGTAGAGCGCGGCACAGTAGTCATTGCTATGTCATGTATAGAACGTGACTGAGCCATCTCAACTAGCGCATCAAAGCCAGCTTGTTAAAGGGAACACTGGAATTCCCTAGGACACAACGTCCAGCGTCATTACTGCGAACTCAGTTTTGTCACCACACACGACTGATCTTCCTTGAAAAGCATCTGTCGAAGTCGGAATGCTGGCGCTTTCCTTCCACACGAATTGTCCAAGACGATATAACAACACTGAGGGGATACAAACGCTGTAAACACGGCCCATAACCGAGATGAAGACGTTGCAACGGTGCCACAGCTACCTCAGAATGATGAATGCCGACCGGGCTTCAGCGATGTGGAGTGGCTTGTCATGTAGAAGCGTGGTCTACAGCTCAACGATGGCACTCGGGCACGGTGACTACTCCACTGTAGACAGAACGTGTTAAGTACCCTTATTTTCGTTATCTACTCAGTTATGATCATTCACGTCCGACGAAACCAATTAGTCTTACTTGCGATCACTAGCCGCTGTCTTATGATAGGCGTACTGTACACTGAATTGCCTGATATCTTCTCTCGGTCACCCTTTTCATCCTGTTGGCCACTCGCCTCGACATGTGCTGTCTACCTGGCATTCATCTGGTTGGGGTACATGACTGCTACCAGACTATGATATCGTAGCGATGCACCTAGGAACTGGCCGGGTGACAAGGTTCTTGACAAGCGTCATCGGTTGAAGCTGTCGCCTGATATTTCACAACTAACTCGATATGATCCCTACTTTCGCTCTCTCGTTTTCATTCACCGCTACCGCATGTAGGTGATTCACGAGCTTTGTAAACGTTCGATTTTTTATTTCTTGCTTGTTTTGTTTCTTTATTTTATGTTTTGTTCCTTTTGGGACTTGCGATCTAGCAGTCTGTTACACTTTGTTGCGCACGAGTTACGTTCACTCGACAGCATAATTTCAGACTTTCCACTTCCGATTCACTTACGGAATGGGATATGGTGGGAGTTGATTATGATGTTTGTAATTTGATTTTTTTTTGGCAGCAATAGTCACAACCTTTTTAACACAGACCCACACTTACCCCGTCGAACCTACTCTTATTCGACTTGTCTTGCTCCCTCAGGTTCCCAGGAAATTACCTCATCCTTTGCCTGGTTATCGAAAAGTTCCTTCATAGCTGGAATGTCGGGAACATTTCTTAAAGTTTTCGATCTGTCTGGTAAGATTTAATTTCTTAGTTTACCCGTTTCCTGACAAATCTACACGCTAGCTGAACGAAAGCTGTGATCGCCCTGTCTCGTTCACATACCTCGGTGTATTCCCAACATTCTAGTTCGTTTAGCCTGTTAGTAGCGAAATTTATCCAGCATATCACCGATTATACGGGTGACCGAATGTTATCTAGCATCAGTCTATTTGTGTTTTTTAAGTCTTGATGCCAATTGCTGAATGTCTCACAAATTCCACTGAATCCAGTTTACCCTGTTGAATCGATTATGCATCCTTACTTTGGCCCCCTCGTGTTTTAGGAACGCAACATCACCATGTTCATTCGACACGCTAAGCAGAAATAGGAAGCCTTTCAGCTATTGTGCCACAGCACAGTCTTTTTACATTTTCTTTGCCAAGGTGCTTAAGCTGTGCGACTCATGTGTTTCCATCGTTAGTGCTGTGCCAAGACTGTTGCAATCCGGGGATTGTTCGACCTCGCAGTTGGTCTCCAACTGCTGTAACAAGCGTTGCTTGCCGTTCCGGGATGTAGGGGTAATCGCATCTACCGTTTATTCCCACTTAACAAATTCCAGTCACAAATCGGCACTTCCTACCCTAATAGTACTAATGAAAACGAAGTCTGCCGTAGGGCACAATGTCAGGAACGGTTTTGCTTTCCATATAAGTCAGTCCGAAGTACTTATCGTCATAAGCTGTAAATCAAACTTTCACACACCATTTGGAATATTTATACAGCGCAGAGGTGCTCTGTCGCTCACCGAAAATCGCAAGCCAGGTGCGAAATCCTGTCATTCTCGCACAGTAATGAGTTATTCGGATATCTGATAGTATGCACCCCCCTTTATTTCACCCTACCGTTAGACCCTTCAAGACCGTGCCAAATCACGTCCACGAGAGCGGTAAATGGTTTATCCGTGGATCTGTCGTGCTGCACTAGAATTGCTTCCTACTTCAAGGTATGTGCACTTTTAAAACGGTCGATCTGAAGAGCCCATTTTCAATTTACCTAGCGACCTGATTGTACTTCCAACTCCATACACGTGCTCATCTTTAGTATCTGCCCAGTTCTACTGTCTTTTGTTGGGGAATTCTTTGGTTGCCCTTCCTTATTATTTTTGTGGTTCTATTTGGCCTCCCAGGTGTTCCTATTTCTTCATGTAATTTTTTAGGATTTTCTCTAGAACCATGCTTTCCTGATATCTCTCTTTTCTGCTGGTTTGCCGTGTTATAATTGCGGCGAACTCATTTCAGTTCAACTGATCATCTCTGGACCGTGTACCTGTGGTTTCCGTCGACAGCCCGACTAACCGATAACGTTATTCAGACCGCGGACCATTTAGATGTTAAAAGCTTCGTCAAAGCCTTCAATTGAGCCCTGGGAAATACAATCTTGTAGTCAGTCGAGATAGCTCTAATTATATAGTTCAACGGAAATGACCTAGAGGAAGATTCTAAGCTGCCGGCATATACCCGCTCTCCTCCGCTGCCTCATTTGCCGATTCCAACATTATGGGTACTCTTGTTGGTCGGCTCCTAACCTACGAGTTCAAATGGGGTATATCCGGACTTCTGTTGAGGAATACGGGCATAAAACCAGGCTTAAAAGGCTTCTATTTTCGGACTGCATGAGCATTAAGGAACTTTAGCCGATCCAGTTGCATTGACATACACCTCAACAGTGGTACAATTCACCGCTAACGAAAGTGCGAGAGAAGACTACGCAAACGTTTATCACTCCACCGACTTGTGTTGACATTATTTACTATCAGCTTTCTTGTTCATGAAAATGTCGCTTTTCATGTTCTATCATGACGAATCTTGACGTTGACGGTTCTAAGGTTTTTGTGTTTTCACGATACATTGTGCTACTCTGCATAACCCTATCCATGTGCCTTCAAAGTCTCCATCGTGTTTATACTGGACCTTAACGTGGTGTGAAGGCTTCCGTACTTCAGCGGTCCATTGAGCTATGCTGGGTGGAGCTTTTTGTACATTCAGAGCCATTCATACCATACTAGTCAGTGATTTGGGGCCAGACGCACTCAGTCTCCCGGTCCTCCAAGTTGGCAACTAGAGTGTGAGTACCTGCTTACTCAGTAAAACGGATGCTCTGTAGCCCAGAGCCGAAAATCCCGCTGCTTTTCGTTCAGCATTTTGAGCCAAACGCTCTGGTTGAGAACCATAATCGTACTCCTCTCTAAGCCTGTGCAACCAGACAGTATTTTGCCCACGTAATACAAAGCGTTTTCCTCCAAACAGTTCCTTGATGCTCTGGGAGTCACAGAGAGGAATCAGTTGCGTCCTGTCTGCTGCATGGGGCAGTTGCATTTTCCCCTCCCTATCGTTTCGTTCCGACTTCACCTTTATTCCCCCATGTTTTCAACCACACAATTCTTAGCCTACCCTTATCTTGCTTCAATAGGTTTTTGTGTCCTAGTTTCAACTAACTCGCAATCAGAAGCATCATTATGGTCTAGTAGACAAGTCCATGTTCAGCCAGGCGGAATACGTCAGTTTATCCGCTTTTTGGAGCCCCCATCCTCCCTAAGACTGACACACCTCAACGTGCGCACTTTATTACAGATTGGCCGACAGGCAGCATTTACCCGAACACTAGAGACCCCATCGATCAATATGTACTGCTTCTCGGAAACCCGCGTGCAAGCTTCTAACTTTGTATTTACCTTGCGATCCTCACACATGACATTGACGGCACTTTCTCATTGCGCTTGTATGGAGATTACGTATATTCAAATGCCGGTCAAGCCAGTGTGGGCATTGCACTGAGTCCCCAGCCTGAAGCTGCCCTGGTCGATTGGATCCCAATCAACAGTCGGATGTGCGCCGTCAGATTGGCTGGCCCGTTCCAAGCTTCGAAGTCGCACGGGACAAACGGTACTCGTTCGTCATTACGGCCTACGCCCCCACAATCTCTTGCACTGATTCGGTGAAAGATGATTCCTATCAGCAATCGAACGAGTTCATTCGTCTCGGGAAGGGTACGGATTCTGTGGTGCTTGTTAGAAATCTGAACGCCCAAATTGGAAAATCGTCTACTGGTGAGCAGCTTCTGGGTGGTCAGCACGGTGTAGGCTCCGGTAATGAAAACGGTGAACGGTTGTGTGAATATGCTGGTCTCTTTCTAGCGAGCACTAATTTCCAACAGCACACTCACAAATGGCACCCGCCAGCCATGGATGCAAATCATTTGTTTCACGATACTATAAGGCTAGAGAGGTTGTGTCAAAAATTGTTGCTCCATTTAGAGCATGTCATTTAACGTCCTCCAGGAATCAGAAACAAAGACTGGGCTGCGATCAGATTCTATTTGGATCATAAGGCAACGTATTATTTATAGGGTAACCAACGCTCCGCTCTGTGACTCCGATTCGCTCTTCCTTCATTGGCTGCGTCTGGCAGATACCTGCAATCTTCATCCATCGAGGCAGTTGCTCATGCGGGCTTACCAAGCGACTCTCGCTCACGCGTGCAGCGTTGCTTCTGGACTAACGGCGGACAATTAATCGTGCGGCCTCATGCCTGTTCGTTCCGTGTGCATAGGCGAATACCAACAGCTGCCATTACCTTGCTCACACCACACCCCCACTTTTTCAGTTTGGGCTTTTTCCATGTTGAAATTCCGTAAGCTCTTTTGTTGCACGTCCTCTTCCTGTCTTCTCCGTCACCTCTAATTTCCTGCGGTTTTTGTCATTCACTCGTCACACCTCGGCGGACGTAGTCTCACGTAGTCTCTCGCCGGTACAAACCGTTTCCCACCTTAACCACATAACTTCTTTCTCCTACCCGCGTTTCCACCACTCCTCTCCTCCACTGTTTTACTGCTCCAAGCGCCAGTTGTATCCATACCTCTTCGCCGACCCCAAGCGATCATAATACCGTTTCTGTCTAAACATTCTCTTTTCCAAACGATCCTGTATCATAGCCGGGAATTGTGCTTCCGGTTGGGGCAGGATTTTGTCCGCGGGCAACAAAGCTCTTTTTCTGCGGCTGAATAAATGTTGAACAGAGCTCACTCTGATTTCCGGAGACGGGGTGTTCCTTCGTTCCAGAAGCATGATATACGGGTCTTCTTTAGCTTTCTCTTTGTATCCTTCACTGTTGCTTCAGCCTTTCCATTCGACTGGCTGTGGTAAGGGCTGGTGAGGCGATGTTAAAATTTCCACTTTTCATTGAATGCTTGGAACTCCTGAATACTAAACTGCGGTTCGTTGTGTGCTACTACTTCTTCAAGGATTCCATGTCGAGCAAAATGACCGCGCAGCTTATTTATCACCCCATGAGCACTGGTCAAGGGCATTGCATCGATCTCAAAATAGTCACGGAAGTAATCTACCGTGATTGGGTAATTCTTTCCGTTGTGCGTGGATAGGTCCACTGCCACTTACTGCGGCCTTTCCGGAACCTCTCGACCGCCATTTGTTCTTTCCTTTGTTCAGATTCATGTGCACGACGAGTTGGGCAGTTCGACACGTAGTCCCGAATCTGACTAACCATCCCAGGCCAAAACATCATTTCCCTGGATCGTACGACGCAATTATTCACTCCGAAGTGTGCACCATGAATGATCTCCAGCATGATTCGTTACATTACCTTTGGGAGTAACACTCGATTTGCTTTGAATATCAAGCCGGTGTTAGCTCCACCGGCAAACTCCTCTTATCCTCTGGCCATCCATCAGCTATTGTTCGCTCTAAACTTTTCCAAACCATCTTCGTCCGTGCGTCGTCTCAGTTGTTGTAAGCGCTCTCCGGTGACGGCTAGTTAGTTTGTCGCGTGTCGTGTCAAAGTCCTCTTGTACTGCGCCTACATCCGAAAGATGAGCCCTCGACAACACGTCTTTGATGTACATTTGTGTTCCAGGCTGGTAGACGATCTTTAACTCGTAGTTAAGAAGCCGGATGAACATCCTATGGGGACGAGAAGGCACAACATTGTTACAGGGAGATAGCTTACACCGAGCGTTCAAGCCGAGAACAGTGCCGCAAGAGTGAATCGATCTATAATTAGAAATCTAACTTGGGTAGAGATCAAAACGCGAATCTGTGTGGGATCAGCGGCAGGTTGGACCATGAACTTGAACCGTTTGAGTTGTATTAATTAATATTAATTAGCATCCCCAATATTGTTGTGTTATTAGTTCATCATCATCATCAACAGCAGTACATCAGCCATTTGAACTGATGCTTCGCTGCCATACAGCCATGAGGACCTATGAAATAAAGAATAAGAAGAGTGAGAGAAGGGGGATTTACCTGAAAACCTTAATGCCCTAAGCAAAACATTCAGGATCAAGGCGCCTACACCTTGTGTAGACAACATACCGTCACAAACAGCTGGCTATCGTGCAAAGACAAGGCGGCATCGGCGAGACAGCTTCCTTGCGGCTTTCACTGCCACGCGTCATAATCACCCATTACCCCGCAGATAACTCAGCACCAAACACACTTTAAACAGGCAATCCGATTAGGAGACAGCAGCAGACGCGCCACTGGTGTCGGTTGCGAGCCAAGCACAAGGCGAGTCACGTGGACTCAAGCCCGGAAGGCGAGACGGACCAACGGCACCCAGTTTGGTCGTCAGTGACTTCATTTCCTGCTGCCAAGTTAACTTCTGTCCACCTCGAGCCTTACGCCACCTTGTAGAATGAACAAGACCCTCCTAGGTAAGCGGTGACCAGGCATACGTAGCACGTGCCCGAGCCAACGCAACTTATTCAGTGCTATCTGTTGTTCTAGGGAGCTAGCATGATTATCACTACCTAGTACTATTTTACGCACATCATGGTTTCGGACACGCTGGTGCCATCCGACACCAGCAATACTTCGCATACACCGATGATCAAAGACTTGAATGGGTCAAGTCTCACTACCATAGCGCGGAACGGCCCTCACTGTGGCCTTGTATACACGGCCTTTCTGACGAAGGGAAACTCCCTTCAGCTGTCAAACATGCCGCAATTTCAAGAAGGCAGGTCTATTCTTTGCTATGCGTGAGCTGACGTCAGCTTTTATGCGCCGATCGTTGCTGATGCAGCTGCCAAGATTAGTGAATTGAGCAACCACCTCGAGTTGCTCGTTATCGAGGGTCAAGGGGTCATAAAGTAGCTGATGGTCCTGCAGCAACACTGCACTTTGAAGGTGCGAAGTGCATACCAAATAATGGGACCACTCTGGACAGGCTATTCAAGGTGGATTGTGCCGTCACAACATCGTCGAAAAGTAAGACAATATTGTCCGCATAATCAAGATCAGCTAACCTTCCACCAGGAAACACTTAATGCCTACATCGTAAGATTCTGCAAAGGAACATTCCATGATAGAATCCACGACGAAATTGAACAGAAATGGGGAAATCGGACAACCCTTACGAACGCCACTTGTAGTCGGAAAGCTATCCGACAAGTCGCCATAGACCCTGACGCGGCCTGTATTGTTCGAGTATGGAGCACGTAGGATGTTCACACATTTCGTGGGAACACCTTTCCGCGCAAGTATTTCGAACAGCATGGATCGATCGACTGAATCGAATGCACTCTTGAAATCGAGGAACACAGCTATTGTCGGTCTGCGGTATGCGTGACTCTGCTCTAGCAGCTACGCAGTGTGAATATATGGTCTATACAGCCACGTCCTGGACAGAAATCTGCCTGCTCTTCCCTAATCCGAGATTTCCGTTCCACAGTGAGGCGACGAACGATAATCGAGGCCAGTAATTTTTTCACAGCTGGCGTGTTATTAGTTGCCTGCAACCTATTTATTGCGCTATGGTCTCATACAGTAGAAAGTCTTTCGGTCCAGCTGGTCTTGGCGTTCTCATTTCGTTACTTGTTGAACTGGTCAGGGCGGCACAACTGAATCCGGTAGGTTATCCGTACATTCAACGGCAACCATTACAGATTTCTGGCGACGGTCACCTGCGCGGTAGCAGCAGGCTAACCGTACGTTCAGCAGCAATCACAACATATTTCTGGCGACGGGAGGTAAACTTAATCAAGGTGGCTATCTCAGTAGAAGCTCTGAAACGTATTTTGCCGCAACATCGGCAGAATTCAAGGCGGCACAGCTGTGTATGATCGAGACTTTCACTCGAACACTACCGCTCCAGTCTACAACCCTCCACAATGCTAAGAAGCCTTCAGTCGTTGCGATAGTCAACAGTGTCAATGAGTTCGTCTTTGATCCCGCTCCAGGGCTGATTTTCGATTCCTTTTTCAAACGTTATGAAGAAATTTTCAGGACGGAACTGACAAATCTTGACAATGCATCAAAGGTGCGACTATTGTTGTGTAAACTCGGAACTGTGGAGCACAACAGATACACCAATTACATTTTGTCCAAGACGGCTCAAGATTACAGTTTTGACGAAACAGTTTCCCAACTTAGAAATGTTCGGCGATCAGGCATCGTTTTTCCACGATCGGTACAATTGTCTGAAGCTGTGCTAAAGGGACAGCGACAGTCTCATTGCCCATACCGCAACAGTGAAGCGAGAGTGTCAAAATTCAGGCTGCAATCACTTACTTAAGATCAATTTGCATGTTTCATTTTGATGTGCAGCCTGCAATCTTCTAAGAATGCCGACAAACGGACAAGAATATTAGGGCTTCTGGAACGAGACCCGGACGTCACACTGCAGACTGTAATTGCAGAGGCCCTGAGAATCATTAATTTAAAACACGATACAGCTATGATCGAAGGCACAAAGACGCATTCCAATGAGTTTGCAGTCCACAAGATTTCCAGGAACAAATTTACAGCCACTGATCACAAGAAGCTTCCTCATGGTAAACCACCATCAGGCAACAGGAGACCTGGTCTTAGTGAAACTATATGTGACGAGAGTTGCCAACCAATCCACAGCTTGTCGAAACGTTTGGAGCGTTCAGCCGAACACTAAAAAGCAGTTTAATCAACCATAGTTGCCATCTTCCTTATCAACTACTAATCGCCATTCTCTCTGGACCGTGCCTATGCATCCACCCTCACGCACAGTAGTCGAGCGTGAGATCGGACTCGAAATTAACTAAGGCCACAGGGGCAGATAGACTTCCTCTAGCCTTGTTCAAAATCCGGAGATCAGCTTTTATCGGTTATTTGCATAACTTACTAGTGAACCTATGGGAGCAGGAGATTGCTCCAACAGACTGCTCCGCCATAGTCCCAATTTTCCAACAGAGGCTCCCGTTCGAAACGCGGCAGTAATAGGGGGATCAGACTGATTTCGATTGCCGCTAATTTACTTGCCTCTGTCATGCTTCACAAACTTGCTGCCACCCTTGAAAGCCAGATTAATGATGGACAAGTTGGGTTCCGTCGAAATCTGAACTGTGTCAATGACATCCTCACATTACGCCAGTTGTTGGAAGCCCGCTTTATGTATTGGCAGTTTATCGTTTCCGTCTACATTGACATCAAATATGCCATCGATTCGGTTTGGTTGATGTGCCTTTTGGGAAAGTGTGCCTACGAAATATGCAAACATAATCAGGGGCTTCATGCGTGTGGCACTTGCGCATGCTGTCTTCCTCTTCAATATCTCTAGCGGTGTGACAAAAGTCTGCGCGAGGTCAGTTTTTCTTTTTAACGTCGTCATCTTCGAAGTCATGGAAACTGCGTTCAGCGGACTCGATTTAGAAACTTTTAATTACTTCTTGCTGATCGACACCTTGTCTTTCATTTTACCGTTGCTATTGTCCCCATTTTTGACAGCTCACAGATGTGCCACATAGCAGTTGACAGATTTGTGCAGGCTTCAAATAGTTTCGGGTGATGCTTTGCACCGTCGAAATGCAAAGTCCTCCAACATCTACAACGATTCACCGTTGCACTAACCTTTAGTAGTAACCAGCTAAACATGGTCATGAACTGCAAGTACCTCTGTCGCTATATTAGCGTCTGCGGAATAGAAAATGAGACCACAAACCGTATAGCCACAACTCGATGTGCTTTTGCTGATCCGCCTCCCATTGCGTCGGCGCGATATCACTCTCGCTCAGATGGGAAAAGTTTATTAGTTTGTATATAGAGAAGGCTAAAGCTGAGTACCAGCAATACGCCGGTATACAGTGCCAACGCTTCGCTGCTGCACAACCACCACCTATCGCGCGTGGGCTACGGATACTGCTAGGGTCGCCCGGTCCCTAGGTAGACAAGAACCCGCGCCCTCGGATTACAGGGCAAGCTTGTGATCCTTAACGCTAAGTGCCGGATTATATATATATATATATATATATATATATATATATATATATATATATATATATAGTCATTTTAAGCTGGATAAATTTCATTCCACTTTATTTGGTTTGTTCTGCCTACCTAAATAATGTTCTATTAACTGGCCACGTTGCTTACGCTAATTGCGCTTATCTTCGGTAATTTTGTTGCGTTTGTAGCATTTTTAAGTAGCTTGTGTACATTTCTTACTTATTGCGGATTTGTTGTTAATCAACTTACTTCATATGGTAATTTAGGGAAGAGTTATGCCACCGTATCTGTATGCTTGTCGTTTAAAGTGAATGGCTGTTGCTTGATATCCCCGGTGTGGCTGCGCTTGATGTGCATGTTGACAAGGTGCCTACCTGTCTATTACCCACTACCTCGTTCATACTGGCTCCAGGAGACAGTTGGTCGTTGCTGGAGGGGACGGGGTGCACGGTCCTTGTGGCCGTGCTAGGCTCGAAGAGCGGTTCCATGCACTCAGTGTGAAGCGGACTACGATCCAGCCACCGCCTTGTGTGCGGTTGATTCCCCAAATACAGCGTGCTTGTGTTTGCCTATGAAGGAGTGTGGGCCGGCTCCGTTGATGAAACGTGGCTCCCATCCACATGCCTCCCGGTCTTATTCCTTCGGGTTTACACTGGATGTGGGGTGTGTGGTTGGAGCTGTGGGTGGTGCAGCGCAAGCCATCCATGGTCCCTCTGTAGACGCAGGCGTCCTGTGGCTGGCCACAGTGACAGGCAAATCCGAAACCGGATGCCGCCAACCATATATATATCCTACATACCTTCACTGAAGGTGCAATCTGCAATGTTGCCGCAAATCCGCATTGAGGATGACGTATTGGAAACCACCTCTCGCTGCCAACGAGGCCGTAAGTGGCGAATATGTGGTATTGCTACCTGTCAATGCTTAAGATTGCGCAAAAATCGTACCTCGGGCAGTAGATGATCGGACTTCTCGGCGAGACTGAAGTGAACACCCCATCGCATTCGCCCGCTGTGAGATCTCCCCATCAGCTACACAAACCAGACTGTGCATATAGGAGACAACACTTAAGTACACACTATTTTGCTGTGCCACATGTTTATCATTCTACCTCGTAACCGTACTGATGGGAGTTGCGTCACTATTTTTATATCGATTACGTTCACCTATTGATGCCCAAGATTTAGGGCTGGTATTTATGTTCACGTCTAAATGTTAATGAAAACACCAACAGTTCGTATTAGATACTTATTCTCACGCGTGCAAAATGGCTGTTAGTCTGACCTCCAAACAAGACCCGTGCACGTTTGTAGTACTATTGTCCTTGAGGTTTAATATGTCTATCCAGTTTGTGGCAGTTCATACTTAAGCTTGGAATAACGCATGTGCATATATTATATTCGAGCTGCCATTGGACGCGGATCAAGCCGACCCCTTTATATATGTATACCAAATGAATTCGACGAGGATAATCAATCCGCTTTTGTACGGCCAACTTAGTGCAGGAAAGTTGCACTCTGGCAAACCGAAATTACCTTATTAGGACATGAACAAGCTGAACTTATGACGAAGTAATGTTGATTTCAGGTGTTGCGAATCAAATTCAAAGCTGATCAGTGCGAATTCCGTGACCTGCTCAAGAGGGTGGTTGTCCAGGTGCTAGAGAGGACACTATTACACGCTTAAGAGAAGCACACTACGTACGGTGCCAATCGATTTACTAATCCAGACCAATAAGGCGTCGTATGTGGTACATTTGCCTGCCTGATAAGTATTGTTACATTTCAGAAGTTAGATGTTGATTGAGCTCCCTGCTGTGGCTGCGCTTGATGTGAATGTTGACAAGGTGCCTACCTTTCTGAATCCCTCCACCTCGATTGCTGACACCAAGAGACAGTTGGTCGTTGCTGAAGGGGAGGGGGTGCACCATCCTCGTGACAGTACTAGGCTCAAAATATGGTTCCATGCATCCTGTGTGGAACGGGCTACGGCCCAGCCACCGCCTTGTGTACGTCTGGTGTGCATGCTTTCCCAATTAGTTCGGAATGCTTCTGTTCTGCTTGTTGAATGAGTGTTGGCTGGGTCCTTTAAGGAAACGTGACTTCCATCCACATGCCTCCCGGTCTTATTCCCTCCGGTTTTCGCCGGACATGGGGGTGTCTGGGTGTAACTGTGGATGGTGCAGCGCAAGCTACCCATAGTCCCTCTGTTGTGGCAGGTGTCCTGTGGCTGTCCCCATGGAGACCACAGTGACAGGCAAATCCAGATACGGATGCCGCCACCCATATATATATATATATATATATATATATATATATATATCTTCGACCGAGTAGTAAATCGTTGATGTGGCCTCTCAATGTTGTCTTAGTGAAGACCATTTAAAATGAAATATTCTTTTCTGTGGTTTCATCTTCCTATTTGGGTTTCTCTCGACCAGACACATTTATGTTTGCTTGCTCCATGAAATATGGAACGATCACGAAGTCGGCGTCGTTGTCGCATTCCTTTTCGGAATTTGAACGTTTCACCAATACAACTTGAATTTTTTGGCTTTTGTCTTTTCCGTCTTACTCATTATTTACTGTCATCAGAACTTAGATGATGTTTAAGGCACGTAGATCCGCAGATCCTTAGTGTACGGTTCGAATAATTATTTTCGGGAGACGGGTTGTGTTATTTGTAGTTCATTTAATGAATACCATCATTCTCTTAATATGAATTTTTTCCTACTCCCTTTTTCCCTTTCTTAGTGCATCTTATTCGTACCAGAAAACTTTACCAGCTTTGCCCATTGTTTGAGTACTGGGCTTCTTATATCACTATCCAAATCCACTCAGTTCACTTTTCTCTACACCGATAGTTACGCAGTTCAAGTTATGACACCATCCAACTATGTTGACTCAACAAGATTAGTCATGTCTCCTACTACCGACTTTCTCCTCTGCACATTGAATACATCCATGACAGTATGGGATGTGTCGCGCTACAGCTAGCTACTTGGTTTCGATGGTCCTACTGACCAAGAGATCTAAAGCACGGAATCCTATATGTTGGGTCCTGTGTTCTAGTCCAAGTAGTGACAGATATAGTAGGCACTGCTACGGATTCCTGTAGAATGAAATGGCTCCCTGTGCTTTTACGATTGTTCCATGTCTGTCTGACTAAATCTAGCTATCTCCTTCGAAACCTCCCTTTTCACTAATCTAAACATCCAATGTATGTTCACTATTTTAGTGCGAAGTCTGTCTTTGGAATCTGGAAAATCTGGAGAAACCTGTGAGCATGCCCCCTGTTTGTGTTCTTTCGATTTTACTGATATCCTCACTGTTTTCTCTAGACGTTCACTTTTCGTTCATTTATTGTTATCCGCGTAGCACAGGTTAACATGTCCATTTTGGTAGCATCTTTACTGAGTACCAACTCCTCCCTGCCTCTCCTCTATCCATCTTAACTAGCGTGAAATGACAGCGTCGCCTGACCTGTCTTTCTGAGGTTTGGTTTTCTTTTTTTCATTTGATTCTATCCTTATTGTGCCAAGCGCAGGTCTTCCTGCATTACATTTGCTCCTTTCTTTGCTTTTAACCTGTTCACGTGCTGCACCTGTGATTTTCTTATGTTTCCCTATGCCCTATTATTTCGCTGCATTTCTGTTTTGTTTTATATCAGAACTATGTGTGTGAGGACTCGGGTATGTAAGCCAGTGTGTTCGAAAGCATTCACTCTTAAACGTGATTACTCAACAATGCGTAATTTTACCGACTTCCGAAGTTCGACTATCTATCGACTTTAAAGCACACTAATGTGCCTTTATCGGTTTTACACTTTCTGCCAATCATCTCTACGTCAAATTTGATGTTATTAGATTTAAGGTTACGTTTTGCAAGGGAGTGACACCTAAAATATTGAACTTTCTCCTATTGCACTTTTTCTGGGATACGGTTATTCTCTAAGCTTCCCGAAGCCTTGTGGTCAGTCTTTGTCGGTTCCACCACATATTCCCTTCTTTTACGTAAATTATCTTACCTCGCATGGTCTGTTTTTGCGACTGTGACCTTACCTCAGCTGTCTCTTCCTCTGGTCGCTTTTACCAACTCCCGAACTTCTCATTTCAGCAAACCTACTTCTAATTTTTTCTATTTCTTGAATCATTTTCACATCTGGAGATGCATTCGGTGGTCACGGAAATGCATTCGTTTGGTAGCGGTGTAGTCCTTTCGTCAACAACTTTTTCTACGTTACCGTCTGTGAGGCTTCGTTTCTTGCCCCGGTCGACTCCCATAACCCTTTTGTTTTATCAACCACTCACCTTACCGTTGGATGGGCTCACGTCCATTTGCCTATTTACTTTAAATTCCAAACTTTAATGGTCTGTTATTTACGCAGCCGAATCTTGTAGTGCTAGTGCTTTATTTAAAATAATAGGTACTTACCACAGTAAGAACTTTCTTCCCTAGTGTTCCCATGTATCGCTGGTGGAAGTGAAAGTACCAAACAACATGACAAATTCTATTTGACTCTGCCTGTTGTAAGATCATTCCACTCGTAAGGTGGATTGCAGCGCTGACGCAAAAATGCGATAAACTGACAACGGCTATTGAGCTAGTGATGGCTAGTGGACTAGTCCCATCTCAATTAACTACTACAGAACTCGGGTCGTCATGCTTAAGCTCATGCTTTGAACCAAGTAGCCAGGGCAAGTGCAAAATCCTTAGCACACGCCATCGAAGCACTTATGACTAATGGTTGCGGTCATAGATTTTACAGCGCGCTTCTCATGAAAGCGATCTCGGCGTGCTCGCGCTTGGATCTTTCAGACAGACCGAAAGAGCATCAACACTTTGTTCTGCGTGGGGCTCTCAGAAAGTTCAACACCTCAGTCTTTCCGTAAATGCTTGGCGCGTACTTGAAGTTTCACATGGAATACGATACACAACCCTAACAAACTTATCAGTAACACTTCCTCTCTGTACTCAAAAGTGTACAACACGACTAAAAATAATATAGCTTTGGTCCACTTCTCCTATTAGCAGGCTGAGAACTCCTCGATAGTACAGCGGACTTTATGGGCTTCTGCGGGGAGGTCTCCTAATGTTTTAATACTTACTTTCTTTACTGCGGCTAGCTCCTGCAGCAGGATGAGCCGGCTTCATAAATGTCGCGGATTGCAGCTGCCCAGGCGCGGCGTTCGGCGACAAGCTGCACGCAGATACTGAACCAATTATGTTTCCACTGACGAGCACCATGCACAACATGGAGTCTCGGAAGATCGACATCCGATTTCTGTGCAGCAAGCTACGTTTTCACATGTCCACCACGGCGACGACACTAATCCTGGCAAGGCGAGGACGCAATCACAGCCCTAGTGAAGTCAATGTCCGGTCTGGGGAGCACGTGGCCGAAACACCGAAGTCTGCGGCGTTGAATGTGAGTGCTGAGAGCTTCGGAAGATGATAAGAACGCTTATGAATTTCGCCATTGTTGCTACGCTCATGCCACTGCGTTTACAAATTAGCCTTAGACACCAATTTTCGAAGAATTCCAGCTTCTGGGTGTATTTGGATTGCAGCGCCCATGTTACGCAACCATAGAGTAAAATAGTACGAATGATTGTTGAGAATACTCGGATTTTCTTACTCAGACTTCTTTCCCTCTTTCGCAACAACGTATTTAATAGATCTTGAGAAACTACAACCACCCTTGCTACTATCCTTGAAACAGCTAAAACACTTCTTTGAGCAAACATCAGTCCAAGCTGGCCGCGTAATACGGCTGGCTGTGATGTCGACGAAATATTTTCTCCGTTCGAGTATCACCACTCTGGAACTCCATCCCAGTGCATGTATTTTTTGCCCCCATCGCAACGCAATTCGAAGGCGGATTTGATGACACACTGGCATATTTACAAGCTGATATTGTCTTCGCCCATAGAAGGATAACATTGGCGTTGAACGAACTCTGAACCGTATTAGACTCCCCTTCCAATCCGAACTGGATTACATACATTTGTGCTACTGCAAACCTCTTGATGAGTTCCGCTTCATGCGCCCTGTTTTGTCGATAATTAGTTTTCTTCTCCTAATTTCACGCTAACCATCCTGCGGGACCTGTCGAGCACTTGTTTCTTTTTTCGGTAAGCACTATTGCTCAGTTGCTCCATCTTGACCATCTTCTACCAACGCATCACTAACACTGCCACCATGATTCTTTTTTGACGACCACTTGAACCTACTGCAAAACGACTTCAAGCATACACCAATTCCTGTTGTAAAATACACTTTTTAGACTACAGTTTCATTTTGTTTTGGCGTTGAAGCATAACCCTACTTAAGTTTACAGTTACGGATGGATCATTGAAACGGGGTACAAGATTTACTCCGTCACTTGAGCTAGTCTCTGAAGCTAAGTTTTACATCATGTGATTGATGCGTTGTCATTTTCGCATTGGCTGTACACATTTACTGGGCTATGAGTTATCCGCTGGCTGACTTCGCACTTATGTTCGGTGCAGATTCCTCGATATAGTAACCGTGATATTTCGTTCGTCTCGAAAGATACACATTGTCCATGTTCTTCTTTTGTAGGTCTATACATTTACGGAAGGTTCGGACGTTTGTCAGATTAAATGGAGTCCATTAAGGTATGTGATCCTGTAGTAGCTAGGTTGGTAATGGATCCAGGAATTTGGCTTCGTCGTTATATGATTCTACGGAAAAGTAGAGTTCTGTATTACCATGGATATGTCTAAAGCTGTTATAAAATTGTTGAAAGGACGGAAAAGAAGTGCGCACGAAGCTTCCATAATACCATTATGTGTTGGCAACCAGCGTTGGTTCTTGTCTAGCTGGTTATGGCCATTTTACTCTCGATTGGAAATTTTTAATTTCGTCCTTCATCTGTTGATGCCTGCAAATTGCTTGAATTTTGCCTCAAACTTTGCACCGTGTTTGCTGTCCTTCAATTACTCTGCTTTCCTGAGTTAACCGATCAGATGGGACTTTGCGTCCCTTGTAAGTAGTTCTTATAGTAAAAATACGCTAGTTTGCCTGTTAACTGCAGCATGAGTCGCTCCGAGCATTACCCATGTTTGGCATTCCTACCCACGCAGTGGTGGCTATTTCTGCGTACCTGGTAATTCACATTTTACCAGTCGTTCACCAATTTATTCTTCTCTTTCACGATCGATTTCGATTTTTCAGTGTAGTGCTTTGTGCACTTTGACGCTCATACGCCCTCTGTCTGCATACATCATGACGGCTCGTTTGCCTGCAACACTTGAGCATACTTTTAACCTGATGACTCGCGATTCGAATGTTGCGCAACGCCATTGGAGTTCCGTAGGTTCACCAAGGTAGCTCACCACTCTGACCAGTCGTACCAACTCTGTGCACACTTCTAGAACTTAGCGGGGATGATAAAAATTATTTAATGCATCTAACCGGAGTGCTACCATCCTTCATAAGCAATACTTGCAATGTCTATAGACTCCAGAGTAGCCTGCGGAGCATCTGTAATCTTCTTCGACGTAGCTTCTCTTTTTTCGCATATCGATCTGCAACTGACAGGCATCTCATCACAGCTCGCTTCAGTGATTACCAATGGTTGGCGACGAAAATGTGCATCGAGGCTTACTGGACTGCGTATTACAATCCTACCATTTTGCGCAACTACCACTAGTCGCTCTCCCTCTGGTAACACTGCCTGATCTCCCGCACCTACGCAGACTATAACCAGTACCCTTTGAATTAGAAAGCCCAATTCTTATGCCAAAGGGCAATCAGCTGACCAAACGACGAGTGCTTCATTGTAATCACTAGTGAGTGAGTAGCCATGCGACGAGCCATGCCGGCGATTCGGTGGTATGGGGGAAAGGACATCACTCGGCACTTCCCATTCTAGACCAGTCGAGTAAGACATAACTGGAATATTGTTCCGATGACTGAATTGAGCGAAGTTCTCTTCGTTGTTGCACCTCGGTTTACATTGAGATTGCGTGCCGCAATCCACTCACACAACTGGTGCCTCAGACAGAATCTACATGGACTCTTCTCGGTCAAATGTGACAATTATTTACTAATGCTCAATAAGAGCATGAGTTCCGTGTCTTGATTATAAATCTGTGCTGTTCAATCACGGTCATTTAGCGATCACATCTCAGTTGCTCAACAGTGTTGACGACATACAACCCACAACTAATTTTTTGACTGGAAAATCCTCTCCTTTTCCTGTACGTTTAAGTTACGAGGACGATGAGCGGCAACCACTGGTTTACGGCATCGGCTAACGCTCACGAAATAATTCTTCGGCAGTAGGTACCTACTTCGTCGTCGTGCAATGCGTTGCCAACAGAAGAGGAACACCCCTTCTAGTCGTTTTGCCGAGTCGGATATCTTTGCAGCGCTTAAACCACAAACCCTACGCTCGAAAACACTGCCAGCGCCCAAAGAACGAGCTGTTTTGTCTTGTGTACTTTGTATATCTGATACGGCAACTAAGCTACTCGAAAAACTCCAGAATGTTTCACCAGTCAGTTACCGCTTGCAGGAAGCTTTATACATATTTATCATTATACACGTTAACTAAAAGGTCGAAAGCAACTCAGCTATTGTGCTGTAATACATAAGAAAGGAAGAAAAAGGACATGCAACCGTGACACACCAACTGAGTTACCACCAACGAATGGGCATCGTTCTTGAAAGTTACCAGTCGGTAGTGTGGCGCAAAAAATATATTATGTGAAATTTATAATATGCTAAGAAACAAGATCGTTGTTATAGGGAGGCTAAGAGGGATGGGGTGGGACAACGGAACTCACAACACGAACGCCATTGTGGTCGGCTCCTAGCGATATCAGCAAGTGTATCCAGCCAACCATGTTCATCGTCTTTCGGACCCAAACCAGGACGCCGAGAGGCTCCAACCGAGGCCAACTTCGAACTAAGGGCCTACATTCCTCTTGACCAAGTCATTGCTTGACCACCTCTCCTCTTCACCAGATGCACTAACTGCAACGTCCTGAGGATGATAACCCCCAAACGGTGATGACGCTTTTGTAGCTAAATGATATAAAGTAAATAAATCGTCAGCTGTACGCCGTAACGGCGCTTTGCTGCCGTGCGATCACCATCAGTCGCACCTGGGCTGATTATACCGCGAGGACACCCGCTCCCACGCGGGTTCGGTAACCGGTCGAGCCAGTTGGAAACCAACCAAACACGCGAGGTATTAACACTGATCCACTGCCTATCTTAGCACGTTGCGGTGATGGCCGTGTTCCTCACCCGAACAACCCATTGTCAATTTTGCATTCGGTTACCGTTTAGGCTCTCTTTTCCCCCTCTGTTATCGTATACCTTATTGTTTTGGAACTTTTTTGTACCGATACTTGACCTATTACCTTCATAGGAATAGCGTTTCCCGGATTTTTTCTACGTTGTGGGAGCGGTTCTATGAAAATTTTGCGTTCTCAGATTTTGCAGACGTTTCTTTGTCATACTAGATTACATTGTCAGTGCGGCTTCAACTGCCCATTCCCCAGAGCATAGTAAGCGGATTAAGCCCTTGAAGCCATACTGATGATCTTGCCTAGTCTGGCAACAAAATGTACGCGAACTAATCGTTCAACTCGGAGAACAACGAACTTCGGATATTCTCAACAATTTATAACGTTGTCACTCACCTGCTACTCAACTACTTGTTCGCTCGGTCTCCAAAAATGTTTTTTTTGTGCCTTACGGTTGCAACTGCTACGTTAGTTTTCTTTCCAGACTTTTATCGCCATGCAGTGTCATTAACCCTCCTCAATCCACACAAAGTCGGAATCTTTTCCTCCCATAGGGAAGCCTGGCTTGGCGTTTTATCTGCTGACTGCAATTTCGTTAAGCTATACAGTACTTATCCTATGTTTCAACAATCCATGGAGGAATCCGAACAAGCTCCGTTGGAGCACGTTGTTTTCCGTGAGTGTTTGTTTCTGATCTCACTCATTCGACTAGCATATGGGTCTCACATTGTTCACACTTAGAGATAACTTACTTGTGCTTTTTTATGCCCATTTTGGCCAATGCTTCTCTCATTTCCGCTTTGTCGATGTGCTCTTACAAATGGCCACACTATTTCGTTTATCTTGTAGTCTTTACAGTTTTGCAGTTTGTTACCCCCTCCCTAGATGGCGCTTTCTATGTAACCAACATCTTTTTTTCGATCTGCACTGTAGCGCAATGATAACGTGGGTGTGTACGTGGCAATTGTTTTCCTCTTGACTGTTTCCAACGTCGTCAAACATTCCCCACGTTTATGTTAGAATTGATTTTATTTGCTTTCCTTACTCTTCTACTCTGCATGAGAATTCGGCTTTCTTAGTACTTCAGCTCTGACTATCCTAATCACTAAGTTCATTATTCTTTACCTCAAACTATTTGTTTCCATTCGCTGCGCAGCATGCGGCAATTCTCCCAGCCCGATCGTCTCCTTCGCTTGGCATCCCACGTTTGCAGGCTGTCTGCTGACCTTCGATAGAGACGGACGCCTTGACGTAGCACAGTTGGTCGACCGTTCAGCGCTTGTGAGTACTTTTACTTTCCCCTTGAAGTGAATAGTTGCGATCGACTCGTTACTCAGTCCGCAGGCGCATTGCGTCTGGCTAAACTCATCAGTGTTCGGCGCTGCTATAACAGTTGCTCTCCCACCCTCGTTTTTAGTTACCTAATTTAGTTGAAAGTAGGAAGACCATCTACTTTTATGTTTCCACCTGTAGTCTGGTTGAGTACTCTTATCTACCCGATTTTTTTTCTGAGTCTGAACACGCACTTTCGTACCTCTCAGTTTTACATTTGAACCGTCTGTTACGCATTCACCGGAACTAGGATGATACGTCAAATTTACTACTTTATATGCAAGTGCGTATTGTCTGCAACATTGTTGTATATTGCCTCAAAGCAAATGTAGTTTTAATTGTAGATGTTTGTGAGTAGGGTAAAGTTCGTAGAAAGTAGAAGTCACGATTAAAACTCACACACAATAATGTGCCTCGACGGGGAGTCGAACCCCGGCCCAACGAATTTCCGGTCCGCTGCTCTACCACTGAGCTACCGAGGGCTGACGATTAGGTGCGCAAGTTTTAATACATGACTTCTGCTTGGTGCGTGAGTAAGCCAATCTGCAACACCAGGACAGATACTGTGAGCTCATTGACAATACGTCGCGCACCAAGCAGAAGTCATGTATTAAAAGTTGCGCACCTAATTGTCAGCCCTCGGTAGCTCAGTGGTAGAGCAGCGGACCGAAAAATGTAGTTTTATATGAGCATCGGAATGCAGTGCGTTCAGGCTGACATCACAGCACACATTTTGCAGAAAGTGACTATTCGTAACAAATTTATGCCTATCCCCCACGGTCACCCCTGACTCAGTGACTGAAGCCACTGACTCTTTTGGTCAGCTCGTAGGTTCGGATCTAACTGGATCCGGTATAATCAGGCTGCCGATGTGTTTCAATGAGGCGAATTTGCCGCCCAGCACTTTTGCGGGCTACGCTAACCTCAACCATATTCATTTGAACATTTGCTCTCCACAACACTCTATTCTCTAACGTCGAATGCATTGGTCATTCCAGTTCTAGATTACCAGTCACATCGCCTATCCCGTTACGTACTCCGTTTTACCCGTCCACTTGATTATGCTCTATCTTTTACTATAATTCTACGAGGATGGCCAAAAGTTAGATGTGATTGTCAGATCTCGTTGTGCTTATCTGCAGTGTATGAATTCAACTCTTCTTTGCGAAACCTTCAGTTTAGTACAGTCTTTTTCTGCCTCTACAGTCTTGGTCACCACAGCATTCGTTGCTCTGGTCCTACCGTAACCATTGGTTCAGCAGAGATCGTTTGGGTTTAAAGTCTAGTCACACAAGCCGGGATGCTACTTACGCCCTCCATCTCGCCAACTCCAGTTTTTTGGACACCAGCGGCTGTGTGTGTTCAAACGAGCAAGCTCTAATCGCAGGCGATTTTCCTAAACAGCATGCCTCTCTAGATCCGTCTTCTGGGATTGGCTTTCACCTTGGTTGCGACATTGCCATCGTAATGCAACGCCGAGCTGAATCGGGTTACGGTATTATGGTAAGTTCTTATTTTCCTGCTCCTGTTGATTCAATATCCTTCTTTTAAGGTGTACTATTTTCGTGCCTAAGTATGTTAGCGAGCTTTCTTTAGACCTTCATTTTTTCTCCAATATGGTTAACGCTACGCTTCTTTATACCTCATCGGCGTTTTTTACGCGCAGTTACCACGTTTAATTTCTTCATTGCACACCAATCAAAATTTTGCGATAAATCTTATTTCAGTCACCCTTTGCATTGTTGCTTTTATAAAAGGCCACTGCTTACATATCATTTCGCCAGTAGAGTAGAATGCATTGGGGTAATGTATAGCTGTGCATATCCGGCTTAGGTGCTAATTAGTATTCCTCAGAAATATATTACTCAGTGGAATTGGTAAACGGCGCAACCATTTGCTACCGTTTTAGACACTTTGTTAGACATTGGAGTCACGTGTCCAGGTCAGCTTTCCCCAGAACCATTTTTCGCAGTTATCTGCTCGCTTCATAGTGTTGTTACTCATACGTTCCGACTAAGTGAATCACCACCATCAACAGCACTACATCAGCTGTCTAAACTGATGCCTCTCCACCGTATATCCATAAGTACCCACGGAACGATGAATAACAAAAGGATGGCCTAGCGTAAAACATTCATCAATGCGCCAATACCTTGTCAACAACATACCATCACATACAGCTGGCTATCGTGCAAAGACAAGGTGGGATCAACGAAACAGCTTCCTTGTGGATTTCACTGCCTCGCATCATAATTAGTCATTACTCCGCGGATAACTCAGCACCAAATCCACCTTGAACAAGCAACCCGACTACAACACAACAGCAGACGCGCCACTGGTGTCGGTTGCGAACCATGTCCTGTGACATCTCCAGCTTAGCACAAGGCGGGTCACGTGGACTCCAGCCTGAAAGGCGAGACGGATCAGCAGCACAAAGTTTGGTACTCAGTGACTCCATTTCACACTGCCAAGTCAAATTCTTTCCACCTCGAGTCTTGCGCCACCCTGCCTCTGGCAGACAGAACAAGGACCTCTTCGGTAAGCGGTGACTGAACATACGCAACTTATTCAGCGCTACCTGTTGTTCTAAGGAACTAGCTTGGGTATCATTTTCTATCACTCGCCTATGCACATCGTCGTTTCGGAACGCTGGTACCACCCGACCCCAGCAATGCTCCTGAGGTAGCAGTGCTCAATTACTTGAAGGCACCTCAGTTCCTCAGACCGAAGGGATGAAGTATCACTCCCACAGGCTAGAATGGCCCTCACTGTGGCCTCTTAAAAGCAGATTTCAAACCGAGGAAAACCGCTTTCTGGTGCTCCAAATTTCGTAGATTCAGGAAGGTAGTTCTGGCTTTTGAAATGCGTGAACTTACCTCAGTTGCTATACGCCCATCGTTTTTGGATCGACTGCCAGGGTAAGTGTATTGATCAATTACCTCGAGTCCCTCGCTATCCTGGGTCTAGGGTTCATCAAGTGGCTGGTGGTCCTGCAGTAACATTTAGCACTTTGAAGGTACGAAGACCATACCAAATAATGGGATCACCCTAGAGAGGCTATTCACAGTTGACTGGGCCTCCCCACGATCGTCAAAAAGCAAGACGATATCGTCCGCATAATCAAGATCAATTAGCTTTTCACTAGGCAGCAGCTCAACGCCTGCATCGTGAGATCCCGCAAGGGAGCACTCCTTGATGGAGTCCACAACGAAGTTTAACAAAAATAGAGAAATTGCGCCGTCCTGGCTAACGTTACTTGTTGTTGGGGAGCTCCCTGATAAATCACCGTAGACCCTGACGCTACCTGTCTAGTTCGAGTACAGGGAACCTGCTATGTTCACATATTTCATTGGGGCGCCCTTTCGCACGACCATCTCGAACAGAATGGATCGGTCGACCGAGTCTAACGTACTTTTGAAGTCCAGCAACATGGCTATTGTCGGCCTCCGGTACGTGTGATGCTACTCTAACACCTTTTGCGGAGTGAATATCTACACAGCTCCATCCTGGGTAAAAACATGCATGCTGTTCCCTGATCCGGAATTTTCGTTCCGCAGTGAGACGATGAATGGGAATTGAGACCAGCAATTTTTTCACTACTGGCGTTTGACTAATGACTCTGTGGTTGGCCCAGTCGGTGCGACTGTTCTTCTTGTATGTTAACACTATGATCCGTTCACCCCAGTTAGCTAGGATAGCCTCTTCCTACCATACCCATTCAAAACAGGTCCAGGGCTTTGCAGATGACCTAACCACCATCTTTAAATAGTGTAGGTGCGTTGGAATCCGGGCCAGCATTTCGAAAGCAATCAAGAGCTTTAATCGCATTTCGGACCCCAGGTAACCGAACTGATATTTTCACCAAAACACATTGAAGACAGATTGCCTTATGTCAAGTTTTTTTATTGTACTCACCGTTCTCATTATGGCACACAATAAAATTCTATGCATGCGAAAATTTGCACGCTAATCAAAGTGTCATAATCAAGATCAAAACAATCGAATTGATTACCACCAAACTCCATTGTAATTATCATAGTAATTATCCTAGCTGAAGATAAGAAACCCACCCCAGCCAACTGTGCGGCGATACAAAAGTTATGACATACTAGCTAACGTGATACTGAACATTACGAAGTACAAAACTACCAAACAAGTAATGTACTGCTAAGTGTAATGTTATCAACCTAGAGTAAGATCGTCGTTGTAGGAGTAAGCTTTGCGTTAAAGGGGGACAAAGATACTCACAATGCAAACGCTACTGACGACGATCTTCTCCATGTCAACTAGTGTATCCAACCTAACATGTTCATCGTCCTTGAAGACCTTGCTTTGCATTCGGGAGATGTCAAGCGACGCCTAGTTCGGAGTGAGGGACCTCATTTCGCTTGACCAAGTTATCGCTTGGTCTCCCTCCTCTTGTTCCATCCAGACCCCGGTAGCGCAAAAGCGCAAGTCGTGAAAGTCGGTGTACTGGCATGCGCAACACATGGTCCAGTCATCGGAGCCTAGTGCGTGAAATAACCATGCTGAGCGATTACCTCGCTTTTCCTTCACCATTTAATCGTTGCCGGACATGCTTATTTATCACGCAGTGTTCTAATCAGACATGAGCTAAACTGTTGGTAGAGCAATGATCGAATCTAACTAGCCTCTTTATGTCTGTCGATCTGATAAGCTAGGTTTCACAACTGTACAGGAGAGTCGAACATACGGCCGCATTCTAAACTCTACTCTTCAGGTCGAAAGTGATGTTGCGCCTACGCCACAGATGGCAGAGACTGACAAAAGCACCTCTGCCTTTTGCTGTACGGTTTGTGTTCTCATCTTCTATTCCACTGGCCCTAATATAGCTGCCAAGGTACTTGAATTTCTGGACGGCTTCTAACTGATCTCCACCAATGGTCAACGCAGGGTGTGTCCCTGCGAATATTGGATGAGCATATTGCATTTCGAGGGAGTAAAGCATATGCCGAAACATTTGACAACAAGTGCTACTCTGTCTAGGTGTCACAGATTAGGGCAATGCCGTCGGCATACTCCAACTCGAAAAGCCGCCCACCAGGAAGCAGCTCCACATCTTATAGGTCGTGTCCTGTGAATACCATTTTCATGAATTCGTCGATGGGAAGGTGATAGCGGGTAACCTTGTCTCACACCGCTGGGGATATGGAAGGGCGGCGATAGTTTGCCGTATGTCCTCACTTTGCCCGACCTATGTGCGTACAGCATCTTCATAAGATTCACGTATTTATCAGTCACACCTTTCCGCAGCAGATATTCTCAAAGAGCACATCGTTCAACCGAATCGAAGGCACCTTTCATGTCGAGGAAAACAACCATGTTTGGTCGCCTATACATGTGGTGGTGCTCCAAGAATTGGCGTAATGTGGAGATGTGGTCAATGCAGCCCCGACCTCGACGAAACCGGCTTGCTTCTCACAAATCTGATTTTCATGAGTGTCAGTTAGTCTCTGGAGCCAGACAGAGGCAAGCAATTGAGATCGGACTGATCACCCTGTGATTGTCGCACTCCGAAGGTAACCTCCCTTGAAGATTGGGACTATAACGGAGCGGCTCCAGTCTGTTGGGGGAGTCTTTTGCTCCCACAACGTCACCAGTAAGTTGTGCAGTTCACCTACAAGAGCAGGTCCCTGAAATTGGAGAGAGCTGCAAGAAGTCTCTCTTCTCCTGCGGTTTGGTCAGTTTCAACAATCTAATATCATGTTCGACTAACACGCGTGAGAGCGTATCCAGTAGGACGGCCCCAAGAGTAGGGCGATCAATGGTCAATCAAGGAGCTGGCAATTCTGCCTGATCAAACTATTCGACGCGACGCTCCAAAGTGTGGATTAGCTGTCCACTCTCGTCGCATATAGTTTCGCTAACACCAGGTTTTCTGTTTTACGTTTTGCGTATCAAACGGTTAACAAGGTCACCAAATGTCTCCATTTCTGATGCACCATCAAACCACCAGGCTTCGCGGCGTCTCTTCAAGTCAGCACGCAGTTTTACTCTGAGTTCTTCGCGAGCCTCGTTGCGTTTGCCTCTAGCCGGGATATGTAGGTGAGCGTTTAAAAATCCCAGAGATCGCGTAGAGACCCAGTGTCAATGTTGGCGGTTTGATTTGCCACATTAAACATCCCTGTTGCTAATAACGTCTTGTGCAAATGCGGCCAGTGATCTTCAACTCTGTTCAGAGAGCTTTTACTCAATCCGCAAGCCTCCGTACTTTGATACGCATATATGACATCTGGCTTCGCCAGTTGCTTAGTATTTATGCCCTCACAACGCCATAACATACTGACAGGCCGTCTCATACGCATGCGTCGTCTGAGTCTACACTCGTGCTCTCAATTCAACGGCAGTTTTGTCGCACTCTCTCCAACGGTATTTTATCTCGATGTGATCAATTTGCGTCCATGGCTAATCCGAGGCTGGCGGACCCCATGTCGCTCTTTTTCGAGTGCTCCCCTAGAAATGAACGTGCATCTTCACACAAGTGCATCAACCGCTCACTGTTATCATTACAGCAGCCGGTACCTTCTTGGCCGCTTAGATGCACCTCATCAATGGACAATTTTCCAACTTGGACATTCAGATCGTCAGCATGCACCACAGAATCCGTACTCTTCCCCAGATAAATGAACTCACTCAATTGTTCATAGAGTCCATCTTTCATCGAGTCAGTGTTACTGCTTGTGGGGTGTAGGCGTAATGACGAACGAGTACCGTTTGTCCCGCGCGACTTCGGAGCTTGGAACGGGCCAGCCAATCTGACGGCGCACATCCGGCTGTTGATTGGGATCCAATCGACCAGGGCAGCTTCAGCTTGGGGACTCAGAGCAATGCCCACACTGGCTTGACTAGCGTTTGAACCTTCGTCATCTCCATACAAGTGCAATGAAAAAGTGCCGTCAATGTCGCATGTGAGGACCGAATGGTAAACACGAGGCTAGAATTATGAGTGCGGGTTTCCGAGAAGCAGCTGATATCGATCGTTGGGGTCTCTACTGTTCTGGCATAGACTGTCTGTTGGTCAATCTATAATGAAGTGCGCACCCTGAGGTGTGTCATTCTAATGGAGGATCGAGGGCTCCAAAGAGAAGCGGATAGACTGACGTATTCCGCGTGGTTGAACATGGACTTGTCGACTGGACCAGAGCCAGGCCCTGCGATTGCGAGTTGAAACTGTAAGACAAAGACCTATTGTAGTAAGATAATGGAGGACTAAGAATTTGAGGATTGAAAACAGGGGGGATAAAAGTAAAGTCGGAGCAAAACGATATGGATGAAAAGGTGGGAACGCTTGAGCAGTAGCATCCAAACCCCTATCCCGCTTGCTGGGTGCGGCAGGTAAGGCACAGTGGATTCTTCTCTACGACGGTTAATACGTCAAGGTATTGTTTAAAGAGAAATTTTTTGTATTGCGTGTGCAAGGTGCCGTCGGTTGCCCAGGCCTAGACATGAGATCATTTATGGTTTTCAACTAGAGCCTTTGGTTCAAAAACCTGACTACATATTGGCGGGGTTTGGCACTGGGCTACAGAGAGTCCGTTTTACGGAGTAAAGTGGCATCCTCACTTCAACCTCCAACTTGGAGGACCGGGGGCTGAGTTTGTCTGGCCAATCTGGTATCAGTGGCTCTGAAGGTGCGGTGTAGCTCGCATGCAAACCTTCGCACCACATAAAGATCCTGTCTCGTCGTGACGGCCTAAAGACAATCGATAGGCTCAGCCCGCGGGCGCAATTTGACCACGTTAGTGATCTTCCGCCATGATCTATGGGGAGATGCGGGTTGGTTTAAGGCGAAATTGTTGTATACCTCCTACCGATTTCTGAATACGCCAATAAGCCAGAAATGTTGCCGGAAAACTGAACGCCTTGCAGGATCGTATTATTGAAATAAATGACGCGTTATCTACTTGAGCCCTATAAAGATTGGACTTTGCAAAAATGAACATTAAGTTTATTTTTGTGGATAAACGTGAGTGCCTGTCAGACACGACATCGGAGAATAACGTCTTGTTGGAGAATACGGTGGCAAGACAATTTCAAATCCTCTTATTACCTAGATACGTCACTGACTCGCAGTGCAGACAGCTGAATTCGTTTGGGACGCCGACACCGAGAATGATGGACGCCCCCAGGTTACACAAGCCAAGTAACCCACTGCGTCAGAGTATGTGCATGAATAAGTCGCTCTGTCGCAACGTTGCTCGCTGGCTCGGTAACTCCTAGGTCCTCTGCGTAAACTGACCACGCACTGCCTGAAAGGCTCCGTTGAACTAGCGGAGACACTGAAACAATACTCACTGGGTTCAGAGTTCCTGTGCTCTGTAGACGTTGACTCTTTTACAAACGTCCCCCTTCAGGAAACTATTGACGATTTGTTCTATTTCATCCTGCGCTAAAACATGGAATATTTGAAGTGGGTGATTCTACTTCGCATACGGCATGTGCTTTTTGAGTTTGAGAGGACGGCATACAAACAGATCGACGGAGTCGCCATGGAAAGATAACTTTCTCGGCTTGATCGGAAAACAAGTTGCTGCCAATAATGATGAAGCGAAATTGTACCAGCGGTATGCGCATGACATTCTTGTGTATTCTAGTAGCGAACATGTTACCTGGTTCTTTACCACTAAATTCAATGCACTCCAATTTATCGTTTTCCCATGAGATGCAACAACACGGCGGCCTGTCATTTTTGGATATCCTCGTTAAGAGACGGAACAAAGTAACGCTACAGCACACACCTTTTACCGCAAGGCGACCTGAAGTGGACACTACCTTCACTTTCCCAGTTTCTCCCCGGTTTCATCTAAACGCGGCCTAGTGAAAGCGCTCTTCTACAAGGTCAGACGGATTTGCAGCCGAGAAATGTTAAATGCTTGAGAAGAGTTTCTGCACTGGACCTTAGTGTCGATTGAATATCCCAAAAAGTTCATCCAAGCTCACATCATACTCCTATAGAAAAACCACTGGTGTTAACGGCAGAGAATAAAGTTGTTTCTTTGGTTCTGCCGTTCAAGGGCGACCATGTGACAAGTGTCGGGCACAAGCTCCGGTCCGCCCTAACGCGCACATACGCGACTGACCAGTTGCGCCGTATACACACTTCCCGAAAACGTGCTTTGCATAACCATCAGAGCAGCTCTTCGGCTAGTTCATCCTCATGGGATTTATTTGTTCACCTACATTTGAGGCACAACTGACTGTTGATCGGCTCAGAGACTGGCTGAACACTTACCAAAATGAACTGGAACCGATCATCATCTATTACCAAGCACCTGATGACAACCGGTCACCATGTGAACCCTGAGAGTGTGCGTCTAAGGTTATATTACTCAACTGGAACCCAATAATATTGGTAATCAGTAAAGCGTTACTGAGTATGGTCTATCAGCCCGTGTTATGTGCACAGAAACTCTAAGGGCAACCAGTTAGATTGCCTTTGTTTTGATCATAACATTTCTATTGATGTGCTGATTTTTCTATGTATATACTTGTGTATGTGTTCTATTTGTGTTGTTTTTGTAACTGAGGAGAACAGTCGAAGTTTCGGCATCTCGTAATCTTTTTTTCCGCTGTGATGTAGGGGCTGAATGGGGACCCAATATTTCACATACACTGATCTCAAAAGTGCTCCGCCCAACGAGTCATACGGCGCTCCTTATTATGAATTAGTGCACTTGCTCTTTCTCAAATTGTCTCACTGGGACCAGTGGTAAGGGTCAGTTGCAAGAGCTTACGATAATTGCTCACTGCTCCCAACTCCTCCATATCTTGAACCCTACTGGTTTACAAAGCCTTGTCAGCACGCAGACTCTGCTTTATTTCGCACCTAATCTTCTGTATGGTTGCACCGTGCTCAGAGCGCGCCGACAGCTTTTTTGAATTCAAACAGGTTCATCGACCTATCAGATATCTGGGGAGACTGGAGCCGTGATTATATTAATATTATATAATAATATTACCTCAACTAGAGGATCTAGCGCGGTGCATGGTATAATTACAGATCATAAAACTGTTTGAGGGCCTGTGCCTCGGGCTCTCGCTTTGTTCTTGTCACTCGCTTTTACCTAATATTTTTTCTATGGGGCGGTTCACGGTCTTCTGTGCCTTGCAACTCCTTCGTCCATTGCTTATTTTTACCGCAATATCGGAACTAGTTTCCGCTTGCTGAATTTAAAATTCCGCGGCTTTTCCCTAGTTTCATAGTATTCCTAGTTCACTTAAAAGCTGCATTCGCGCGACATCCTGAGTTACTAGCTAATTACGGTTACCGAGATGTCTCCATGTTACAATTTTTGGTGAGTTCTTTACCTATTTTTCTTCCCAGCCCGATCTAGGCGCCTACGTTGCTATGTTCCACGATGATGCCGAACTTCGTTCTATGTGGTGCTGGATCAAATGTATCCTTTGTGATACCCATGTGTGTCAATTTCAGTGCTAAAATCGATTTTACTCTCTTCCTACACTCTTCCCTAGTTCTCGTCTCTTGTGTTTTCTTTAATTCATACATTCATAGATTTGCGCGATCACTCAAAGGATTTCGAGGTCCGTGGACGAGGTATTTCCGTTTGTCTGTATCCTGTTCACAGTTGACCGACGTTTTCTGTTTCTTTCAAAAAGCTTTTAGCAGATTTAAATTGAACTTCATCCCGATCTATTCTCCATCCCTATCTTATATCTTAGTCGGCGATCTCGATTGCCTCAAAATCGGCCGTTTAACAGAACACAATGAACCAGTCTCGCCTTCTCGATACTTAGGAGCTTTGGCGATTTTGTCTGGTCATGCTAGCTCTGGCGGGGTATGCAGCCCAAGCGATGTGATAGAAAACGCAGAGTGGCGTGGCCTAGATATTCGACTACCGTTTCCACGATATTGCAGCCCTGAAAGGTTGGTGATTTCGCTCTTCAGTTTTCCTTATTCTCGTTTATTTGGTACTATCCACGAAACTGTGCTCTTATTTCTTGAAGCCTACCATGTTTACTTATATTTTGTATATTAATTGTCTTCTGTCAACCATGTTTTAGTTAACAGTTCATTTTTGACCGGGTGCTTGCCTTTGCCTTCATAAACAACCCATCATCATCATCATCATACACCTTAGCTAGAGGTGGGAAACACCTCAGCTACTGTGCCGCAATACAAAGAAAAAGGAGAGAAAAAACAACTGGTGAAAGCTGGCTGAGCTACCGGTAACGGATGGGCATCGTTCCGGTTAGCTACCAGCCGGCTGCTGTGCACCCAAAAAAATTATTATGCAAAATTATATAAGGCTAAGTAATGAGATCGTGGTTGGAGGGGGAGGCTAAGAGGGATGGGGTGGGACAAAGAAACTCACAGCACGAACGCCACTGAGGTCGGCTCCTAGCCATATCAGCAAGTGTGTCCAACCAAACGTGTTCATCGTCTTTCGGACCCCAACCAGGGAGCCGAGACGCTCCAACCGAGGCCAGCTCAGAAGTGAGGGTCTTCATTCCTCTGGACCAAGTCATCGCTTGGCCACCCCTCCTCTTCTTCCATCCACACCCCCGGCGCGCAAACAACACACGTCGCGGAAGTCGGTGGGCTGGAATGCGTAGCACGTGGCCGAGCCATCGGAGCCTGGTGCGTGAAATAACGGTGCTGAGCGGTTCATTTCCTTTTCCTGTGCCGTAAACAAGGCGTCGAACACGCTCGTTACTCACGCGGTGTTCCCACCAAATGTGAGCTAAATTACGAAGGCACCGGTGGTCGAACGTAACTAGCCTCTTCAGGTCCGCTGCTTTAAGCGGCCAGGTTTCACAACCGTACAATAGGGTCGAACGTACTGTTGCATTGTACACTCTACCCTTCAGGGCGAGAGTGGTGTCGCGCCGGCGCCATAAGTGGCGAAGCTTAGCAAAAGCGCGTCGAGCTTTTGCTATACGATTCGTGATTTCATCTTCAATCCCACGGGCGCTGATACAACTTCCCAGGTAGTTGAATTTTTGAACGACTTCTAGCTGATCCCCACCAAGGGTCAGCGTAGGAGGCGGTCCAGGCCAATATTGGAGGAACGCTTTGCGCTTCGAGGGTGCGAAGCAAAGCCCGAAGTGACGGACAGCTAGTGCTAATCTGTCCAGTGCCGCTTGGCACGTTTGTGAGCTGTCACAGATCAGGGAAATATCATCAGCATACTCTAAATCAAGAAGTCGTTCTCCTGGGAGTAGCTCCACACCTTCTAAGTCGTGTCCTGTGAACGCGATTTCCATGACTTCGTCAACAGCGAAGTTGAAAAGGTAAGGTGACAGCGGGCATCCTTGTCTCACGCCGCTGGAGATATTAAAGGGCGACGACAACTTGCCGTAAGCCCTCACTCTGCCCGAGCTACGAGCATATAATGCTCGGATAATATTCCCATATTTCTCAGGTACACCTTTCCTGAGTAGACAGTCCCAAAGTGCATGTCTATCCACCGAATCGAATGCACCTTTGATATCGAGGAACACGACAACGGTGGGCCGCCAATATATGTGACGGTGCTCCAACAACTGACGCAAGGTGAAGATGTGGTGTCAATGCAGCTACGACCTCGACGAAATCCAGCTTGCTCTTCACGAATCTGGCTTTTACGAGTGCCAGTCAGTCTGTGAAGGATGACAGAGGCAAGCAATTTGGAGGCGATGGAGATCAGACTGATTCCTCTATGGCTGCCGCATTCCGATCGTGAGCCTCCTTTGAAAATTGGGACTATGATGGAGCGGCTCCAATCGGTTGGGACAGTTTCCTGCTCCCACAGTCTCACTAGTAACTCGTGTAAATCATCCACAAGAGCAGGTCCCCCGAATTTGAAGAGGGCTGGTGGAAGGTCATCAAGTCCCGCGGCTTTATTTAACTTCAACAGTTTGATCTCATGTTCGACTTCTGAGCGAGAGGGTGGATCCAAAGGAACAGCCCACGGAGCAGGGCGATCACTGGTCGGCGAGAAATCTAACAATTCCGACCGATTAAATTGCCTTTCAAAGTGCTCAACCCAACGTTCCAGGCGTTTTGATTTAACCAATTGCGCATTTATGCTACGGACTCGACTGTGGTGTATCATTTCCCCTACTCACGTCACCATGTTATCACCTGTCAAGAATGATGGGGCAAAATGGAAAAAGCAAGCATGCGGTAATTGAGTGGTTGGCTCCGAGGTGGTCAAGTTATGTAGACTCTATGATATCTGCTATCTGCCTGTTTAATAAGAAGCCAGTATTCCCTTGGGGCTTTACTAGCTTTCTTTTGCCTGCATAAAGCTGCATCCTTGGGTCGGTTAGCGACCGGTTTCACTTGTCTCCAGTGCGCTCTTTCCAATCAGTCTGTGTGTAGGTATTTGGTGGAATGGGATGAAAGGCTTTTATCCGGAGAGTTAGAGGTTACCAGGCGCTGTATCACAGGAACTAGTCACAGTTTGTCATTTCCATGTACACCTCCAAACTGGGTACCACTTGCGAAATAACTAGGACAAGCCCCTTACAATTTTTGGTTGATCGAAATGAAGGGGAAAACCTGACACACAGTCCGAAATACTCGACCAAGGGATTCACGATTTTTGTTTAGCTGGAGCATAGCATAAAACTTACTGTATGACCACTGGCATCCGAAAACCCTTTATTCATTTATTCCGTTGTCCTATCTATAAACAGTACAACTAAAAGGTATCAGCAACACATCGGTACCTCGTACATGCGCTTCCTTGTCATGTATCCACTGGCGGTTGCAGCTGTACTGGTGTACTACGAGATCGCATGCACGTATATGTCTACTCAAACTGGTGACCGCTGGATCACACGCCACGTGTCTGGTCCACTTAATCACCGAGCTGCCGCATTCTTTGAACGGTAGCTCTTGACAAGTTCTTTTGTTTCAACTGGAGCTGATTTTATCTCTGCCTGTTGTTCCCCCCCACTCGCAACACGTCACTGTTGTTTGCACTCGTTTCGTATGGGAATCAGCAAGATTGTAACGCGAACCTGTGTCTGTTGTTCCTCTGAATAACTACTTCACTCGGATACGTCTCGGTGTGAAACCGAGCACTTATCCTCACCACTTGTCCTTATCTTAATTCTCGAATTCATCTTCATTCTGACTTGCTGAAATAAGGCTCTCTAGATGCCTTTATCGACAGGCCCTTCCACTCTGCTAATCTGGACGTCTAAAGACTGCATTGTATCACAGCAGCCATATTTGACAGTGAACATCCCGTTGCTATGCTCCGAGTTACTATGAATCGTTATACTTTCCCTCTAACAATGACTATCCCTGATTCCTTACGTGTTGTCCACACAACATCCGTTCCCTTAATCCTTGCATGCGGCAATCCTAGCGATAAGCTCGTTGTTTAAAGAGATGATCTCTCCGTCAAGTACTTGACGTATGTTATCCTCCGTATCTTAAGAGTATGAATCTACCAGTATGAGAATCGTTTGCACAAACGCTGCTGTCGCTGCACTGCATCATCTCCAAATGTGATTTCTGTTCACTGAATCCATCGACCATGATTTACATGAAGGCCCTTCGATTTTTTTCGCGCAATTTCATCACTTTATCGAGCGGTCGTTCTGAGACACCGCCCAGCGAATCGCATCGATAACTTAACAATTCACCTGGAGGTTAGTAATATGCATGTATTCGACATGCATCCCCAATTCTAACATGCAGTCCGCTTCTTGCCAATCCCATTGTCGATTGGCTCTCCAAAACTCAAAATAAACTTTGCGCCGCGAGTCAGATGGTAGTATACATGGATAGATGATGGCTACTTCCATACTGCGCACGGATTTTATTATTGCGATTTTCTCTGACACTGTCCCACCGTGCGAAGTCGTCGGCTTGGGGTTATCGGCACAAACGAGAGGACCTCTCCGGAGGTGAGGTCAACACGATGTCACCCCGACTGTCATCAGTCGAGTTCAGCTTACGATTGTTGGCGAGCGACCATCAAACGCAGCGGGCGGAAATATACGTTGCTTACACAACGATTTCATCAGGCATGAGCAGGGCTACTTGGCCGCCGGCGGCTCTTATGCGCAGTGGTTATGGCTCTGCTTCATACTGTAAGCGGACACACTTCATCGTTGTGCTCCGTCTTTGATTGCTAAACTGACATCCTCCGTTTCTATGAATGCTGGAAGTTGTCATGACTCACTTAGGCGTTACTGTCGCACGCAGTTACGCTTTCGGTGGCCGTTAACATCTGGGAAGCAGTAGATCAACTTCACTGATTCACTAGTATTGGCTTGATCTTTATGTTGCCTTTTTACGGACCACGACGAACGTATATTCTCGTAATCATGTGCTACGCTGAGACTGGGCGAAAGGGCGCTGCATGGACTTGAAACCCTACCTGGCCAAAAGGAATACAGATACTCTAGGTCGAACACCGCTCCCTTCCTATTATGCACTATCTGTATCGGATAGCGCTGTTGCTAATTTGACCCATGGCAAGGCATTGTTTGGTGGTTACGAGGTAACAGGATGCTATCGGTTGATGCACGCCTTCAAATTAAGTGAATATAGCAGTTGCGAGGCTAAGTCCGATTACTGTCGTCGTTACGCAGTGCATCTACCCCGCGAATTTTTCCTCGCGGCGTTCTAGCGCCCATAAGGACTTATGTCATTCAGTGTAACTGACTTCAGTAGCCTAAGTTGGTAGTTGGTGGATGATTAGTTAAGGTATGACATCCGTTTGTGTGCGTTGGGGTCACTGCATGGTTAAACCTCAGTGAGCACAGTTTTCATTCCGGTGTTGCCTGTCGAACTACTTCAATTACAGCGCGGATGTTACAATGACTAATGTGAAACTAAGCCGTTGTTTACTGAGATAGTTCAAGCGCACCGTTCGTCTAGGTGCTTAAACCATACACGGGTTCATTTTGGTTTATCTGAAAGGATAATGTTCGTGACTGGCTAGAAAGAGAGAAAAACAATTTAGGAACACTAGAAAATTAATTTTTAGAGCATAATGTGAGATTAGAATCTCTGTACCATCTAATTCCATAGTTTGATTCACACGATAGTGGGAAGCATATGCATCTTGTATGTTTGAGCACGGCATTCATTCAGAGCGGGTTACACAAGGCTCTAACAGGTTTCGGACAATCAATGTGTACTTTTCCTGATACATATATGCAGCAGCCAATGATAGATAGGTTTCGGATTATTGACGTCTTATTGGCATAAGGTCATCTGACCAGTAACCAGCTCTTACGCTGTAGTAGTTCTGCTGTGCTCGTTGTGCCCGTGCTATATTACAGTTGAGAGGTTGTTGAGACCACGGCGGTCTGACCTGCCACAGCGCTGCTATCCGCTCCATTGCCGGTGTCATGTTTGCCAGCCGATGCTTGCAAAGCATTGTGCATATCTGATTGCAATACGAAATGCCACCAGCTGCTGTTTGAAAACAAACCTTTTGGTACCACATTGCAATGTCTTTCGGGCCCGAGTCGTCTAAGTTGGCTGAGTCATGTCTTTCGTATACCGATCAGCTACTTCGACACGCGGGCTACCACTGTTTAGTTGTCTACTTGTCTATGAACGTCTAACTGGCATCCTAACAACCGTTGGTTTAGGGACGTATCTATAGTTATTCATCTGTACTCGAGCCTCCGATTTCACTCTGAGCTTTTTGATATCTTGCTTCCAACCGTAAGTGAGAGCTCACTGTGGATGTGGTTTCAAGGGTCACACCGATTGAGGCACCTTGGTAACCATCCACTTTAACTTGTTGGTAGAACTAGTGCTTTTGACCTCGAACAGGCAGGCCCTACATTTTGCTCGTGTGGCTCCTGTCTGCTAGACGTGAATTGGCGCTTGCTGTTATTTTTCCTTGTATTGATTGCTCGCACCGAGTGGAATGCACGCTCCACTTAGCAGTACTAGTCGCACAGTTTGGCTCCACTTTAAGTACTAATCCTCATTTGTAACTGTCATCTGAAAGACTACATCAGGGGTCACTTTCTGTGTCACTAACGTTTGCATGCTTCTGAAGCAATATAATCTGGAGTTCATTCGTTTGAGTTGGCACCCCACCTCTCACTGTCACATAGATATTTATTGATCTTGCTCTTTCTTATTGGCTCTCATGCAACACTACGAGCATTGTATTTCATAAGCCTCATAACGGCAATTCGTGTAGCTGCTCCGTGTTTTCGAGACAGTCAGGAATAATTTCTGGCTCTAGTTACGGTCTTCCAGTTCTATGACCATCTTTTATAATTTTATCCTTTTTGAATACTGTGACCTCCGACATAAATGCTCGTTGCTCGGTTATCTGTCATCTTGCATTGTCTTAGGTGATCATAGGTGTTTTAGTCACTTACAACGCTTATCTTTATCCATTTTCACATTTTCTACGGTTACGGAATTAACACACTTCTCTTGATCGTGGATGAGTCGGTGTTGAGAGGAGCAACATCGAATCACCTCCATTTCGGATTCGGTCCCGTGCTCGCGGGGGCCGTGGTCTTAATATAGATTGCGTGTCGCAATCCAACCACACGGCGGTACTCTAACTCCAAATTTGAATTACCTTATGACTGATTGTTAACAGTACATTCAACGTCGTTAGTCTATCTGTACTCCGGAATGTTAACGCATTGACAATTCCCATTCAAATTGAACAACGCGCATTTTCCCACCTCGCATCATTATTCTTTTTTCGTCACTATTCTCCTACGATCTTCTGGGACGACTGCTCTTCTCCTTCTTCAATAGAGACACACACCGCTTCTCCGAATTTTTTGATTGATGTGATTCCCGGCATAATTTTTCACCAGTCCGCCGTAGCAATGTGTGCACGTATGTGGTGGCTGATGTGCATTGTTTACCTGATTCTTTTGCTCCATGACCCCTATACCATCTTCTCTCCCATTATTTAAACCTAGTAAATTGTCCTTTCTTCTTACTTACTAGTTGTTAGAACATATTTCCTCTTTCTTTATTCACTTCTTTCCAGGACATATATACTTCGTTTATGCATGTGGCGACTCAATGATCCGGAGGAAGTTCAGCGGCCAGTATTTGAGAGGTAATTCTATGATGGCTATGTCGCACAATTAAATTTTCCTATTCCTTCAGCTACGCCACCCCAACTGCTAGTGCCAACTCAGTCTGCACTATCTCGTTTTTATGTGATACGCAACATTACAAAGGTATCTCCCATTCATCAAAATTTTACAGCTTTAGGTTCTTTATCATACTTCGTATACAAGCGATAACTGTCCAATGCTTTGTTCATTTTTCTGCATTATCCCGATCAACAAATATCCTGTGCTTTATACCAACTTCAGTTTTGTAGCCATTGCTTCTACTCCGAGCGTATATTTGCCCTTGCATTTTCCTTCAGAACAAATCGGTTACCAAGCTGACGCTGTTTGGTCTAACAGAGAGCACTTCTTCCGTTGTTCATCTGGCACATTTTGTTTACTTGCCCGAAACTTAGCTTTCACACTTCCATTTTATTTATCTATTTCCTTCTCAGTGTTTGTGCCGAAGGGGATTTTGGCCGCGCGGCCACTATGGCATTATTCAACCTGAATTTCAACTGGGCTTTGAGCTTCCTTAATCGTGCTTCCGCGGGTACGCGATTTACTGTTGAACCTTTACTCTCTAATTTGATATTTCTCTTTTCACATTTTTTAATTACGGTATTCTTTTTTCAGCCTATCTGAGCTCTCAGCCACGGACCGAAGCTTCTAGCGCTTCGGCCCCCAAGGCTGCACTCACGCAAGAGGTTGGTCTTGTCACACTCGCCATTGCCGGATACGCAGACAGTAGCAATGAATTATGGAAAGTTACCTGCGCGAGCCTCCTAACTCGGTTGGAAAATCCTTATCTGCGTGCCATGTTCACATTCCTCACTCGAAATGGGAATGATTTTGATCCAATACTAGTGAGCTATTGCGGAATATTTTTGCAATTTCATTCCTGCTTGTATATGAGGTTTTTTTATTTCGTTTCTTGCCTCTGTCCTTTTGATGCGGACATTCCATTCGAATCTAAAATCTCCCTTAATTCATTTTTTGGATTCGCCAGATGTTCATACAATCAAGTCTCAAGCATTAATTGACCACTTGTCTTTGAATTCGAATCCTCTACTAATTTTGCTCCCAACACCGTGTTTTTTCGTCGATTTCAGCCTGTATTTCACCAGTGCGTGAACTAATTACGCTTCCATTTTCCTACCTTATGAACAGCCCTTTTCCTTGAAAATGTTAGGTTGAGCGCCTCTCACCTCTTCCATTAACTCACTAGTGTGGGCGATGAATCTGTCGGGCTACTCGTGTGAGTAGTTGTAGTTTATGCCTAGGATCTCTATCCCAGCAGCATGCCGTGTTCTTTGAATGCAGATTTCTTTTGATATTCATCTTGTGTCGATCACTGTTTGCGCTGTACATGCTGTCCTCTGCACTAGTTCTGTGTCCGCATTTTAGAGAGTTGCTAACCTTATCAGCAGCGTACCCAATCAGGGTTGGGGTTTACACCATTTGCTCTCACAGGTAATCCGTCAGCAGATCCCGACTGCTTTAAAGCAGTCGCACCCATCGGTTACAGTGGATGAGCTGCAAGTTCCAATGCGCCATCTACTTGTGTTTGTGAGTTAAATCATACTGCATTCAGATTATTCTGTGGAAATCTTGTTTTTTTTCTTGTTATTTTAAATCATACTGATTTGTTTCGCTGCCACAACTACTTACTTTTTTGGAACCACTTGATTCGTTTCAAAATGTTTTACTTCTTTGCACATTGCATAACTGCCTCTTGTTGTTCATTCCACTAACAGGTAGACGAAGGGCTTCAGCTTTGTGATCGCATTTCCTTCGCATGTCTGTATTTGGATGATAAAGAGGTACGTCTGCCTATCTCTCACTGTGTCCTCATTGTTACCGTGCACTGCGTTCGATTACCCCCAGTGATACGTTGTTCCACAACGTGTCATCGCTTGACTTCCAATGTGCATTCCTCCTTTGCTTTCAGTTGACAGAGTTCATCCGATCTTTATGCCATCGCATGGTCTCAGAGGGTCGCTTAGAGGCGGTTGTTCTTACTGGACTAATTTCTACCGAATTTGTCTCCCTCATTCAAGCCTATGTGAATCGAACTGGAGATGTTCAAACTGCCGCCATTGTAGGACTGTCTGCATGTCAGTTGGACACCGGCTTATCATCACACATCTCAGAGCCACCGGCCTCCTTTGCTTCTGTTACACCTTCTGAAAGGCCCAACATTTCGACAATTTCCACCGAAAAGAGCTCGTCTAATGCCAAACGATTGCCTCTGTTGCTGAAGCTAGGTGGAACTGCCCTGGTTTCCTGGGTTCAATGGTAGGTACTTTCCGCCTGCGTTTCCGTACATTTTGCACTTGTCTACGACGGTCCTTGTTTATAGTACCTCGAACTGCTCCGTTTTGCGGTCATAATCAAGACTTCAACTAGTCCATTTTATGGAGGCCTATCGACTACAGTCCTTTAGAAGGCCACGCTGTTCTGTTTTGTTGGCGGTGTTCAACATTCGCGCTCTATGACAAATAGGTCAGCAGACAGCACTCGCACGCAAGTTGGATACACTGGGTATTGACGTGTGTTGTGTATCCGAAACTGTGATCAATGACCCTCATTTGGTTGTAGAATTAATTGCGTCCGGCTTGTCCTCTCGCTCTTGGTTGCACGCATCCAGAGACACTGATGCGGCAATCACTGATCATGCTGAGGTGAACATCGCACTCAGCTCCAAGACTAAGTCACCGTTGGTTGATTGCATTCCGGTGAACAGTCGTTTGTGTGCAGCTCGTTTGACGACATCAACTAAGGTTGCTTCACCTAGTAGTACAAAACAGTTTGTTTGTGTTTTCCACTTACGTTCCCACTAAGGACACATTCTACCCAGGACTGAACACGCTACTACGCAGTGCTACTAGTTCAGATGATACAGTATTTGCAAGGGATATGAACGCACAAATAGGGTATATGAGCTCTTCAGAAACTCAGATAGGTGGTAATTATGGGCTTAGCTCCGAGATTTCGGACAACGGTTAGCGTCTGTTACTACTGCGTGTGGGGCGCTAATGTTTCTTAATAACACCGCTTTGAGACACCGTGGGGGCCGACGTGCCACTTGGCGTCCTCTTGTGACTGGTCATCGATGAACCCTTACTGATCACATAGCCCTAAGTTACAGGTGACATGATTTCATCCTGAATTTTTGCTGTTTGCAATATGCTTGCATCGACTCTGGTCATGCCTTGGTACGCTGTCGTTTTTCCATCACCTTTACTGGGAAGCGCACCAAGTGTTTCCCCCGATTGGCAGCTGAGAAATGGTCTCAGTCCTCGGTCAGGCAGACTTGTCAAGACGCACTTCGTACCGAACTTTCGCTGTCTTTTTCTAATGACACTGAGCTGCATTGGAATAGAATCTCGACCGCCATACACGATGTAGCTGCGTCTGCTTGTGACACTATCTATCGTCACCGCACCAGTCACTGGATATCCGAGAGGTCGGTGTACCTGTTGAAATCTAGAAGACACCTCCCGGCTGGCTCTGAGCACAATGTGACCAGACTGGCTATTACGCGCGAACTAAAACGGAGCCTACGTGCTGACAAGGAAGCCTGGCAGACCATTCGTGCTCAAGAAATGTAGGAGACAGGAGCAGTAAGTAATTACTGCAAGCTCTTCCAGCTAATCCGCACCACTGGTTCCAGGAAACCAAGCGTCAGTGAGACAATCAGAAACAGCGCGGGTGCACTGAAACACCATAAGGAGCGCCGTTTGGCTCGTTGGCAGAACGCTGTCAAGATCAGTTCAGCTGATCCCCTGTTCCCGGACCTCTTCCTACTCAGGTGATGCAGAACGAGCCATGGACGGTTAGTTCAGCGACCACCGGTGGCTGAGGTCCAAAATGCGATCGCAGCCATTAATTGTTTTTGTGCTTCTGGCCTGTATTCCCTCCCACCTGCACCATTTAAGGATGGAATTGAGATCTTCTGCAAAGCACTAACCCTATTCGAACATATCTGGAACTAAGAGTGTTCCGGCTAACTGAAGTGTATTGATTATAGTGGCGATATACAAGAACGGCAGTCACATTGACTATGCTTGCCACAGCGGTATTAACCTAACGCCAGTTGTGACAAATTACTGGCATCGATTCTCGTTTGTCGCCTCACTGTGGAACAGGAATCTCGAGTTAAGGAAAAGCAGCCAGGTTTCCTTTCTTAGGACGCGGTTATATAGACCACATATTCACTTTGCGGCAGATGCTAGGGCAGCACCACACGTTCCGCAGACCGACAGTAGTTGTGTTTCTCGATTTCACATGTGCGTTCGCTTCATTCTGTTCGAAATGCTTGCGCGGTAAGGTGTTTCCACGAAAAATGTGAACATCCTACATGCTCTTTACTTGTACACTACATGCCGCGTTAGGGTATACTGTGACCCGTCGGATAACTTTCCGATAACAAGTGGCGTTCCTCAGGGTTGTCCGGTTTCCCCGTTTTTGTTCAATTTCGTCGTGGACTCCACCATAGAGTGTTCCGTCACGGAGTTTCATGATGTAGGCGTCGAGGTCCTGTCTGATGGAAGGCTAGTTAATCTTGATTATGCGACGATATCCTCCTGCTTTTTGACGATGTTAGGGCTGCACAAGGAACCCTGAATATCCTCTCCAGAGTGGTCCTTTTATTTGGTATGCGCCTCGCACCTTCAAAGTACAGTGGCTTGATGGCGAAGAACTCGAGTTGCTTTGTCACTTCAGCTACCTTGGCAGCTGCATCGGCAACAATGTACTGAAGTCAGTTGACACATTACGAAATCTAGAGCTGCTTTTTGTATATGTGACATCTATGGCGTCAGAAGTTGGTTTCTTTGGGCCTGAGTGGCTCTGTTTAGTAGGGCATAGTGAGTGCTGTCCTACTTTATGGGAGTGATACTTCGCCACCTCCGTCTGAGGAACTGAGCGCCTTCAAGTCTGAGCGTCGCTGCATCCGAAGCTTTGCTGGATTCGGGTAGCACCAGCGTGTTCGCAATGATTATGTGCGCAAGCGGGTGTTAGTCAGTGATACTCAGGCTATTTTCTTAGAACAACAGATAGCACTGAATAAGTTGCGTTTGCTTAGCCCCGTACTGTTTATGTCCATTCACCGCTTACTGAGTTGGGCGTTGTTTCGTTTGTCAGATCTATGGTGGCTCAAAACTCGAGTTGGGAAACAATTTATTTGACAGCGAGCAATGAAGACGTTGACGACTAAACTGGGTTTCGTCGGTTCGCCTTGCCTTTCAGCCTGAAGCCCACGTGACGCGCCTTGTGCTTGGCCTGAGATGTCACAGGACATAGCTCGCATGTAGCGCCGTTGGCTTTCTGCAAACATCCGTTTTGTTGACTGAGCTCATTCATCCTATCGCGAAACGGTATTAAGTAATATAGGTGTGTTTTCGGGCCATCCAACCTGAACGTAATGCTTTACATGCGCAAATGACGAATCTCTGTTGGTTTCCCGACGTATATCTATGGATGTGACGGGGATCTTGTCGAATAACTGAATTAGTTTGACACGTTCTTGCGGAGTAACTTCCTCCATAGCACATCCGGTAGGGGAGGTCGATTAAAAACATCGGCGGTAGTATTATGTCGGCCAGGGATATACTAAATTTGGTATTCAAAAGCGGATAGGTTGAGGGACCAGCGGCTCATTCTGGGTGAGGCCATTTGCTGAATTCCGTTTTTGTGCCGCAGGAGCGAGCTAAAGGGTTTGTGGTCTGTGTGAATCATGAAATTCTGGCCGATCAAGCACTGGTGGATTCGGTTGGTACCGAAAATAATAGCAGCAGTCTCGCGATCGAGCTGAGAGGAGTTCCTTCTGGCTGCATTTAAGGTTAGTGAAGCGTAAATGACAGGTCTCTGCGAACCATCAGGTAGTTTTTGTAGCAAAACAGTCCCAAGACCGTAAGAAGAGTCATCCCAGGAGATAACAATCGGCTTTCGTGAATCATAATGTACAAGCACATCATCTGATGCCAAGAGTTTCTTTACTGTGTTGAAAGCATCCTCGTGAACCGTGTTCCATTTTCATGCTTGATTCTTGCGTAAATGATGATGTAGTGGATGCAAATGAGTTGGTGCCGATGGTATACACCGAGAGAACTGAGTGACTGCTCCTAGGAAAGGTCGTAGTTCTCTCACATTTTGGGGGATTTAGACAGCGACCTTCTTCTACCGGACACAACCTATCACTTGACAGTTTATAACCAAGGTATTGCACACTTGCGACCAGCGACTCACACTTATCCTTTTTCAGTATCTGCCCACGGTCTGATAGCCCTTTAAGAACAGCATCCAGAGTGTGTAAATGTTCAGCAGTGGTTTACCCTGTAATTAAGATATCATCCAGGTTGGCACATGTATTTGTTATTTTTTCGCCAATGTGTCAATAATCCATTGAAATATAGCAAGTGGATAGCTTGTTCCGAACGGCATACTTTTGTAGCGGAATAACCCAATATGAGTGCTTATGGTTGTGTAAGCCCGCGATTCTTTGTCAGGTTCAATCTGTTGGTACGCATGGCTTAGATTCAATTTTGTTAAAACCTCACCACCAGAGAGTGCCGCGTAAATATCTTCTATCCTGGGCAGCGGCTACCGGTCATACCTTGTGTCTAATTGGCCGTAACTTTGTAGTCTCCACTGATTCGTACTTTTCCGCCACTCTTTAACACGGGCACTATGGGTGCTGCCCAGTCTGAGTTCTGGACGGGTTAAACCGTATCTACTTTTTTGGAGCCCCAACTAGTTTCGCTTTGACTTTGTTCTAAAGTACTTAAGGCACAGTGCGCGCGTTCCAAAATTTTGGCGTTGGCTTTTGATTTAAGTGTCAGATGTGGTTTAGTCGAACTAGGCTGCGTGCCTTGACAAACTTTCGCATATTTACGGATGAGCATGAACTGAGTTGACATTCGACATAATGTTAGGCAGACGTTTGATCTAGTCGCGAACAAGTATGTCTGGATCTGGCGCGCCAGAGACATACGCACACAGCAGAACTGCGCTAAGCGATACGTGCAACAAAAGTTCCGGTGACATTTACTGTCTACGCGATGTAAGATCACAATTGTATTTTGTGTGGGTTCAGTTTTTGCAAATTCGACGACGCATCCGCTTGTACCAATGTAACTCTTGAAATAGTATCAATTTCAAAAACCACAGACTGAATGTTTATTTGCGACTATACAACCAATGGTTTTTCTGCCGATACATTGCAAGTAAAATAGTTGTGGCGTTGATCCAGTACTGATTCAACTCTTCAGTTATGTAATTTCTCGCTTCCTGTTTCGTAAAGACATTCCATTTAGAAAGGCATATTTTCTGAATATGGCCTTTCTTTCCACAAAATTTACACAATGAATAAAGGTGCTGACAGTCACTTTGAGTCAAGTTACGCCCATCCCAACCATAAAAACGGAAACCTCTGCTGTGCGACGTGAGGTAATGCACCGTCACGATTAAGCTGGTATAAAGCCTGATGCGCCGAGGAAAATGCCGCGAGCTCACGAACGACGTTGGCACTTTAAAGAACTATCTCACAAACTTTCTCCTAGCAGCAACTGCTCTCGTCCTTTTTCATCAGGGATATCAACAATCAATGCTTGGACGAGCATTGCTTCTTCAGAATGATTCGGCGGGATTCTATTGTATGAACAGTCGGGAAGGGCGTGAGTACACGAGAGATATTCATTCACAGACTCACTCGGCTGTTGTCTCATCGTGTTAAACTTGTAGGACGCCGTAAGTACATGTTGCTGTTCCCCCACAGGTGAGCGAGAGAAGAGAACATAATCTAGGTTTTGTTTAATGTGTAACTGCAAACTATCTAAGTGTCTCTGACCCTCATGACCGAGGTGGTGGAACAGTACTTTGCTTTTCGTAGCATCATCATTATTATTATTGCAGCCAAATAGAACAAGATATCAATGTGGTTTGCAAAACCCGTTTTCCATTCCATCCATTGTCGTGCGCTGGGTCTCTCAGTGGAGAAGTTCCAAAATGCTGGAGGTGCCGAAACCGCGTTAGCCATTAGTAATCCAATCAATTCCGTCGCCAATTGTTTCACCCAAGTGAACTCAGAAATAAGTACGGAGCAGTGGAAGTATATCGTAAGACCCATTAGTCATGCATATGTACAATCGTTCGGTGGGTGCGCAGACAGAAGTATACACTGAGTTCCAAGTCGGTGTCATGATTAGGTAGCATGGGCCAATGAGCGCAGTGAAGGTAAGGGACGAATCACACACGTATCGATGCACACACAAACGCACAACGTATGCACTGCACGTTGAGCCTAAGTAACATATGACATATCAAGAATTGGAACTACCTCGTAGGGTACTGGCTGTCTTGCACTGAAAACCGGAACAACATCGGGTTTTAAGGATAATGAGGCTTTTACATTCGTGCGCTTCCCGACTCCTTCACGAAAAACGTCCGCATACTTCTCTCGAATGTGCTCGACAGCCACTGTCTTCGGAACCTTCGACTTGTGTAGCTGGACACTCGTACAGATCTGGTTAAAACGTTTAATCCAGTCTAACCCAAGAAGGTTCAGAATCTTATGACTTGTGATGCAAACGGTTCCCCATGCGGTGAAATCAGCAAAACGGCACCCGCATACAGTCTGATTGATCATATTCAACTTGGTGCCTGATGCGCTCGTCGCTTGCTGGCCGCTCGGTTTAATGTCGAGTGCACCGACAGATTTCCACAAGTTTTCCGAAATGATTGTGAAGTCGGACACCGTGTCAATTTTCAAACGTGCCAGTCGCCCTTTGGTGCTGATAGTGACAAACTTTCTTCTATATTTAACATAGCCGGAAGAGTTGGCGTTTACGCTTCTTGCAAACTTTCGGTGACCTTGGCTTCGTGCAGTGTATGGTGGCCTGAAGGTAGTTTGGACCTGCAATGGGTCTCCTTGTGTCCATGTCTATGGCACTTCTATCAGACGTGCTTGCTGAAGGGGCGCCATCTCACAAAATTCCAACCGCTTTGCCAGCAAACAGATGTGAGTTTAGCTTGTGGACATCTGTGTTCATTTGCTGGGGTGATATCCCTGGAAACTTGCTGGACAGTAATATCACCAGTATGTACCTTTGAATCCTCCATCATAGCTGTGTTGCGCTTTAAATTCATGATCCTCTGTACTGTGACATCCTGGTCGCGTTCCAGCACACCAGTTATTCTGGTCCGGATTTCGGCATCTTCCGGGGACTGCAAACTGCACACTAATATCAGGCATTTCAACAGATCTTTGGTAAGGAACTTCAACTTCATTTTTTGGCATTCGCGCTTCATTGTCGCTGCCTGAGCAATAAAAATGTCTTTCTTGCAAAGCTCCAAAAAATTGTGCCGATTATTACATCGGGACGACTGGTCTCCGAAGATTTCTGTGCGCCGTGCAACTGTGTGTTTAAAGCTGAAACCAGGGGCGTTCTTTGGCAAAATGTAGTTGAGATATCTATCATGCTCTACCGTTCCCAGTTTTCGTAATAACAGAACGTTTGATGCGTCATCGAGACTTGACAACTCGGTTCTGCTAGCATATTCATAGCGCCTGAATCATGCATCAAATAATAGTCCTGAACCAGAATCAAAAATTTAATCACTAACGCTGCTGATCACTGCGTTCGCTCAAGGCTTCCCAGTGTTGTGGAAGTGTGTAGAATGAAGTGGTAACGTTCGGGCGAGAGTCTCAATCATTCGCATCTATGCAGCTTAAAATCACTGTTGTTGCTGTAAAAAAAGAGCACTTCAGGTCTTCTGATGCGATTGACATCCTGATTTAGTTCATCTCTGTCGCCAAAGTCTGCATTGTTTTCCTCTGATTTGTACGGATAACCTGCTGCTACTGCGCAACCTGACCAACCGACTTTCCAGATTAGAAGACAAAGGCCACATGCGCAAACTGTATTGAGCGCTCGGCAGCTAGTGTGTACAATCAAATACTGACGTCGAATAAATAATAAGAGAATGCCCTAGCGCTCACTGGCAGGTTTCAAGGTAGACCATCCTCATTGGTATCATTCAAGATGAAACGTCATCCAAAGCCATTCTCTCACTGGTTGGCCAATAAGCTTCGGGCTGCGTCAGGGTCAACTGCTCCGGGCTGCTAGCAAAGGGATGTCGGCTCCCTTAGCAGTACGCATGATCCGGCTTGGCAGGTTTTCTCCCGCTTGGGTTCCAACACTTGCATAGAGAGACCATGGTAGAATTTGCGGTAAAATTGAATAGTACTCTGCCAACTCTGGGGAACCTAACATTTCGTCGGATGGGCGTTCAAATCTCGCCGTAGACGATGATGACTGGAAATGTTCGACACAGGGAATGTTCACATATTTTCATAAGTACATCTTATGAAATTATATTGAACGGGACACGAAGATTGACTGGTTTGAATGCGATATTGGAATAAATAAGAGATCTATCTTCTATTCTTGGTGTGTGCCCTCACCATGTAAGAATGATGTTGGCGTCCTCGATTCAGTATTGCCCCATCGGTTTGAATAGATGAGGAAAGGGCGAGGTGGCCTAAACTTCTGAAGCTTGTTGATCGGACTTGTGGCATTCTTGTGAGTTTGTCATCATCGCGAAAGCTACTAGCCTGCGATTTCGTTCACCATCTTGTCATCCATCGGGAAGGCCGTATCTGAATAGAACAGGCAGACTTTCGATTAGAATGTAAAGGTTCAGCGTCGCTGTAACTTATTTTGATTGTAACCTTTAATGCTGTAGTTCCGAAAAGTCTTCACACTTTTCTCTGTGATCACTTAAATTAAGCGCATTTTCTGGAACACATGCTAGCATTTTACGTTACCCTCACTTTATATATGACAGATTCCTTAACTAACTGACGGAAACATATGCTGCACTGGTGCTATTCTCTCCGAAGATTGCAATTTCGAACGTCAGTGATCAAAGGCTTTGTCTGACATTATACGGCTCAAGAATATTTTTGCATGGGTCGTTATGCCCCCAGTTAACATTCCTTCGTTTTAGCTAGTCTTATCTTTTACCCCCCATTTCACAATTACGTATAATTTCCTTTACTCTGTAATCTCCTTGTTTTTTTCTTATAATCACTATTTGACCCTTGTTATGTCACTCCACCTCGTTTCACACTTGACTTATGGTTGCATTACTTAACTTGCATTTAGCTTTGCATGCTTTACACCCTAGTCTTTCACTTAGCCACCCGTTATTTTTGGTTTACATTACATTTTCTTGCGGGTTACGTGACTTGCTACGCATTCTTCGTTATGGGTTGTTACACTGAACTGATGCGGATAATCCATCCTAAGCTTAAATTAGGTGAATAGGAAGTATGCCCTTGCCCCCAATATGAAAGCTTTGCTGTCACGGGCTTGTTAGCAGTCGCTTCCGGGCCATGGATACTACTGGGTCATCCGCACCTACGCAGGCTCAACTGGCAACCCGTGAGTTATGAGCCCAAAGTCCGAAACACTTGAACACCAGCCGGTTGATGATGCTTCTGTTACCGGCAATTCCCCATCCTCAGTCCGACGTTCAAGTGCTCCAATCTGCGGCCATTTTCTTTATCTATCTTCGTGTCTTTTTTATTACTTCGCTATGAAATTCAGCTCTGAGCTCAGGTTTTTCCCACTTTTTCTTATACCTCAGTTATCGCGATCTCCTTGATCAATGGCGCATGTGGTTCCACCGAGCCGATTTCGACATCGCCAACTCTGTTTCTGCAATGACCGAGTACTTATCCAGCTTGAATTCCCCAAGACCGTTGTCCAGTCTGGGTCGCCAGTCTACCTATCGGAATGCTACGCTGACCGCTTCGGAAAATGCTTCTAACTTAGTTTCGAGTAACTATTCGTCCGTGGCAGATCGTGCAACGAACTATCTTAGCTCCAACACTGCTCACATCCCTTACCGTCAGCTTGCACAGGCTTTTTCGGTTAACCAAGTGGGTTCATTTCATTCCTGATACTACACTACACCATCCATCCTTCTGACGTGTACATCCCCCAAAATGATTGTCTCTCTCCGTTTCTGCTCACTATTTTTTATCATCTACCTCAGTTTCCTGTTACACAAAGTTGGTTTGCGGCTAACCCATTTGCAGCCTGTTGTTTTGGAAAAGTTTTTTCCTGTGTGCACCATCCTAATTTGGGTCATAGCTGATGAACCAAACCGAGTCGTTTTCGCTCACTCATGTTAAGCGCATTTCTGTTGAAGGTGACAGACTGAGGCCATGAATACCGAGCGTAAGGGTCCATTTTTCCACCGGCAACAAACGTTACAATGAAGAAAATGACACATTTTACCGACGATCTCTAAGCCATTTATTGAACTTTATATTCGTCTTTGCTGTTACATATGTAAGTGCCACTTATTTGAACAATGCACATTTTTCACTGTGGCCTATTTACACACATTGCGTTCAACCAGTTGAGTAGTGATCTTCCATTAAGGCGCTTCAGAAATCAACCGGTCTCCCACGCACCACCTTAGTGGCACTTTTCTTCCCTCACCTTCTTACTTCCATATGATTAAGCTGTATTGCGACCCAAAAGCCGTTGTTTCACATATCTAGCTAACTTGTAAAAGGAGGAGGATGATGATCCCTTTCTCTATACTTCCTCAAACTTTAGCATTTGCTGATTATTTATCACTGCGACGCTTTTCGAGCCTCGTTGCTTTTCTTTCGGCCCTTTCCTCGTTCTTGGTTTTCTTGTTTTCTTTAGGTGTTTGTTGCTTGCAGCTTTTGTGGTTGGCGTCTTGGACCACAGAGTAAGCCTGCAGCTAACTTTGTGAACGGAAACGCTGTTAGGACTTTATCTAGTCCAACTGGTTCGGCTAAGGCGACATTGAAGACTCCACTATCCTCGCCGTCCAGAGACGTTCAAATGCATTGTGGGGGCGGCAAGCAGACGATTTGCAAGCACTGCCTAAAACCAATGCCCCGCTGCTCCATTTGTCTTATGCATTTGGGTTCAGTGGCTTTACCTTTGGACGACTCCAGCATGGCTACTCTAAGGCACGAAGATGCATTGGTGAGGTCGGCGATTTCTGCATTTCCTGCCTTGAGTGACAGCGTGGCACGCGTAATGCAACTTAGCATTCTAGGTTCGGTTAACCGCTCCAGAACATCCCCCACCGGTTCCGCACTCGAGGCTGTTTCATCGTGAGTTCCGTGTTTCAACCATCGTATATTATGTGCATTTTATTTACTGTTCTTACATCCGTTCATATAAACTCATTGTTTTATTAGTCGCTTTTTGTTTCACCATTAACGGGGAACCTATAGCTTAATCTGTTTCTCTCCTATGGTTGACTGTTTCGACCACGCCTTTCTGAAGTCTATAGTTTCTCTCTTTAATCTACATGAACACGCTAACCGCGTTCATATTTGTTTTTTTTTCTCAGTCATCTGTCTGTCAGTGAAGCTTTAGCCTCTTTGGCCCGCCTGTTCATTTGGTGTCAAGCCTGCCGGCATGGCGGTCACGCAAGTCACTTGGCTGACTGGTTTTACTGTTCAACGGACGTCTCTGGTGATCTGAGCCGCCAGCGGCAGTGTCCCGTTAGTGGATGTCCTTGTCGTTGCGCAAGTCTGGATTCGTTGCGTCCAATGCCATCACAGCAGTCGCATGACAGCTCGATGAAACCATCCGTTCTTTCACTAGATGATGGCGCATCGTCCTCTACAGGCCATGAGGAGGAGGAGGCAACTGGACAGACTGGGTTGGATGATATTATCCTCAAAAATGCATGCATCTCCAGTTCTATTCACCATCACACTGCTTAAATATTTTATTCGAAGGTGGTAACCTCGCATCATCTAATGCACTACACTACCTGTGCGAATCTTTCTGTATTTTTATTGAAATTGGCTCTGTGCAACTGTATGGTTTTTTATCGCCTGAGTTTTGCGATTGTTCGTGCCATTCTTGCTGCATTATGAGCTACTAAGTCCGGGAGCGGCCGCACCTGTTGACTTTGCTTACACATGCCTTTTGCAGCCATTTACGAATTTCCGAATCTCTAACCGATTTATTCCATGGTCTTTATTGGGGAATAGACTAATGACAGATGCGTGTGCCTCAGGTGTTAGACGCACCACTCTACGCTTCGCAGACTGTCGCACTTCCCGTCAACAAACTCCTGTTTCTCAGAACTGTTGAAACTCAATTGGCCTCCCACCACTTTCCGTCTCTGGTTGGCCAAACTGCCTGTTTTATGTCGGGTTGTTCTTGCGAAAGATGCAGAATAATATATGTTTCACTTCCTTGTCTTATTACATTCACGTTGGCGTACTTCACACCTCTTAGCTTCTGCTGGCTCTGGCCTCACCTTTGTACATGCGGGTTGGCAATCACCAATCCTGGTTGGAGAATTTCGGGGCTGCTCTCTTCCAACACTGCACTCCACGACCAGCCGGTTTCGTCCAGATTTGGACTCGTCAGATAGAGATAGCTTGAGCTGAGGGCAGAGCACAACACAGTAGTTGATGGTTTTCGTCTTGCTCACTACTGTGGAGCTCTGGCTCTGGATCAAACATCCTTGTGACAAAGCAAGATTTACTAGTTGAGAATTCTAACACCCATGTGTTGCACCATTTCTCAAGTGAGTCGAGGTCTTCTTGAACGATATGCATTGCGCTATTGAGTTCATCTCGTCAAAGTTCATAAACATTCTTGATGTCATCGTCGAACGAAAATGGCCTTCCATATTTTATGAACCCAGTCATATTGTTAATATAAAGTAGGTAAAGAGAAGGACCAAATACACTCCCTTGGATGACACCACTAGTGCTTGGATGTCAGGAGGAGTTACGGGTACCCAGAGTAACTATGTGCTAACGCCCATTTAGGTATGATATCAACCAACCAAATATTGGGTCACTGATTCCAAATGACTCGATTCATTTTAGTAGCCGCTTGTGGAGCACTCTGTCGAATGCGTTTTACATATCCAGGAACAGAATTATAACAGCATATTTGGAGTCAATATCTTCTGTAATGTAATCCAGGTGGTGCAACTGACACGTTGTACAGGAACGTTTATCGAGGAACCCATGCTGGGATTTGTTCAGCAGCCCATGACGATGGATGAAGTCCATGGTTCCACTTTTAACTAATTTCTCGAGTAATCTAGCGATGATGTGTAGGTCGATAATTAGTGGCTTGCTGTTTGGGCCCCCCTTTGTGACGGACTATAAACGAGGTTTTCCACTAATCCGGAAAGTAGCTAGATTCCAAGGACAAGCTGAACTTGCTCAGCAAAAGCAGTGGTATATCAGGTTCACCGAGTTTAATGACTGATGGGGGTGCCATCGGAGTCTGGTTTGAGCGATGGCTTGATGGACTTCATACCTTTTTGGATAGTCAAAAGAGAAGTCTCGACATTATGTATGACGCTTGCTGTAAGTTCTGGGCAGCAAGGTATAGAGTCGGTCTCTACGTTCACAAATAGCAGGTGGGTCATTATGGTGGCGACCCTCTTCATCATTAAGTTCTGTCACCAAAGACATTCAATCGTTAGTTCTATGACGGAATAATTTGGCCAGTTCCTTTCCTTCGCATGTCATCCGTAAGGCGTTCTCTTCTTCCTTTTCAATCCCATTCATTTGTGAGCGCTTGATGCAGGCGCTGGATTCGTGTAGCTGTAATACTGGCGAGAAGTTTCTAGTTTTTCTTGATTTATTGATTAATTTTCTTGTTTTCAGGTCATTCATAGTGTCACTTACACTCTTAGGACCAGGAATGGCACGTTTATACTGCAGGACAAGTACTTTTATGATGCGATTGATCTGGTAGTAGAACTGTTCCACTGCAATGTGAGCGCTAGTGGAGAGAAAATAGCCATCCCAATTAGAGGACCGAATCAGCTTTCCGAAATGCTCCCAGTCAATCCTTCGTATAGTAGCTGGGTAGGTGAGTCGAGTTTGGTATTCATTTCCAAGTGGATGCAAAGGCGTAGCATCTTGTGGTCATTACCCGGAAGGTTGTCTAAAATGGTTATCTGTGGGTCAGGGATCCCTAGTATGAAGATTAAATCCAGTACTTTGGCAGGCCTAGTTGGTCTGGTTACCCACTGAGTCTAACCCCCAACTCTGATAGTCGATAAGAAAGATCTGCGCAATAATGAGGATGTTTGTAGTGACCTAGTAATATTCGGTAGATTGAAATCGCCAGCGATTATCTTTGGACCGCATGGTAACACCGGTGTGAAATCAGAAACCGAGGAGATAATTGCGATGTTCCTAGCTGTCACTTTCGGAGGGTTGTAGATGCAACCGAGACGTACTGTCTAGGAGGCTGCATCGACTGATAGCCATAGAGATCTCGGGACCTTGTTTAACTGTGGGTCGTCAATGAACTCCGCTCTGAAGTTCCGATAGAGATATACGATGCATCCGCCTCCCTTCTTTGTGCTGCGATCTGTTCGAAATAGATGGTAGTTAGGAATATCTAAAGTACCATTCAATGTATCAAGAGAGCATTATGTTTCGGTGACGTGGATTACATGTGAGGTGCTCAGCTGTGTAAACATGCTGACAAAGTGCAACTTGTTTTTTATGGATCTTGCGTTAATTTGTATAAGGGAAATGTGGTGTGCACAAAATCGTTTTCTGTGGGTACTTCCTAGGATTGGGAATCAAAAATGACAGGGAAAGAAGTTAACTAAGAGGTGGTGGAAACAAACCCATTGGTGGAATGCTCAGGTTTAAGGGCATCGTTCACGCGGAAAAAATTGATGTCCCGATGCTAGGTTAGGATTTATCTGCTATTGAGCTGACCGTAACATGTGGGTGAACTACCAGAAAAGTTAAACAATATAGGCTGTCTTTGCCGGGTGTCAGTGATGAGAATGGATGCGGAGCCATTCCCATTTCCGCTAAAAATGCTTTAGGGTAACGTGATGGATTGTGATGGGCTGCATAAGTATGTCGCATGACAGGTGGTATCGTCAGGTTTTCAACGTCTTTCCGGTTTTCATTTCTCTGTTTAGGGTTGTTGTAGACGGGAGTAGTAGGCTAGCCTGTTGGAGTTTGGTAGGTAGGTGTAACCAAAAGATAATTGTTAAGAGTTAACAGGCTTGAAATAATGCGTAGGGCTACGATGGCAAGGCATTTGTTGACACGCAGATTTGAACGCTACCGAGTTCGTGTAAATACCAGTCGATGAGATATTTGTGTTCGCGACTTCAGCACGCAAATCTGGGGCTGCATCTTGACGTTTATATCTATTTTTCGCTATTTTTTTGGTTTCCGACAGTCACTTGTTCGCCATATCTAATACTTCCTCTAGTAACTAAACCGTTTTAGGCCGGAGCAGTGAGGCCGCGGTCACGACTACTGGCGTCTGTTAAGTTCGGTTATCGTATAGTAGGCGTTAAGATAGAAGGTGGAGCAGAGATATTTGATATTACCGCTCCTAGCAACGAGTTGTCAGGATCTACAATTGGTGTGCCATTTTCATGTGGATTTATGTGCGGTTCTTCAGCGTTGCTGTTACGGTTTTCCGACGTTTCCGGTGTAATTCTGAGGACGGATCGTTGCAGTGGTGTACGATCCGGCTTACTCAAAGTATCTTTGTACTGTGTACACGCAGTAATGATATGTTTGCTGTGCAAGAAATAATCTGCCAATTCTTCGCTTGAAAATTTAAAAATGATTGGACAGCAATGCCTCGGTGTTTTCATTTTAGTCGCAGACATATACAGACGACATCGGACATGTTACAAGCGCTAAGTACAGCCGTCTTTACTTTGTTCAAACTGTCTGGTCACATTTTTACGGTTTCTTTCACTTACATCTGAGGCGATGGAGTCGATTAGTTGACCTGCCTTTTTGTGATGAACATTATCAGACTTATTAGATGGGTTGCTAATCCAGTGAAACTAAGTGATCTTTAAGGCCAAAATTTACTTTATTTCCTCGAGCTCTGGTTGCAAGGAGCTGACAGTAGCGCTAAGTTCAGATGTGAGCTGAGAGGCCGGAGAAGAACAGTTTAATGGCATTTTTAGGGCATCACCTTTTAATCGTTTGGGCCGTGGTACAAAGGGTACATTGTCCTTAGGTAGGCTAGTGCGTTTGCACTTCGTTAGGGCCATAGCAAAGCAGGAATGTCAACAGTCAGATTAATGCTCATTGGTGTAGAGCAGGGTTTCCCAACCTGGGGGTAATTACCCCCAAGGGGGTAAAATGGCATTTTCCGAGGGGTAAATACCGATAATTGGATTTGATCACAAATCAGTCGCGCAATATGCTTAATAACGAAATCACACATCGCAACTAGCTCAGCATTTTTAGTTAGCCATCATTCAATGCAGCTACTACGGCATTGCGCCTTTGTCGACTGCCACAACTGCTGCCGTGTTTTCAAATAAGCCAGTCGTTCACCGGGTCGAATAACGGGGTGGATAGCAAACTATCGTTTCAGCACTGGTCAAAGTACCAGTTATGCTCACAGGTGAATGTTTGACAGTGGGAACGGCGAGGAAGGGTGATTAGTGTTCACAAGGTATGGATACAGAATGGTGTAGGGAAAATGTCGAGGAATAACGTGGAACGGAGGAATGAAACACATGTTCATGTTTGATTAGGAATCAGACACGATGGGGTCAAGAGAGGGCCTGAATCGGGATAACGGTAGGCGTTTGAAAGGGCCGAGAAACGATACAATTGGGGTCACAACCAACATAGAATCAGCAGATTAGACGCCAGTGACCATTAGGTGTTATGTTGATCACTTTCATGAGCAGTTGTTTTTGACGAGAAGTCATGGCAGGTGAGCATTTTCATTCAGTGGCTTTGATGCCGACAAAAATATATTTGTCTGCGAACGTTTGCGATAATGTCACCTGCATGGAATAACGAGATTAATTTCTATAAATGATATATATCTATAACATCTATCTACTTAATTGTTTGCAAGGAATACGTCTTCCAGAAAAAAGCGGTCCTACAAAGAAGCATTTCTGCAGTGGGGCTTTACCAACTTCGCTGATAAAAATGTTGAGAAACCGCATTGCGTTTTGTGCAGCAAAGTGCTCACGGCGGAGAGTATGAAACCTAGTAAATTGAAAGAGCACTTCGAACGAAGCCATGCCCATTTGATAGGAAAAGATATTGCATTCTTTAGAAGGAAAGAAGCTGCGCTAAAACTTTCGCGCCTGGATACATCGAGCTCCTTTTCTCAGGCAAATGAGACTGGCCTTGAAGCTACGTATCGCATTGCACTTCGAAACGCCAAAAACAAGAAGCCGCATACCATAGGAGAGGACCTCATCAAACCTTGCATAATGGATGCGGTTAAGCTCGTTCTTGGAGAACATCATACGGAGAAGATTAATATGATATCACTTTCGAACAACACCATCAAAAGTCGTATCGAGGACATGAGCAAACAAATTTTGAACACGGTGCTCAACGAAATAAGATCAAGTCCCTTCTTTGCAATCCAGTTAGATGAGTCGACCGACGTAGCGTCCTGTTCCCAACTACTTGTGTATGTTCTGTACCTAAAAAGTGATAGCTTCAAAGAAGAGTACTTGTTCTCAGAATCCTTGAGCACGACTACGCGTGGCGAAGATGTCTTCCGAATAGTAAAGAAGTTCCTCGAGGAAAACATGCTACTGTGGTCGAAGTTAGTAGGTGTCTGTACAGACGGAGCACCAGCCATGTTGGGCGTCCGTTCCGGATTCCAAACATTGGTCAAAAATGTTGCTCCGCACACTACCTTTAGTGACTGCATCATACATCGTTATGCTTTAGCAGTGAGCACTCTTCCACCTGCTTTACTTGACGTGTTAACCAGAGTAGTAAAGATAGTAAATGTCATCCGCGGTAGTGCGACCCACACAAGAATCTTCAAAGAGTTGTACAATGAATTAGGAGGCGAATTCGACTTGCTACTATTGCACACAGAAGTGCGTTGGTTGTCACGAGGCAGGGTGTTGCACCGAGTGCTTCAGCTTCGAGAGGAAATTGCAATCTTTCTTCGAAGAAAAGAGATGCATAAGGGTAAGGGAAACGAATTACACGTTCTTATAACGGACAGCGTGTTTATTTCGAAACTTGCCTATCTTTCTGATTTCTTTGGAGAAATCAATGCGTCTAACCTCAGCCTGCAAGGGAATATGATGAACATTTTAGTCGCTCAGGATAGAGTAACCGGTTTCCTTCGCAAACTGCAGCTTTACCAGCGCTCGGTTGATGTTGACGACGTGGCGATATTTCCAGAACTAACGACGGTGCTCGTTGAAAGAAATGAAAAATGCACATTCACGAATGAAATATCTTGCCACTTGTCATCAGTGATGAATTCTATCAGCAAATATTTTCCTGATTTGGAAACTCGCCAATTAAGTGCCTGGGTGCTAAGACCGTTTACAGTAGCTGAAGGAATATTTCCAGATACTGAATTCGAAACCAAGGTACAATTCCTAGGAATGCGCGAGGACAGCGGATTGAAGGTAGATTTCCAAAGCACGCAACTAGTAACGTTTTGGGCAAAGATAGGTGAAGAGTATCCATTACTGTCGGAAAGCGCATTGAGAATATTGATCCCATTTGCAACAACTTATAAATGTGAAAGTGCATTTTCGACAGTGATGGTAATGAAAACAAAAGCAAGGAATCGAATGAACTTGGAGCACGACTTGCGATGTGCATTGGCCGAAAGTCCACCAAATATACCAGAAATTGTTACCACCAAACAATACCAACTGTCTCATTGATGTATATCGCCTCTTGTTTGCATAGAATTTTGAATTAAAAGTACTGTCTTCTTTCGTTTATTTGTCGAGAGAGATTCCGGATACCGATCACTTCTCGCACTTAAGTCGGATAATTATGTAGTGAGAAGGGGTGTTTCTTTCAATTGCATGAGCACGTGAAACTACATATGACATTTGTTTTTGAACTTTAGAGCGGAATTTGCAATAGTTATTACGTAGTAGTCTTTCGAAAGTTTGGGGGTAAAAGTCTGGTGGGCAACCCCCTTTGTGGGTAACGGCGTCTAAAAGGTTGGGAACCACTGGTGTAGAGGGAACACGACTAAACCAACCTGTTCTGACTTGATTCCTTTCACACAGTCGGGTGACTGCCGGCGTGAGTTGTAATTTGGCCAGGGAACTATGAACAATGATTTATAACGGGTAGAAAAGCAGGTGCTTGACATGTCACGTAGGGTGTTTAGCGTGACAAAAAAGACAGAACAAGGGATAACAGAGTCGTCATTTCGGGCGATTACAGCTTTAACTGCACTGTCGTATGAAGGGAGTTTGAAATGAGAATGTTCGCACACAAAGCAATAAGGGGAGTGGTTATTGATCACATAATAGGCGAGAAAAAAATAAAAAGATAGCAAGGACAACGCTTACTCGTGTGCAACTATCTTGGGTCGACAGGACACAGAAATCCATTTTCTATAGTAGTAGCGTCTATCAAATTTCGTGCAAGGCGTTTGGAGTGACTCGTTCTCGAGTAGGGTTATGGCACTCTCCACTGTCTGTTGTGCATTAGTGCCTGCATGTGGTGGTCATGGGCCAGATCACGTAGTGTAACTGTGACAGAGTATCGTCAAGGCGTTTTTTGGAAAGGGATAGGGTGGATGCATTAATTACATGTTCCAGGAGGGCGTTCCAAGGCTGTGCCACTCGAAGGGAGAAATAGTTTCGCCGACATTCCAGGCGGCTGTACTGCGTGACTAACTTAAACTGGTGACCTCTTAGCGGGGTGTTTCGACTGAGTATTAGAAGGGAATGGTATGAGTGATTGGGGTTTCTCAGGATCTGGTACACCATTATGAGATCGCCCCTTAGACGCAGATAACGTACACGGTATGTTTTGAGGGTCTTCAGCCTGAGCGGGTAGGGGAGGCTGGTCAAACCTCTGACGCTCTTCGTTGCCCTACGTTGTGCAATATCGAGCGCGGTGAGATGGTGCTTGAGCCAGGGTTGCCACGCTTTAATAGCGTATTCCACGTGCGGCCTCGCTTACGCACCAAGCATTTTTGGGAAGACTGAAGAGTCAAACTTCCCGAAAGCTCTGCGAATAAGGCCGAGGTACTGGTTTGCTTTCTTAGCTGCCTTTTCAGTCTGCCTCAAACAACCGAGGTCATCTTGAACTATCCCGCCAAGATCGCACTCGTGAGAAGCCCGCTGTAGAATTTGTAATCCTAGGTGGTACTTGTGCATACTCTTGTGCCGTATGCTGAGAACTTTGCACTTGGTGACGTTGAAATGCAGCATGTTCTCGATGGATCATGTGTACGCTTTGTCCAGGTCCTCCTGTAACACTGTATGATCCTCCACTGCAGCTATAGTGCGCCATACCTTTAGGTCATCAGCAAATAGCAAACAGTTAGCATATAGCACACTCGCGAGACCATTTATGAAAACCAGGAACAGGTGGGGTCCAAGTACCGAGCCTTGAGGTACGCCGCACTGAACTTCGATGGATTCCGACAAGTTGCTTCTAACCCTCACATTCAGGTGACGTTGCAGGAGAAAGTCTCCTATCCAGTCCAGAACAGGATCGCCGATTCCATATTTCTGGAGTTTGTGGAGGAGAATGCGATGGTCTATACGGTCGAATGCCTTTTAGAAATCCAAGTAGGCCGCGTCCACAGATTCCATCTAGCTTGCACGAGAATCAAGAGATTAGTGGTACAGGAGCGATTTTGGCGAAATCCATGCTGCTCCGGAACGAGCATTTTGTTGTTCTCCTGGTACCCCATCAAAGCCTCAGCTACAATGGACTCCATAACCTTGGAGATCACAGGAAGTAGTGTTATCAGGCGATAATTTACTGGTTCAGCATGGCTGCCACTTTTGTATATGGGCTTGATGATTCCGTGCTTCCACATCGTGGGGACGTGTATCTCATTCAGACATCGTTGATGGAAAATTGCTAGTGGTCCTGACAAACTCATGGCAGCAACTTTCAACGCCTTCGGGCGAATGCCATCCGCACCCGGGGAGCTGAACTCGCGCAAAGACATCAGTCTCTTCAGTACAGCTGCGGAGGTGAACGATATGTGACTAAGCCCTGATGGCGGCGTTGTCTGCTTAGGCAGGATGTATGATGATTGCGCGCTTTGGAAGGTAAGGCCAAATTGTTGTCCAAGGACGTTGGCCGCCTCTTGTGCGGTTTGGGCTAACCCGCATGCTGTGTGCAGAGCAGGAATACCGCGCTTCACACGGCGCAAATTGTTTACATGTCTATATAGCAGTTTGAGATTGGAGCGAAACTTTTCCACTAGACCTTGTTGGTTCTTCAGTTTATCCTCCCGGACGAGTTTGAAACAGTGGGTTCCTGTGTATTGTGTAGACATCCCAGGTATGGTCGTTCGGGGAGGCTATATAGGTGTGCCATGCCAAGTCCCTTAATGCCATGTATTTACGTGTCCTGCTCCTTACGAAAGACTTCATCCTTTTAGGCCGGCAGAGTTTGGTTTCAGATGTCCTTGCCACGAGCTTGGTAAATATGTTGATGAATTCTCCGCAGGCCACCTCAGGGGTTAATTCAGCTAAGAACGACCAGCTGGTTGCATCAATGAGGTCAGACAGGTCGTCATTGTTGGTTACGACATGATATTCCTCGGCATGCTCTTTAGGATAATCCGCGTAGCACATGTAATGAAACACTAGTGTCGCATGATCACTGCGGCCCAAGGGAGTGTCGGTTATCACTCTCTCGACCATCCGTTCTTCATTGGTGAATATTCGGTGCAACATGGATGGCCTGTCAGTTCCCCTGAACCTGGTGGGCGTAGTGGCGTGGCCATAAAGAGGGTAGTCTGAAACCAGAGCTTGCAAATCTGCTTTGAATTGCTCTCCTAGTGTGGCCCGGGATTCAAGGGCATGTAATTTGAAGTCACCGGTGACTAGAATGTGACTGTACTTCCTGTTTATCGCTTGCCTCAACGCAGCCATCAAATTGCAGTCCACCTCAGGAGTAGACGATGGTGGGCGGTAAACAACAACCAATTGGTCAAGATCGTTCCCTCTCAGCCAGAAATTACACCAAATGGCGTCAGGTATGTCCGTTTTAATCGTTTATGGGTTCGCATTGCATGTTACGAAGTAAAGGGCTACCCCACCACCTTTTCTGGTTCGATCCTTCCGGACAACAGACATGCCCGTTAGCCCAATTTCAACATCCGTTATCTCGCAGCGCAACCACGTTTCGGTGACAACGATGAGGTCCCAAGCTGCAGACGCGTGTCGAAGTCTTAATTCAACTAATTTGCTGAGTAGACCTCGGGCATTTGTGTATATGCATGAGAGCTTCTCGGAGACCAAAAGTGTGTTAGATTGGATGGATGAAGCAAATGAGTTTACGCCGACCAATAAAAGGTCGGCGACTAATCGTTTTTTGGAGGGGTTGCAGACTGTCGAGAAGTATTTTATATATAAGCAGGTATCAGATGCCCCGGATCCCGGTGTTTGCTCGTGCTCTGCTGTGTCCCTCCGGATATTATGGCTACTCTTGAAACCGTCCCCGAGTCGGGTCCTGCAGTTGGCGTTTTCATTAAGAGTTGTGCCTCTACTGATCGCGGCCGGGCGACACAGTTGAGACAGTGGCAGGGTATATCGATCGTCACCGACCAAGAGAATTGGTCAGCCGATGCGGTCAGCTAGCCGACGCGAGAGCTCAGATAGCAGGCACAAAAGGAACTGCGACTACCAAACGGAATGACAGAAATCGACACTACGATTTAGGTAATGAAGCGATGGAATGATTCCTACGCTTTGCGATCCACTGGGTCGTACTAGTAATTCCGATTCGAATGAGTGGAGTTTAGTTGGTGTGTGATAAAGTGGGCGGGGAAAATCCACTACAAGACGGAACACATAATGATTGAAAAAGGTTTGGCACAGTTTTCTGAGCAACCGTTGGATATACTAGCTTTTCCGATGATTGAAAGAGCACACAAGTAGAAAGTGAATGGTACATAATAATCTTCGATCCGTTGTAATTACACGTAGAATGCTTACAAATTGACAGAGCGTCGGTTTTGCGTGTGCCGGTGTTGACAATGTCACTGAACGCTATCTCTGGGCAACATGAACTATTTTTATTCACGCATATGTCCCTTCTGAGGATTGCCCTGATAGCTTCGAACAGTTTTTGCCACCATGGTTATTACAGACTATCCAATAATACGATGTGTTACGTGACTAATTCCGGTCAAGTCGACACTTACCTTCTCTGCTTTGGCTGTGCACAAACCGTGGTCCTCAAGTCAGCAACACGACTTTTCTGCTAGCCTTGTCATATCACGTTTCCTAGTACTCGTCGCATCCAAAGCCACTCATGATTCCATTCTACATCTTACCTCCGGTTATCGATAACATGGTTTTTGACCGATTTAATTACTTCTATGGTAACTTTGACTCACCAGTCTGACCCACAAGGTACATGGAGGTTCGCTTGAGCGACTCCAACTGTGGCTCAATAAACTGACTCAAAAGGCAGTGGGGAGCAAGTCCAGCTCGATAGCGTGATTGCAGAAACCCACTCGGATCCGATTGAGCCCTGTCACACACAGGCCTTCGAAATTTACATTCGACAGTGGGTTTCTCTGTGACCAACTTGTCTGCACTTCTGGTATTGATTCTGTAAGAGCTGTAATTCACAGTTTCAGCCTGCAGTCGGAGTCATCTGACTAAGCACATTCCGGTCCCTATTTGTCTATGAGCAGCTGCGCGACAAACCTGAGGCTCCAAACTGGCACCGAAATCCACCATCGTTTTGGTCTCATACTTTTAGAAAGATAAAACAGTGGGTCCCCTTCAGCCATTTCGTCAGAGCAGTGAGAAGACATAAGTTGCGATATGTTAACATTTCGATTGTTCTCATCAGTCGCAAACACAATACAAGCGGGATTCATGGACAGTTATATACAGGGGAAAAGGTTGGTACACCAATCAAAATGTTAAAATCAAGACTACGGTAACCTAATTGATTGTCTCAATAGTTTCTCTGCACAAAACACAGGTTGGTAAGCCCTAATTAGAAAAGCCTCACTAATTGCCAAAATTATCGGATTGTTGTTGCGTACTAACACCTTGAACGCACTCTCCTGGTTCACCTGATGTCGAGTTGCCGAGAGATGATTGGTGATAAATGATGCTGGGCTCCGGTTCATTCTCTGATCCACCGTTTTGTTGCGCCATCAGTTGTTCCAACCACCTCGGCACATGTTTAGCTCCCTCTGAGCTAACTGACAGTCAGTCCTGCCTATGTACATGTCACCGCAACCGCAGGTGAACTGGTAAACGATGTGAGAGGCCGAACTGACTGGTGAGTTGCTCTGACGGTCATGAAGAACAAGGCTTCGCGTTGTATGTGTGAGTCGCAACTGGGCGGTCGCGTAAGGGCGGACCGCGATATTATTTGTCACATGGTCTCCTTTGAACGGCGAGAACAAATAAACATTCTTTTTCTCTGTAGTTGACACCGGTATTTTCTCCCTGGGAGGCCTGCTATGGATCTGAATGAACTTCTGAGGATACCAATTTGACACCAAAGTACTGTACAAAAATTCTTATTCAGCTTGCAACATTTCCGGGCTGTGTATCCGTCTGGCTCTGTGGAATAGCTTCACATAGGCCACGTTTGTATGCAACCGGGCCAAAGCTGAAAAAAATGGATACTGCCCGCTCCAAGTTGCCTTGCGATGAACCGTGCGCTGTAGTGTACCATCGGTCCGTCGCTTAATGAGTATATCCAAAAATGACAGACTATCGTGTTGCTCCAACTCATGGGACACCGATAGATTCAGAACAGTCAATAGCCGCGAAAATGTTCGTTGATGGTGAAGACTAGGATGTCATCCACATACCGCTTGTACAACTTAACTTCACCAATGCTGGCAGCAACTTGTCTTTCTACCAAACCGAGAAAGATGTCTGCTAATACTGGTCCCAGAGGGTTGCCCATGGCGACGCCGTCCATTTGTTTATAAGCACTCCTCTCAAACTCAAACCGTATACTTTCCGTGCTTAATAAAATCATATCTCTAAAATACTCCAGGGACAGGCCAACAGACATGTTTTGACTCGGTGAGATCACACAAATTGTCAACCGGCTCACATAAAGGCACGTTTGTGAATAGGCAGTCGACGTCTATTGAGTATGTGTGCTCCGCACCCAGCGACGCGTTTTCCAGTGTCTCGACTAATTCAAAAGAGTCCTGTAGGCAATACGTGGCTAGGTGTTTGCTTGTCGACTTCAACATTTTCGCTAGCCACTGCGCAACTTTGTGATACGGTGAGTTGTTCATATACATACTCTGGCACAGTGGGTTACCTGCCTTGTGTAATTTGGGAGTGCCCCTCATTTTGGGTGTCTGAGTGCCAGTCGGTTTCAACCGCCTGTATTACGAGTCATTGATGTAACCATGTAATAACTGAATCTGCAGTTTCCTCGCCACTTGCTTCTCGACCAAGATGTTTTCTGGTACCTTGTCTAACTGGAACTTCCGTCTGTCCTCCAAAATAGATTACATCTATGAAATGTAGACAGGCCGATTCATTATCACAATGCCTGATCCTTTATCCGGCTGCAGAAACATGTCCCATTTGTTTTAACTCTGACTGCCCTATAGTGTTCGGCTTTCAGACAGCATCTCTGGCTTATCGGCAAGTTAAAGTATTGCTCCTCAGTATCTGCCAGTTTTGCCCGGAACCACTCCGCATCTTCCATTGATCTTGGCGTGTGATCACTGAGCTGTTCATTCAGATACTCAAACTGGGCCTGCGTGTTGAGCTTATCTATTGCTTTTGCCGGCAGTCAGTATTTTAGTCCAAGTGAGAGAACTTCCAATTGTGTGCGCGTTAACTGAACAGATGACAGATTGTATACATCTTTTAAGCACTCAGTTAGGGAAAGTAATATTTGAAGCTTTTGCAAGTGAACCCTGCAGATTGCGGACTGTTTTCGTTCTCGTGCGACTGACAATATCAGCGGAAAAGGCCTCAAATTTCAACCGATAAACCAACGACAACTCTTTGAGCATGCATGTGAACCGTCTCTGCGTCTCGAGGAATTTTTCTTGTCGTTCAAGACAGGCGTCGATTTGCGCCGACACTATTATTGACAGGTTGGCGTTGTTCTTTTAGTTGAGCATTCTCTGACATTCATTCGCTATCTCCTGTAGTGTCAACTTGGGTTCCTGCTCCAACGTGTGAAGCGAACTTGTCTGAACATCAGCACCGTCACAACGTGACTGGACTCTCAAATGGTGCGACGGTTTGTGTACCTCCTTGACCCAATGTGCTAAACTGGATGGTGCCTCCAGGCCCCTTGAGAGCTACTCCTACCAGGTTGGTCAGTGGTTAGAGGTCAGACAAACTCAGTCTCATGGTCTTTCAGGTTGGGGTTTTGAAATGGGATGGCGTCCATTTCTGTAAAACTATATCACTGCCACCTCTCCGCTGCATTGCGGACAAGCTTTTATCCCAAAAGCTTTGGTCGAGGACCCTAATCGTCCTCCTGTTTAGGTCTGGGCGCCTTAGTAGTATATCAGCCCACATACTACCATGACTACTTCAAGCTTCAACAAAATTCTGCATCGGCTGTCGCGCACATTATCAAGCGTCGCCTTATCTGCTCATACAGCAGGGCGGATAAGCAAAAACATGTTACTTCTGGCGCCTCCCTTCTTTCCACCTATTTCTCCTACTATGGGAGTAAGGGAAACCGTCCCTATTACTAACCTTCCTTCTATAGTTCCCAGCTTAATTGATAGCAACCGCAATGGCATTGAAGTCACACCATCTGCAGTCACCTTCCCGCAACACCCACCGGACGCCTATCAAATACAGTCCTTTATACTTTCAAGCTGTCCCGTTTCCCTAATGGCGTCCAACTTTCGTACTCTAAGACAAATAGGTCAACAGGCTGCACTCCCACGCACCTTGGACGCACTGGGTATTGATGTGTGGGGTGTATCCGAAATTAGGATCAATGCTCCTAATGAGATTGTTGAATTAACTGCGCCAGGTTTGTGCTCTCGCTCTTCGCTGCACGTATCCGGAGACACTGATGCAGCACTCACGGGTCAAGCTGGGGTAGGTATCGTTCTCAGTTCCAAGCCTGAGCCATCGTTGGTTGATTGGATTCCGGTGAACAGTCGTTTGTTTGCAGCCCGTTTGACCACATCAACTAAGGTTAATTCACCTAGAGTACAAAACACTGTTTGTTTGTGATTTCCGCTTATGCTCCCAGTAACTGTAGTTCTGATGCTGCCAAGGACTTATTCTGTCATTAACTGAACGCGCTACTACGCAGTGCTACTAGTTCAGATAGAATAGTACTTTCCAGGGAAATGAACGCACAAGTAGTGCATATGAGCTTTTCAGAAGCTCAGCTAGGTGGTAATTATGGGCTTAGCTCCGAAATTTCGGACAACGGTTAGCGTCTGTTACTGCTGCGTGTGGAGCGCTAATGTTTCTTAGTAACACCGTTTTGAGACACCGTGGGGGCCGACGTGCCACTTGGCGTCCTCTTGTGACTGGTCATCGATGAACCCTAATTGATCACATAGACCTAAGTTACAGGTGGCGTGATTTCATCCTGAATTGTCGCTCTTTGTAATGTGCTTGCATCGACTTTGGTCATGCCTTGGTACGCTGTCGTTTTTCCATCACCTTTACCGGGAGGCGCACCAAGTGTTTCCCCCGATTGGCAGCTGAGAAATGGTCTCAGTCCTCGGTCAGGCAGACTTGTCAAGACGCACTTCGTACCGAACTTTCGCTGTCTTTTTCTAATGACACTGAGCTTCATTGGAATAAAATCTCGGCCGCCATGCAAGACTCAGGAGCATCTACTTGTGGCACTATCTATCGTCACCGCACCAGTCACTGGATATCCGAGAAGTCGGTGTACTTGTTGAAATCTAGAAGACACCTCCCGGCTGGCTCTGAGCACAACGTGACCAGACGGGCTATTAGGCGCGAACTAAAGCAGAGCCTACGTGCTGACAAGAAAGCCTGACGAGCCATTCGGGCTCAAGGAATGTAGGAGGCAGGAGCAATAGGCAATTATTGCAAGCTCTTCCAGCTAATCCGCACCACTGGTCCCAGAAAACCAGGTTTCAATGAGACAATGGAACAATGGTTTATTAATGGTAAACAAGTATTGCTTAACAGGTCCCCTGGGATGGAAATTATTGCGAAAAGTGCGTCGCATGATAAAATGAAAAGTGTCTTGGTGGACTCATCATAGACTTATGTAGAATAGCGGAGGTGTTCGCGTATTGAACGTATAAATCCATTAGTTGGGAGTGTGGCAAGACACCGTTTGATTGCGTTTTGTAGCCCCTGGCTAACAAGTCAAAATATGATATGTAAATGAGGCAATGCATCCTCAACTTGTTTTTTAAATATCGCCAGATTGTGAGCAGAGACGACATAATTAGGGGGGGGGCATTCCAAGGCTCACACACGCGGAGAGAAAAGAAATTTCTACGGCATTCAAGCCGGTTATATTGAATTATCAGTTTCAGAGGGTGAACTCTTAGGTTAGTGTTGCGGTTCAATTCCAGCAGCGGACGACAAATGTGGTTTGGGTTCTCCAAATTCTGGTAAACCATTATGAGATCCCCTCGCAAAAGCCGATATCGACTGCTGTACATTCTTAGAGATTTCAGTCTAAGTTGATAGGGCAGATGAAAGGGGCCCCTTAGGTTCTTGGTTGCCCTTTATTGAGGAGTCTCGAGAGCAACAAGATCCTGTTACTGCCACGCCTGAATAGCATTTTCCACATGCGGTCGCACGTAGGCGTTAAGCATTTGGGGAAAGATTGAGGGTTCAAACCGACCGAAAGCTCTGCGAAGAAGGCCGAAGTGTTGATTGCCGGTGCTCGTTATCTTCTCTGCTTGTTTTAAACACCTGAGATCTTCTTGTACCAATACACCCAGGTCACACTCCTGAGAGACCTTCTCTAAGGTGTGTTCTCCAAGCTTGTAAGCGCTCTTCTGCTGGTGACGCTGATGTTTCACCTTGCACCTAGCTATGTTCAATTGAAGCATGTCCCTTTTTGAACATTCGTAAATGCAATCTAGGTCATGTTGGAGCAGGTCGTGATCTGGCTTGTTACTAATCGTCCGCCATATCTTGCCGTTATCGACGAAAAGCAGGCAATTTGAGGAGATAACTCTTGCGTGGTCGTTGGTAAACACCAGGAATAAGCGCGGTCTCAGCGCTGAGCCTTGTGGGACATCACATTCCACCTCAATTGGGTTAGAGAGTGATCCCCTAACACGTACTTGAAGCATCCGTTGGTGAAGGAAGCTGCCAATCCGACCAAGTACAGGATCTCCGATTCCGTAGCTCTGTAGCCGTTGAAGTAGGATGTGGTGATCAAAGCGGTCGAAAGCTTTGGTGAAGTCCAGATAGATGACGTCAACTCCGACCCCATCATCAGCCACTTCCGTCCAACTACTTGCAATCAGTAGGTTGGTGGTGCATGGCCGATGTTGACAGAAGTTGTGCTGGTTCGATACCAAGATGTTGCATTTTTCCGGGTAATCCATTAAAGTCTCAGCGACGACTGCCTCCATCACCTTCGCGAGCACAGGGAGGAAAGTCACTGGGCGATAGTTTGCAGGATCTGAACGGTTACCGCCTTTGAAAATTGGGATGATAATGCCACGCTTCCACATAGTGGGGACTTGTTGATTAAAGCATCTTTGGAATAACTGTGGCAGTGGTTCAGCGAGCTTGTTGGTCGCATCCTTTAGTGCCTTCGGACGGATGTTGTCTGCTCCCAGAGAACTATGCTCACACAGTGAGAGTTACTTCCTTAGCACAATTGATTGATTGAAAACTACATGTGTAAACAGTGGAGTCGGTAATGTGCTTGACATTATGGGACAGGTAGAGGCTGCGAGTTCGAAAAATGGGGCGTATTGTAACCGCAGGGCGTTAGCTACTTCTTTCGCGCTTTGTACTCTACCGCCTGTCGTGAAAAGTGGAGAGATTCCATGCTTCACGAAGATTATTGACATGCCTATTTAGCAGTTTGTTGTTTGCCATAACTCTTTTGGCTAGGCACTGTTAATAAGTTACTTTGTCCTCACGGGCAAGTGCAGTGCAGTGGTTGTGATGGGTCAGGAAATTGCCCCAAGCCTCTGCGTCGGGGTTAATCTTGTAGGCACGCTATGCTGTATCTCTTATCGCCAGGCATTTTCGAGTCCTGCTTCTTAGAATTGAAGGCATTTTTGCGGGACGAAGTGACTTGGTCTCCGTTGACGATGTCGCTGAGTCTATTGACGAACTCTGTCCAAACGTTGTCAAGGAGACTTTTGTTTGAGAATTCTCAAGCAGCTGCGTCGACGAGTTCTTTCAATACGTAATAGCGTGTGATTGTATGAGTTAGTTCCGAGTGTTCAGATGGATACTCTGCATAACACACATAGTCAAAAGTTATTACTACGTGGTCACTGAGACCTAATGGACTATCCATCAATAACTTGTCAACCATGAGCTCTTCATTCATGAGCACAAGGTCCAATATGGACGGTTTGTTTGCTGTCTTGAATCTAGTGGGCGTGGTGACATGATTGTACAAGGGAATATTAGTGATCAGTTCATGCAAGTCTGCTTTGAACCGTTCACTGGGTGATGCCGAAACCTCCAGATCGTGTAGATTGAAGTCCCCGGAGAGGAGAATGTGGCTGTATCTAGTGCGTGTTACTCTGTTCAGGCCACGGATCAAGTGGGAATCCATTTCCGGAGTGGACGTTGGGGAGCGATAAACGACAGCTACGAGACATGCGTTGTTGTGTCTTAGTCGGAGACGGCACCAGAGTGAGTCGGTAACGTGTGTTTCCAGATCATCAACTATTGTAACTTGTAGATCGCGGTTGTAGTAGAGTAGGACCCCACCTCCTCTCCTGGGGCGGTCTTTCCGGATGAGTGACATTCCGGCTATCTCAACCTCAGCATCAGTCACCTCTTGGTGTAACTAGGTTTCGGTAATAGCAATTAGGTTCCAAGCATTCGCAACCTGACGTAGTCGATGTTCGGTAAGTTTACTGAGAGGCCCTTGGACGTTAGTGTACATACATGAAAGTTTCTCAGATTTAAACAATGTTTCGGAGGTTGTACAACTCATACGTGAACTTTCGCCGACCAGTGAGTGCCCGGCGACTAATCGTTTTCTCGGTGTGTATTTGGAGAAGGGTTTGACCTCTTATTCATCGTCCGTATACTTAGTCCCGTGTCTAATCTTCTACGTACAGTGTAAAGTGTCTGGTCTATATCATCTTCTACAGGTTGTATGGGCTCATTCGACACACTGCTTGTGCATTGTTTTTTCATAAATCCCATCGCGTTTGGTTCATTGAGTGACATATTATCCCTAGGAGGCATAGCGCTGATTGTCTTCAGCCGAACCTCAGATGGTAGCTTGCAACGGAACATGTACCAGCTTTTCAGCATCCGAGCTACCATATGTTTTGACTGAAGGACCACCTCCAACACTCTCGGGCCACTCCCTTTGTAGTTCGGTGAGGTACGCAGTCATGACACGGATTTCGCTAGCACATCATCCCCGCAGTGTTTCACGAATATAACACCACTGTTCTTTATCATGGGTTGTTACTTCATGCTAATCACATGCTTCAGTTTCAGGAACCCCGTGAAGAAGCATGGTTCTGGTCGTAGTTTGCTTCCGGTAGTCCTCTAAGGTGCGGTTAACTCGATAACGCTCGCCCCATGGGATGTCTGGAAAGATACAGATGGAGCAGTGTTCATTTCTGAGACTAATTGTCGACAGTAGTACTGATTCTACTTCAGTGATGAAGTTCAGCCCAACGCGCAGAAGTCTTGGCTCTCCCAAATGCTTAGAGTTGGGATGTCGTATAATACGCACTACGTGTACAGGTTTTAGCACAACTCCAATTAGATTACTAATAATATCGCACTGGTTGAGGTCATCCAACTGTCTGCCTATATTGATGCAGACTTTGATTCTGGGATATTCGAGCACAGTACGCTCAGTACAGCTAGTTGTTTATTTACACCTTTCGACATGTCGCGGTTTGTGATTGAAGTACTCGGAGATGTTACGCAGGAAACCGGTGGTGCTTGCACTAAGAAAACTCCGCTGCGCTCCTCAGTTTCCGATTCAGTTGGGGGTGACGTTAATTTTAAATGCCGGCTCTTTTTGGAGGCAACCGTTACCCAACTTTCGCCAGTACTGGCTTTCTCTTTTTCTACTCACTCCGTCGGAAGTCTGAAACTAACCTTACGTGTAGTTCCTCCGATCGAACTGGGAACCGCATTAGCCAAATATGAGCCACGTGTGGTATTGGGACAGCTGTTAATGTTCTGGACTCTAAATGTCGTGTTGCTTACGGTGTTATTAGCAGCTCTTCGCGGACTAGGAGCAGAAACCAAGGGGGAGGATTGGGTTGCACAGTCCGCTATGCTTACCACAACCGTAGTGATTTTGCTTATCACCATTTCCTCAAACTTGGCTAGTAGCTGCTCATACTTCTGAGATAATAGGAGCACGCGTTTTATCAGTGGGATCGATGTGCATTCCACACAGAACCATAGAGAGTCTCGTTTGTTTAATAACTTGGCCTGACTAGGTTTAACTCGGAGGCATCCCGTATGGAAAAACTCGCAACAGTTACGGCACAAAATGCTCCCTTTAACAAGATTGGTACATGATCCACATAGGTCTTTATACTGTGGCACACTGAACATCACGCTTGTTGCGCAAATGTTACGAACCATTTGAATGACTCAGCGCGGGTGCACTGAAACACAATAAGGAGCGCCGTTTGGCTCGTTGGGCAGAACACTTTCAAGATCAGTTCAGCTGATCCCCAGTTCCCGGACCTCTTCCTACTCAGGTAATGCAGAACGAGCCATGAACGGTTAGTTCAGCGACCACCGGTGGCTGAGGTCCAAAATGCGATCACAGCCATTAATTGTTTTTGTGCTGCTGGCCTGTATTCCCTCCCACGTGCACTATTTAAGGATGGAGTTGAGCTCTTCTGTAAAGCACTGGCCCTATTCAAACGTATCTGGAACTAATAGTATCCCGGTTAACTGAAGTGTATTCATTATAGTGGCGATATACAAGAACGGCAGTCACACCGGCTGTGCTAACCACAGGGATATTAGCCTAACACCAGTTGTGACAAAAGCGTGGCATAGATTCTCGTTTGTCGCCTCACTGTGGAACGGGAATCTCGAGTTAAGGACAAGCAGGCAGGTTTCCTTCTCAGGACGTGGTTATATAGACCACATATTCACTTTGCGGCAGATGCTAGAGCAGCGCCACACGTACCGCAGGCCGACAATAGCTGTGTTCCTCGATTTCAAAAGTGCGTTCGATTCAATCTGTTCGAAATACTTGCGCGGCGAGGTATTCCCGCGAAATATGTGAACATCCTATGTGCTCTATACTTGTACACTACAGGCCGCGTCAGGGTATACTGTGACCTGTCGGATAGCTTTCCGACAACAAGTGGCGTTCCTCAAGATTGTCCGGTTTTCCCGTTTTAGTTCAGTTTAATCGGATATATTGGTTGGCGGCATCCGGTTTCGGATTTGCCTGTCACTGTGGCAAGCCACAGGACGCCTGCGCCTACAGAGGGACCATGGATGGCTTGCGCTGCACCACCCACAGCTTCAACCACATACCCCATATCCAGTGTAAACCCGAAGGAATAAGACCGGGAGGCATACGGATGGGAACCACGTTTCATCAACGGAGCCGGCCCACACTCCTTCACAGGCAAACACAAGCACACTGTATTTGGGAATCAAGCGCACACAAGGCGGTGGCTGGACCGTAGTCCGCTCCACACTGACTGCATGGAACCACTCTTTGATCCTAACACAGCCACAAGGACCGTGCACCCCATCCCCTCCAGCAACGACCAATTGTCTCCTGGAGCCAGCATGGACGACGTAGTGGGTAATAGACAGGTAGGCACCTTGTCAACATGCACATCAAGCGCATTCACACCGGGGATATCAAACAACAGCCAATCACTTGAGAGAGAGAGAGAGAGAGAGAGAAAGAAAAAGAGAAAAACTCGATTAATGCATAAGGAAACGGTGACATAAACCTTAATTAAATAGCATACGTAATAAGTTGTTTACAAACAAATCCTAGCTAAGTGCACGAGGTCAGGAAGTATAGTTCACGGAATGCCACGAACACAAAAATGTTATGGAAATCGAATACAATTGGCTGAAGCGATGTGTGCAAGTTAATGGAATAGAGTACAGGGAGATATTTATATGAGAAAGAAAAGCATTAAGGTAAAGACTGTAAACCCACCACCTGAAATAAAGAGACTTAGCATGCAAGCACGCGGCTAGTAAATCGAATTCAGCGTGCCTACAAACGCTGCGCCGGCTCGTCGTAATTCTCTGCAGGACCCGTCGTCGCTTCTGTAGTGGCCCCAAATGGCACAGCGCATGGCCCACTAGACATTTATATGAGAAAGAAAGGCATTAGGAGAGAACCGAAAACCCACCACCTGAAATAAAGAGACTTAGCATGCAACCATGCGGTTAGTAAATCGAATTCAGCGTGCCTACAAACGCTGCGCCGGTGCTGCCTACGTTCACTGCGGGACCCGTCGTCGCTTCGGCAGTGGTCCCGAGTGACCTCTCTCATGGCTCACTAGGCCTGCCTGACTAAGGCACTCGCGACCGCATGTTCTACAGCACAATGCGCTCGATGTCGATGGAGTACAATTCATCGGTGCTTGCCGCTTCCGCAACTGCCGCTTCTTCTCTGCATGCATGAGGGATTTCTCCCGCACTTCAGCAACTGCTTTCGTGATTAGATCGCGTCATGCACGCCGATCAACCGCCTTCGATTCCCATGATCTGCAATCAAGATTAGAACGTGTGAGGCTCACTTTAATCATGTCCTGGTAACCTAACTTTGGTTTCACAGCATGCCGCTTCCCTATACTCAGCTGACCGTATAAGAGTTGTTTCGGTATCCGCGTCGAATCCATACGGCTCACATGACCGAGCCATCTCAGGTGTCTCAATAAAAGTATGCAGTCCACTGCATACATCCCACTTCGGCGCAACACTTCCGTGTCTGCAACTCTGGCGCCCCAGCCGATCCGCAAAATTCGTCGCAGACACTGCTGATGGAACCGCTCGAGATATCGCACATCCCGCCGGTACATCGTCCACGTTTCACTGCCGTATAGAAGAACGGACAGTACCATGGATTTGTACACCATCAGCTTCGTGCCAATGCTAAGCTGATGGTTGTTCCACACTCGGTACTCAAGCTTCCCGAATGCCGCTGCCGCCTTCGACACGCGATTACGCAACTCAACGTGTAGCTGCTGATCAGTCGACATCACACTCCCAATGTAGAAGAAGCGGGAGGTGGTTTCCAATACTTCAGCACCAATGCTGATTTGCGGCAATATTGAAGATTGCACCTCCGGTGAAGGCTGAAAGAGACAGACAGTTTTGCTTGTGTTGATTGTGAGCCCGAATTTGGCCGCTGTCGAAGCCAGAGCACTAGTCATGTGCTGCAACTCATCCGCGCTGTGTGAAAACAACGCACAGTCGTCAGCAAACAGCAACATACGGATAGTTGTCTCACAGACTAGAGTTCTCGCACCGAAACGACGGATGTTCAGCAACCCACCATCAATACGGTGCTCCACACGGACACCGTAAGCACAAGCCACATCAAAGGCACAAGACAACATTGCATGAAGATATATATTAAACAGGGCAGGAGCTAACACACAGCCTTGCTTCACACCAGAGACAACTGCAAAGTCATCCGAGGTCTCTCCACTCAGCTGCACCCTCGCTCGCATACCACTGTGCAGACATTCAATTAAACTTACAAACTTACGCGGGCAACCAAACTTACCCAACACCAGCCACAATGCCTCGCGGTTCACCGTATCAAATGCCTTGGTGAAATCAACAAAAAGCGAGTACAATGGCTGGTGTCGTTCTCTGCACTTCTCTTGCAACTGACGAGCCGCAAACACCATATCTATAGTGCTGCGACCCGAACGGAATCCAAATTGCTCTTCCGCCACGTTTGGTTCCACAATCTGACTGACGAGGCGATTGAGCAGGATTCGGGCAATCACCTTGCCCACACAACTCAGCAAGTTGATGCCACAATAATTCGTGCAACATTGCTTGCTACCTTTGCCCTTGTACAGTGGTAGTACAAGGGCATCCTTCAGCTCAGCAGGCACCTCCTCCTCAATCCACACGCGTTGCACCAAGTGGTGCAGCGCAGTCAACAACGCGGGTCCACCGTGTTTCAATACTTCAGGTGGGATCCCGTCACCTCCGGCACATTTGCCGTTTCGCAGCTGAGCAAGTGCTCTCTGCGTCTCATCCAGTCTCGGCGTATCCGCCAGATCCGCCTTCACATCGTGCTGCTTCAGGCCATTCAATGTAGGCCAGTCGATCTCTGAACGGTTGTTCAAGAGACAGTCAAAGTGTTTCCGCCAGACCTGCATTATGTCTGCAGTCTGGGTGCAGGTAGCGCCTGAACTACCATCGATCAGTGTCCTCAGCGGCTCCAATCTCGGTCCATACACCGCCTTCAAGGAGTCAAAGAATTCCTTGTGTTGACGGCGTTCGGCGTAGCATTCCATCTGCTTCGCCTTCTCCGTCCACCATGCATTTTTAATGCGACGGAGCTCTCGGGTCAGTCGCCGTCGAAGTTTGCGAAACTGACTACTCTTCCCCAAGTCACTGGGGTCTGCAACATGTGCAGCAAATGCTGCATTCTTCTCTGACACCAATGCGTCAATCGTCACATTGTTGTCATCAAACCAATCAGGCCGCTTACAGTTTGCGCGCCCGATGGTCTCAA
>OX104064.1:171011973-171045251 GCA_944474145.2 Dicrocoelium dendriticum
CAATTTTCAAGGGAGGCTCCCGTTTGGTATGTGGCAATCACAGAGGGATCAGTCTGATTTCGATTGCCTCTAAATTGCTTGCCTCTCTCATTCTCCACAGACTGACTGGCACTCGTGAAAGCCAAATTCGTGAAGAGCAAGCCGGATTTCGTCGAGGTCGGGGCTGCATCGACCACATCTTCACCTTGCGTCAAGTGTTGGAGCACCGCCATGTTTATTGGCGACCCACCGTTGTCGTGTTTCTTGACATAAAAGGTGCCTTCGACTCAGTCGATCGATGTGCCCTTTGGGACTGTCTGTTGAGGAAAGGTGTGCCTGATAAATATGTAAACATTATCAAAGCGCTGTACGCACATAGTTCGGGCAGGGTGAGGGTTTATGGCAAACTCTCGCCACCCTTCAGTATCACCAGCGGTGTGAGACAAGGATGCCCGCTGTCACCTTTCCTCTTCAACTTCGCTATTGATGAAGTCATGGAAACAGCGTTCGCTGGACACGACCTAGAAGGTGTGGAGCTACTCCCTGGTGAGCGACTTCTTCACTTGGAGTATGCAGACGATATTGCCCTAATCTGTGACGGCTCCCAAACATGCCAAACAGCACTGAACCGATTAGCACTGGCTGTCAGTCGTTTTGGGCTATGCTTTGCTCCATCAAAATGCAAAGTACTTCTCCAAGATTGGCAGGGACCCAATCCTGCGCTAACGCTTGGTGGTGATCTGCTCGAAGTCGTTCAGGAATTCAAGTACCTGGGCAGCTATATTAGCACCCGTGGGATTGAAGATGAGGTTACGAACCGTATAGCAAAAGCTCGAGGTGCTTTTGCCAATCTCCGCCACCTGTGGCGCAGACGCGACATTACACTCGCCCTCAAGGGCAGAGTTTAAAACGCAGCCGTCCGTTCAACTCTCCTATATGGCTGTGAAACCTGGCCCATCAGGTCGACAGACATGAAGAGACTCGTCACGTTCGATCATCGCTGCCTTCGCAGCTTAGCTCATGTCTGGTGGGAACACCGCGTGAGCAATGAGCGTGTTCGACGTCGCGTATTTGGTGCAGGAAGAGCGAGTGAACCGCTCAGCACCGATTATATCACGCACCAGGCTCAATGGCTGGGCCACGTCTTGCGCATGCCAGCACACCGACTCCCACGACGTGCATTGTTTGCGCGTTGTGGGTGCGGTTGGAAGAGGAGGAGGGGAGGCCAAGTGATGACTTGGTCGCGAGAAATGAAAACCCTCACTTCGAAGTTGGCGTCGGTTGGTGCATCCCGACTGCCTGGCTGGGGTCCTAAGGACGGTGAACACGTTTGGCTGGACACACTTGCTGATATGGCTAGGAGCCGGCCCCAATGGCGTTTGTGTTGTGAGTTCCTTTGTCCATCACCCTCCTGTTTAGCATCCCCCTCCAATCACGATCTCAATCGTTAGGCATAATATGACTTTCTTTTACGGCAGCCAGCTGTTAGCTCTCCGGAACGATGTCCATCCGTTACTGGGGACTCAGCGGGCGTGCCACTGTTTGTTTGTCTTTTTCTTTTCTTGCCTTTTGTATTGCGGCACAATAGCTGAGGTGTTTTCCACCTCCAGCTAACGTGTAATGATGATGATGACTAGAGTTGAGATCTTACGGGATATCTGGTCGCGCCCTTCAATGGGTGTCTGCCTTCCTTGAGGGGAGGGAACAGTGCGTACGGGTGGGGCGTAGCCTTTCGCTCAGGCAAGCTGTCCTTAGTGGCGTTCCGCAGGGCTCGGTATTGGGGCCATTGTTGTTCGCGATCTATGTAAATGACTTTCCGGGAGAGCTAGGGGTGTCATCATTAATGTTTGCTGACGACCTTAAGCTCTGGAATATTGTGGATATCCCGGGGGTCCTGAGGCAATTCAGCGTGCCTTGGATAGACTCTGGGAATGGTCTATCTTATGGTTGATGCCCATAAATAGAGCGAAGTGCTCTGTTCTCCGAATCGGAGCTGCTAATCCTCCCACCCGATATGTTCTCGGCGGTGGTGAACTCCCTGTTGTCACTCAGCAGGTTGATTTAGGAGTCGTACACGCATCAGCACTTCATTCTGGAGACAACTGGAAGAAGGCTGCTTGTCGAGGGTTTCGTATGATGTGGTTTATCCGCCGCTCTTTCGGAATCTTAACGGCCAAGTTGTTTGTGAAGCTATTTTCGGCATTCGTCCGACCCCACCTGGAATATTGTATTCAGGCTTGTCCACCATGTCTTAACCGAGACAAAATGGACTTGGAGAGGGTGTTACGAGTGGGCACTCGGTTAGTGCAGGGTCTACGGGGACAGACGTATCCTGAACGCTTGCTCAGTTTGGGGATGTTCTCCATGCACTACCGAAGGATAAGAGGGGACCTGATTCTCACTTATCGTATTTTGACGGGTAAGATTGGCCCGGACTTGTCAGGGCTTTTTAGTCCCGCTACGTTACCTAGTCTCCGCGGTCACCCACTGAAACTGCATAAACCACGGTCTGATAGGATTAGGACGGAAACTCGTCTATCGCGCCGAGTTATAGATCGCTGGAATTCTCTTCCAGATCACGTGGTTAGGGAACCTACGGTTAAGGGTTTTGCGCGCCAGCTCGATGCTCTTGGGTGGCAACAGCAAACCTTTCCTTTTTCCTAGCTGACTCACCTTCATTTTTCAGTTCTTTTTTATTGACTCAAATATCTTGGTATTCCGTTTGCTTAGCTCTTACCACTTTCTCTTTTGCCTCCTGCGTTTACTTTTTTCTTTTTCTCACTTCACGTAACCGACCCAGCAGGGACTGCTAGGGCAGGATACGTGGGCATTAATTGGTTGGACAGGGTGTGATGCGGTCTTTGTTTTAGGTCCAACAGTATTTCAAAGTTCGCTAACTCCTGGTTCAACGACCCGCCGAAGAAGGAACACTCACGGGATAATCCTATCGTTCCAGTCCCGCTTGAACTTGAACTTCACGTAACTGGCATAGCTGGGACAGCTAATGTAAGGAACGTGGTGTTTTTTCGGGTGTTTTCCTTTTAGACCCATCAAAAAGCCGGAGCACCTCCATCAACTCCTGGATCGACGACCCGCTCAATAAGGGACACTTACGGTATTCATCCTACCGTTCCAGTCCCGTTTGAACTTGAACGGTCTGAAGAAGTGTATCAAAAGAGTCAATGCAGCTTCAGTGGTTCTCTATGGGACTTTGTTTCGCAATGACCCAGGCTATCACCGCAACGATTGGGAAGTGACGGAGCTGACAAAGGAACTTCCTTCTGCTCTCCATCATCTAATGATCTATCTCTCGCAGAGTGCGCATTGCACGGCATTTGAACGTGAGGTGACACACTTCGCGCAATCTACGCACTTGTATGTCATATCTACCAAAAGGGAACTTTGACTATAGTCAAATTTCGTGAAATGTGTCCACTCAAACACTTTTCTTCACGAGAATTTTATCTTAGTCTCGAAAGTGTAGCACGCCAGAAAGAGGAGCTACCGCGTAGTACTCACAGGGCACTCCACAAGATGCCAATGGCGGATATTAAATGCATTGAAGAACCATTTAATTAACAATAACAATCATGCACCCGTACAGCGAAATGGCTGATTACCGTTTCGTGAAAGCGCTGTTATAATGGGCTATAGTATAAGAGCGTTGCTTCTGGCGCATATTACAAGTAAAGAAATGATGGACGATTCCGTATCCTTTAAGCGCATTTTCGCTCCTTTTATAGTAAACACCAAGTTTTGGAAGATAAGGTGAAAAAGTTCTAACTGGAAAGTGCCTCTTTTACAGACACACAGTGGTTTCACGGGAATTTCACGATAGGAATACGGGTGTGGAATTACAGGAGGGCTTCCGCACCGCTAAGTGCAATTCCGGTGTGTGCACAGCACACGTACTAACGTCATTGGCAGGAGGTAATTGATCAGGTACTGATATTAATTGCATGCAGCTACGGGGATTTCGCTTGTAACGTTTGTTTTTCGTTCGGTTTGTTGCGGCTGTATTATGAGCGTGGAGAATGCAACTTGGCGCATAGCCACGATTTTCATGTTGGGAATCCGTGGCTTTATGTGCGCAACGGACGAAAGACGGAGGCACAAGGGTTGGAGATTGCCATTCTCATATGTAGTTCTAAAAGCAGTCGTGAGTTTCCGGCATTACGGTCGGTTGCTAAACCGGAACGACTTGCTGTCAAGAAAGAAGAGTCATCTTGAAGGGAACTCCGATGAGAGTCGGGAAGTTACCGCGTTACTAGAGTAGAATGGGAAGTGCCACATGCTGTTCGAAGGGGAGCACATTCGTGTGCTGTTTTTTGTGCTTTGCAGCATGTTGCCGATAGTTGCACGATATGGAGAGTTTGAGTTTGTGGGAGGCGAATCATCAGTGAAATTACGGCGGCTGCGTGCTGCTGCACGGCATGTTTGTGTACGTAACGGCGGTAGCGTTTTTTCTTCTACGCCTTGTTGTCAAATGAGACGTAGATGGGAGAAGTCTCATTTGACAACAAGGCGTAGGAGGTAGAAAACGCGAGAGATTTTACCAATTACTGCCACTGTGCAGACACTGGCGGTGGATAACTGCTTCGCACAAGCCAATGCCATCAGGTCTGTGTATCTTGATGCGGCCGTGGTATTTTCCCGATTTTTCGTTATCCGGGATATGAGTAGGCACTGTTCCCAGGTAATTGGACCCACTGCGGTTGTTAGAATTCGGTTACTCCAGCGGTCGCGAAATTTAGTGTACCCGAGGGATTCGAGGCAGTTCGAAAGGATTTTGCGTGTCATCAAGTCCCTGAATACTGAATCTTACGTTTGCTATCGGAGAACATGGCTTCGGTGCACCTCATCCTTGACTGCGCAAAGACAAAGGTTTATATGCCGGGTGGAAAATGAGCTCAAGCTTTTGAAAAGAAAACCAAGCAAAAACTCATCAATGAAGAGGTCATTCAACGTAGTTGTAGAAGGGAAAGGCATGTTTACGGCAGCTTTCCTTACGCTGGGTAGGCAAACCATGATACCGTACGTTTCCCCGTAAATATTTTCCCCGCTGAACCCCTTCTTGTTCGTTTGCTGCCATTTGCGCGCTCTCGTTTTCTTCGGCATTGGTGGACTGCCCGCATATGCGACGCCTCTCCGCATGGTGTTATGTGGATTGCTCGTTATATGAGATATACCTTTACTAGGCACTACAAGATACATGGTTACACTTGCACAGGTGAATTTAACCGTTAATGGCATGTGCCCTGCGCTCATATGTGCCACTTTTACAATCTCAGCCGAGGAGTTTGGACAGTGCAATCGCAATGTGCCGTTGGGCGGTTCCAGCAGCCGTCAACCCGGAGCATTGAAGAGGAGGTCACAGTTGGCATGGAGATCCGGTCGCGTGATAAGCCCGTTGTACCGCCGTCTACGCCGATGGACCGAGGGACGAAGTTACATGAAGCAGAGGAGCTGGCGGCTCAGCTGTGCATTCAATTGTGCAGCATTGGGACCGGCAGCTTTCTCATGTGATATGCTGTCCCTGCCGATACGCGTAGACTTGACATCCAGTAAGGCTGTTGTCAACATGTTCTGCGCCACTTAGTATTGCAAGGATCCACTGCCTCTTGAGTCCATTGAAAAAGTTACCGCGGTTGAAGCGTAACTGCCAGAATGTGAAACTAAACCCCCAGAGTTCGGGGACACATGATTTAGGTCCATCGCAGAGCCAAAGCCTACCATGTAATCCTATATTCGGAATCAGCGGCACATCCCAGTGACTCATCGCAAGTTCCTAAAAAGACAATGGGAGCCACTAAACAGAAACCGCCGTTGGTTCATCTAGCGCTGGGTGTACCGCTAGCCTCCACGTTACCCACTGGAACGAAATTCTAATCTCCATGCCACTGCACTTCGCTCGGGTGCAGACCCCGGTGCAAAAGGCCGAGGATGCGAAAATGTTTCCCATTAGGAGGACAATGACTTGCGCAACTTGTGCTTCGAGGAGGACCATAGCGTTCACGACAGTGCACACGTGGACTGGGTGATGTGTGATGTTTGCGAACGCTGGTACTAGTCCTCATGTGCTTTCTACATGGGAAGGAAACAGTTTAATTGTGTACGTTGTGACAGGCCTTGTACCGTAACAACAACCAGGCAATGAATCTCCGCTATATGACTCAAATGCGGATAAGGATGCTGTGTTACGAATACTGATCTTATCAAGTTCGCGCATACTTCTTAACTCACTCGCTGATGTCTTCAAAAGCAACAAACGGAGACGGACTCCCTTTGGGTTCAAGTGGTGTAAAGCCGGTCGCCCATTTGAGAGAATTCCATGGTGAATGTGTATATATGCCTTGCATTGCTAATTCATCATACCTTATGCATCTTTGACTGGTTCGCCAACTCGTTGCCTGCACATTTCCTATGTCTATGCATGACGTTAATATGCATTGGCTTGATTCTATTCCGCAATACCACTTGTACTGCTGCACATTTGTCCGATCCAGTCATGCCATGGTACGCCGTTGTTTGTCCACTTCGAATGCATTCCTCATACATTCTGCTGTTTTGTTTCCTGACGCCTATTAAGGAAGCATTGCGTATGGAACATATGCGGACGAAACATATCCTAGAGGCCAGTGAATGCGTTTCATTGTGCAGAGAGCCTCAAGGCTGGCTCTGAGCATGTAGAAACCAAGTGAACTATGGTGTTGTATGTCAGCGATTAGCAGGTATTGACTATCATGCCAGCATACGAAGAACAACTGGTAGCACTGCTTCAGTTGCGTTGGCCTGGAGCACATGTAACTTATGTCTGCTCACCGCTTGCCTAGGGGGACCTTGTGCATTCCGCCAGTTTTAGGGTACCACATGGCTAGCGACCGACAGGGTTTGATGAGTGCGCCGCCGTCTCCTGGTCAAATTGATTGTTTAAACGGTGGTTGCCACTGACTAACCTGCGGCGTTATGCCTGCTTATTACGTGAGCCAGAGAAGGCCGCAAGAAGCGTGTCTCCCCGATGCTGTCATATCTGTGCAGGCTTGCCTGCTGTTTCTGACTGCCAGGCGTAATACACAAGTTATGTTTGTGTTTGCCGTGAATTGTGGCTAATGTCATTAATGACCTCAGCTATTATCCCTCCCCGTTTGTGATAATTACTTTTTGTACAGGGTACAAAACATTTCTCAACGTTAACAAGTTGCGGGTTATGAGCCATTTCAAGGTTCACCCGCGATGTCGGGAATATTTGTGACTGGTCGGGAGCTCGATTTCCCACAACGTAGCATGCTGGCGTATATCGTACTGACCATAGACCATGGAGACAGATATCCAATGACTGCTCACAAGGCTTTCCCTAGCATTTCCCTATTTCCTTTCAGCACTGACCAATCATTACACTATACTCAGTTATGGCAATTGCGCAACGCTCACCAGCGAACAAGTTATGTGCATACGTGCATACGTGTGCATATGTGCACACAGGCGATTTTCGGAAATCTCCACGCCCCCAGGTAAACAAATGACAATGAAGCTGTTACATATCACTTCAGTTGTCCAATTCCTATTTTTTACTTATCCACACCGAACAGCTTTCGCTGTGTTACCGCATTCAATTCATGCCATGGGCTTCGCATACAACTTACGCATCCCTGAAAGGTGGGTCACCAATCAGTGAGTCGCGTTAGCGTCATACTTATGACGGTTGCGTCCATACCTATATGACACACTGTTGCACACCATTCCCCAATGTTTGCGCATTGTGGGTGCACTGGGATTAACTAATTCCCCACAATGACATGGATATTCGGAATCGGTCCAAACATCACGTTTGACGCCGTTGACATTTCTCGTTCTCACTGTAGTTCACCTGCAAATACCTCGTCAGTAATATCATTGTACATGAAAAGCAGGACAGCTGCGCATGTAAAACTACTTGACGCGACTTCTTTTGTACTTCTCTGCTTAATTATTTGCACTACCTTATTGAATAATAGCACCCTCTGTTAGGACACCTTCGTATATCCTTTGTTGCGTTATTTAGGCATCCTACCACACCCACTAAGTCTTCCTAAATACCCCTGATGCATGCAGGTGTAGTCAAATACACAGGTCTCACCCGTATCGCTAGTACAGCCAATGGTTTCCAAGCAAGATACCATAACCGCTCAACGTTCATGCTGGCCAATGAAGCCTTAGGCTGATGCTTCCTTGCTGTTGGTACTGCTGCCACTTCCACCGGGCATGTCTGCGATCAATGAACGCCAGTAGCACTAGCGTAAATAGTCATTAAATTGGGATATGCATCCTTAGGACTTATATTTATACGCTTAGCACATTTAACCTATCCATCGTTAATTCGTTCCATCGTGTTTACAGAGCAGGAGGAGAGACCATGGCCAGTAAACATAATTACGGTAGACGTTGAGCTTGATGCTTGTATTTGCAGTGGACGCGCCTCTGGGGATCGCCATCTTTGCAAAAGTGGGACAATCAACTCTTGTTAATCATTTGGTGGCATTCTGGCGGGCGATTCACACTTTGAAACTGGCGAAATAAATGGTTAAACTTATGCGTATGAAAAAGGGAAAAAAGGGCATTATGCTACCATGACGTAGCACAGGAGGTAAAAGACTGGTGTATGGCTGGCAACGGGAGCAGCTTATGGTGTAAAGCTTAATAGTGACTTCTAATTTCTACAAAAATTACACTACTCAAAGAAGCCATGGTCGCCCATTCCTCTTTGCCGACGATATAAAGGTCGTATATGTCTTCCCACCAAGCGCCAAAGTATCCGCACTACAAGAGATCCGTGAAGACCTGAAGACCTTAGAGTCGTGGTGTCAAAATTGGCAAATGACGTTCTCTGCTGATAAATCTAGTATTCTAACCCACAAATGCTCCATATCGGATGGTGCGTTTACGTTGAATGGTACGCCCACCCAACTAAAAACGTTAGCTACTGACCTAGGTATTCGCTATTCTATGACCCTCAACTTTTCAGAGAATGTGCAGTATCAGGTAGCAAAAGCACGCAGAACGGTCTTCCACATAGGCCGCCACACCAACTCAGCTGAAGCACGGTTAGAGCTTTACCGCAGTCATGTTCGTCCGCAGCTGGAATATTGCCCCTTTATCTTCAGTATTTTGTGGAAATCAGACCGCATATTGCTCGAAAAGGCTCAGCGGCGGTTTACCAAAATAGTAGCCCCACAAGGCCTAGCGCTTACTTACCTACAGAGGTGTAACCATCTCAAACTCCAGCCTCGATGGCTGCGGCGCATTATCTTAAACCTGTGCTTCTTACATAATTTAATATTCCAAGCGGTGCATAGTGATATCCCTAGCCTGACCCTGAGAAGAGGATTAGAATTCCACCTCCGAAACAAGCACTGCACAGTTGCCCCGCTGCCAGCGAGGAAGAAACTACGTTCACGTTTCTTCCTTGTCGCTTATGTAAATATCTGGAACAAATTAGCTTCACAGCTGCGGGAGATTCACAATCCACAGGCTTTCAAGCAGGAGGTACGAAATTTTATGTGCCTGGATAACATAAGACGCCTTTTCAACATCTGTGATTCTGATGACAACTTTTTGAGACCGGCCCCGATGGGGCATAGGTCACATTTTGGTCAGCTCTAGCGCAACTTTGTATTGCGCTCAACTAGGCTCCATGACAGGAGCATCTTGGGCTCACAGGTCCTCCCCATACTTTGCGGTCCCTGTCACACTACGTGAGAGATCTTGGCCCGATCAGTTGCACTCATCTTACAGATGTTAGGACTGCTAATCCGACCACAAAAGGTATTCAGCCTACCCCAGTAGTAGCTGAGCGCTTTACTGGCTCCCACCGACAATTAGTTAAATGGGATGTCTTGAAATAGTAGGCGCTACCGCAAAGGCAACCTGGAAACGCTAATCGGTAGCTCAAACCCTTTGAAAGCTCCTTCTCGACGCCCAGTTCTTACTGATCCACAGATCAGCACGTAAAGCAGCCTAGCACTATTGAATGGGAGCATCGTAAGCCTGTAGGCACTAACCAGGTAGGATATTGCATAGCAATGGGGATGCGATCCGAACGGACAAACTTTACTTCACTTCTCCCTTCTCTTCTACACTTTGGTTCCTTCGTCTCCATCTTTACCCATTAGTATTTTCCAAATACCTAGTCCACTAGGTCTCTTGCGAATACTTATACTTGTGACCCATAAGTCACGTCTACTAAAAGCATTTTAACAACATTAAGCCTCATGTGAAATGCCAGGTTCAAGCGTTGTTGCCCTAATTGAAGCTTTTTCATTAAGTCTGAGCACTAGTTACTATAGTCAGCAGTTTCCAAACACTATCAGTAGGTAAGCCGCAAAATAAAAAAATATATATTTCTTATTGTTGACAATGAGCGCACTTTAAAAGTTCTAGACCCAATAATCAGACATTTTGCTCTCCACTTATACTCTCTTTGCCCCATATACTTAGCTTTATCTGGTATACATGTGCCTTTCGCTATTGTCAACACTAGTAGACAGGCATAAAGAAAACCAGATCCTCTTCTTTAACTGCCTTTGCTCGTAAAGCACTCGCATATATATATATATATATATATATATATATATATATATAGTTATATAGCTAGTCGTGCATTCAGTCACAGCATTGTTAACGCCACCCTTACTGCAAATGGAACAAACTCATTGTTTTCATTCACCGTTATTTTATTAGGTACATTCATTTCGTTATTTTGCCTCAGACTCTTCCCTGTCATTCCATAAACGCCACTTGCCGGCAATGCACCAGCATCTTTTCCTCTTATGCTAAGTCATTGTAGCAACATCACCTTCTTTCGCATTGTATCCGCATATATTTCACCATTCAGAAGCACTTTTTCTGGTGTTGTGTCTTAATGTATGCATTTTTGCTTACCCTTGAGCTCCCTCAACTTCTTGCCAAAATCATTTGGTCTCCTTCGGCCCCCAGAGTTATATTTTTCATGTATAACACTCTTGTTTCCATCCTAGGTCCGCATTCCTTTCGTATTTCACTATGATTATTTATGTCTTTTTATAGCCCTTTTCCACATAACGAGGGACCGTTTGCTTGCACAATGATAAAAAGCTGCTGCCTGAGGAAGTTCTTTCGTTCAAATGGTACATAGCAACGATGTAACCTAACAACCTTGTCAAGGGTGACAAGTGCGCAATAGTGGAAACTGTCCGTGAAATGCTTTATTATCATGAACTGTGATGCAACTGGGATGAAATATAAAGCGGCATGGCTATAGTGGCATGTGTATGCTGTTTGATTTATTTTTGCGGTGGCCATAGTTGGCTGTGCATTTGCTGCTATCATTGTGGATGACCGAGATCTGTTCAGTTCTTTCGCTGCAGCGAAGTATGACGGGGTGGGAGCCTTGGTTGAACAGTTGTGACGTTTCCAAATGGAAACGGTGACTTGTATTTTCCTATTTACATCGGTGTGCGCCGCAGCATACTGGTGTGGAAGCGGAATGGATTTACCCGATGGAAGTACTTACTGTTACATCCAGTACCGTTGCATGCATCGCAAACGAACGGGATCTCGTGACAAACGCTGAGCGTTCATAGTGATAACGTACCTTAACTTACGCATCCAGATATAAATCGTACAATTGCAATGCCCGCTTCTCCGTGCTTTTGAAGCAGGGTAGGTATGTTGTTGGAAGGTTCTGCATGATTCACTATCATGATTTTCATCTTGGCAACCCATGGTTATATTCACGTGACCGTCGGCTCTCATCGAGAAAACATTTAGAGGTTCTGAGTTTGATGGAAATTGTCCACAGCCCACCAGGTTTGCGACGATTTTTATTCCGCCTATATAGCAGGTGTGCCACAAGCATGGAGCTTAGTATTTTGCGGAGGCTTCAGCGGGGTAACAGCATGCGAGGTTACAGATGTCGCATCGATTTTAAAACTTCAAGGAGTTTGACAGTTGTTTTCAGAAGGGAGTCAGATTCGGTACGTATTATTTTCTCCTTCTGTGGTGCGGCCCATCTTGAAGCGATATGGTGAGGTGCTTTTGTGCAATACAACCCACCAGCGAAAGTATGGTGGATGCATACCGTGGCATCGCATGGTCGTTGGAGTGAGTGGTCTAGGAATCTCTTCTTCTATGCCCTTTGAGCGGATGAAACATGGTACAGCTATAGACTTTCGGTTGCAACAATGCTGCAGATGATGCCAAGCACCAGGCATTGCCGTACTGTCGTGATGGATACATACGCCACGCAATTGAAGGTCTTTAATCTTTGGTACCCGAACGTAGGGATTATATTTTGCCGTTATCATATAAAATGTGACATGAACCTTTCAGTTACGTGGGATATCAATTGCACAGAAAATGTAGTTACGTGCGTCGTCGCCTAACCTACTCTACGCTCGTGGTGGGCCAAGTTGATAGGTTGATAAGGGAGGTCAAGTTATCTAATACGGAGTGCTGCCGGTGTTTGTCCGGAACATGGTTGAAATACACGGTCTGTTGGGCAACTCAAGGCAGAAAAATGTTTCGCTCTTCGGTTGCCATACAAAGAACCGAGTGGAGGAGAAAACAAACCCATTAATGGGTATTTGTCCGAGAGATCTTCGCCTCTTACGCGCTTCACCTGTCTTGTTGATCGTGTGAGTAGTTGTATGCATGAAAGAAACATGACCATATTAAAGCGTAACATGCGCGTTGTAGCTATTACGTTGAAAGTTTCTTCTGTGGCGTTTTTACAACCAGTTGAGTGAGTATGCAGCGAACGTATTTTTAGCCCATTTTTGCGTATCCTCTCTTCTCCGTTGCCGGTCTGATGGCCTCTATCGGTGTGTGTCGTGTCCCCTTTCCAAGGTCCGTCGTGTGTACATGACCCGGGGAAGTGTTTGTGGTTGCAAATTTGACCATCTTTGGTGTCTGTTATATTGTCACGTTCGTTATGATGCTCGGCTTCACTGCTATTCTGGGGATGACCTCCTGTATGCTTGTCGGTGGGTTGTTCCTCTGCAACACAGCTAGTTCTGACCGTGTGAAAGTCGTTGTGTGTTGGATTTGCGAGATCGTGAGGCTGCGGAGGCCGCTGTTGTTGTTAATCGTGCCTGGAAACTGCGCAATTCGCAGGAAGTGTTGTCGGACATTAAAGCTTAGTTCTGCAGTTACGGATCGGAAAATTTTTGACCGCATTGAACGCGTTTAAAATGCTTGGCTTTTCGATGTCAACAGAAGGCAGCTTACAACTGTATTGCTGCACATGCATGTGGCCTGTACCGTTTCCGCTGGACACTGGGCCAAATGTAAACACATTATGTGGTGTAGCACCGCCAGGATCCTCACGTTAGCACGCAGTCGTCGCTATCTACTGTTTCAGAAGGTAACGTTCCGCAATACTTGCAAGTAAATGATGGGAGTAATTTAGACCACTTGATTTTAACGCACACTACTTGCCCCTCTACTTTCGCATCCTTGTCTAGGAAACGGAAGTCGCCACTGAGATGTCGTGTCAGGTTAGTGAGTTCTAGTGAAAGTGTTCATTGTGGATCGGAATGTCAGAAATTGCACTGCATCACATCTTGCTATTACCGAGTCCCGTTAAAAGCAAGTGCGGTACTCAGAGAACAGTTTCGGAAGACGTGTGCGGTATTTTCAGCCGGCGGCGAACATTGGAAAGTCATGGTGACGCCGCTGATTGTGTAGGGTGTGATTCGTGTACGTGGCGGAGGTGAAACGCCACTCACTAAAGTCACTACCCCAACCTCTCATTGTCAAGCTGACCAATACCACATTTACAAAATCTGTGCAGATATCTGCTCTCGCGCGACTACGCCTACATAGTTCATCAGTGACATGCCACTTTGCTTAAACTATTTTTGCAGCTCTTTCCTTACGCTTCCCTCACTTGATCCGCACTGCGTACTCAACCTCATCGGACTAGTTCCTCATCAACATACTTCACATTCAGGATTTCATCCCTATATTCACATCCCGCATTCTGTGAAGATATACTTCATACAACCTTTGTGCCATGTGTGCCCACGCTGCTGACTTCATCTGTACTACTCCAGCTCTTGGTCCTACTAACCATGTTATCATGTAATATGTTGCACTATACTGAGCATGCCTAAAAGGCGTGCCTCTCTTTGTCGAGAATAAATATTTATTTACTTATTGGTCTCATGCAACCGTGTTTGCTATGACGGTGATCCGGATTTTGTCTGTCTTCTTGTTCCTCCTAGTGCGTGTGGAATTTGTGTCCGGAGCGATTTGGTGAGTTATATTATTGCTACACTTGTCGTATGCAGCTTATTTATGCCTTAGCTGAATTGTTCCGCGATAGTTGACGGTTCTGGTTATTGCAATTCCGCATTCCTGATACGTAGCGGTTGCAGTTTGGTGAACCCCGGTATACCTTTCGCACAGCTTCCTTCTTTGGTTTTGCATTTTGCAGTCTAGATTTCGTTGCCAACCTAACTTTTCCGATTTTTCCGTGTAGATAATTGTTTTGCTATGTAATTACGTCCTTCTTCTCTTCGTTTATGGGTCGTTTTCTTGCTGGCATGTTAGGTAGCCAGTACTCGATCATCAGCTGCATTAGTGGTACAAGAGTCATTGGAAGGAATCGTTCGTCTGCTGTGGAGAATGTCTCCTGGACGACGGCGGTATTCCATGGAGCACCGGTTCAAGCCTTAAGTCGAAGAGCGTGAGGAAGCCCCCGAAGCTCAGATATAGATTTAGAACCGAGCATCCGTACCTTCTGTATCAGATCACGTTCATATTTCGTTAGGGGTAAGCGGCCGGGCAACCGTATTCTAGGATCCTACAGACTTGCGAAGGAACAGCGTTCTGAAGATCGCGGTAATTTTATAGGATGATGTTCGCAAGACCCTGAACACGAGGTTGCCTGCCGCGACCTTCTTCTTCGAGTCAAGTAATGTCTTGTGGTCCTGCGACACGACAACTCACGGGTTTTTCTCAGGTTTGCCCGACTTCAGAAGATAACCTCCAATATGTTACGCACTGAAAGGATTCAGGTCACGAATCGGGAGAACGGCACCTTTTTCACGGTTTAGCGGGATTCGCCACTCAGCGGACCAGTTTAGCAGCCGGTGAAACCTAGCTTGCATCCTCTGGACAAGTTGCCGTAGACCACATCTTTAGGTTATCAGAGTCCACTGGACAGTGTGTTTGTAGCGCCAATGGAAGGTGTTTGATGTACAATTTAAAGTGCTCCAATCCTAAGACGGAGTATTGCAGATCACCACTGGCCATAAGCACAGGGGCGAAAAGTTGTTGGTTCACCTTCGAATGAATGGTTATATCCTCCTGTAGCTCTGGGTGCATCAACTCCCTAAAGTTTGAACAGAAGTCGTTCATGGAGCACTTTGGCAACTGTCATGCTAAAGTTACTTCAGACGATATCGAGGTGCTTCCTCTCGTCCTTTGCTGTAACCCATGCTTCTCGGGCAGCAGTCAGGTTAGTGAGGCCGATCGTGCGCTGCGGAATCCGTCCTGTGATGGGGAGATTACGCATAATCTTTCCCATTGACCGTTGTGAGCAAGCTTGCTTATTTCCCCTATGATTTTGCAGACAACAGCCGTCCGATATATCAGTGGGCCGTTCTCAGGGTCCTGCCAGTCACCACGTTTGCATGTAGGCATTACTCATCCTACTTTCTAAGCGCCCGGTACGCCGCCTTCTACAAGGTAGAGCCCCATTACTTAGGCCATTTTGTCGGCCATGTAGTGGGCTAATAGGTGAAGGACGTTGCGCGCAGTCCGTAGGGGCTTGGTGCGGAGTAATGGTTCCACTCACGGAGTAGTCGTAGGAAGATCTCTAATACAATTTCCACTTGAGCCGGGGTTGGGAAGCACGTAAGCGCGTATTCATCGGCAAACCGTGATACCACCACGTAGACAGCTGAGTACCGCAAGCCCTTAGTTTGGCTTACTCATCATCGCGACATGGTACAGCGCTTTCTCCAGGAGCAGGTAGAGTAGGGATACCAACTGCCTTATGTATGAGAAAAGCATCTTCGTGCGTCTTCGGGATTTAGCAGCAAAACATTGTTCGTATCTAGCTCGTCTCCTCTGCTTGTTTAGGGTGCATAATTTCCGTACCCTCTGTATTTTAGGTAAGCTAGGCTACTTGTGTTTTCTTGAATACGTCCCAGAGTTTTGGTCGTCTGTTCAGTGAGGGCTTCAGTTCCCGTCCGATGCAGGTGGGTCCTCTGTAGATTGTTCCGCCTTGGTACATCCGGACGGCATTTACAGAGACGGACATCATCATGGTCAACAGTAGAGACCATACTTACTCGACACTCAGGGCCTGTGGGATACTGCGACTATAAAAACGGTTCAACCTCGAAATATTTTACCTTGGTGTGTTTTAATATAGGGCAGATGGGAAGTCGTTGTATTCCGTGGGAATACCTTTCCCCACAAGCACTTGGCACATTGTGCATTAATCGACGGAAGGGCAGGCCTCGGTTGTACTCCAAAAACAATGATGTTTATCGTCCGGTGTAGGCGTGCCGCTTCAGTACCATCTGCCGCATAGTGTACTTGGGCCCTCTACTTGGAGGCCATAGACGGAAACATGCCTGCTCTTCCATAACCCTGGATTCCCATTCTACAGTGAAACGATGACGGAGAATCCATGGCAGTAGTTGTGGCACAACAGTCAGTTACGTTAATAACCTTCGGTTGGAACAGTCTGCCTGACTGTACTTGTCAGCACGTCGGCTCGTTTTCAGTGCCCATCTAATAACTTCTCTGGTCATATTTTACCCGCAACCAGCCAGCAGGTACCTTCTAGATTACAACAGGTTCAACTACCTCTGCGACATGCAATGCGATATGCGGAAAGCAAGTGCACTAGAAGGTCATTGTATAGAGCATGGGCGCGAAATGCACCAGGACCCCAGCATTTCAGCAGGCACAAAATCCCCTTCCGGAATAACTGTTGTGCAGTACGGAGCTTAATAATTATAATAGGTGACTTTTAGATTAGCATTTCAGCATAATTCCCATAGAATTGAGCACGACGCTATTGGGGCTGACACCGGTATAATTGGATGCATACCTGCTGTCGCAATAATTGTAGGAAATAAAGCGGTGTGATTCCAAGCGAAAAGTAATTTATCGCTGAGCACCCTCTTCTGATACATTACAGTCGGCGAGCCAGTTAGTAACAACGCCGACGCCCGCGGAATCTACCGATGAATTTAAACACCCCCGTGAGTCAAAAGGGTTGATCTCTTGCAACAGATTAGGGCACATTAATTAGCAACAACTATGCTTCGCATAAATAGGCACACAAATAAACAAGCTTAATGATGTAAGACCGGCATGCAGGATCGCGTGTTGTCCGCGTGAATAATTTACCTTCTTTCTCAACGGAGGGAATAGCACAGACGTCTGACCCGACTGAGACGTCGGCGCTAATTGTTTCCCCCAGGGACATTGCATTGCGACTCCGCAGATTACTGTAAAATGCCACCCCACTATACTGGCATAACTCAGCTATGTACAGCTCGTTTGACAATGCAATTAGAAGTGCAGCGGACACGGACACCCGCTTACTTGTCTGTCAACATTAGGGTGAGGTCTGGGGATGATTTGGCTGCCGCAGCTTCTGAGCACCTTTTTGCTAATCACCCTCAATTCTTAAAAGGGGCACGTATGAAGTAACTTTTCAATGCTTCCTTTGTAGTTTTTCCAGTATACATTAAGCATGACCGTAAGGTGGTTTGCTCGTCCGTGTAAGCTGAATAATCCCGGCATGTCCTTGACTAGGGACTACCCTGCTGAGTTTGATACTACCTATTCTGTTGCACATACTAGTCACCAGAATGTGTGTAGCCATTTTCAGGCGGTACATTGCTCATACTGAAGTTAGGAGACGTAAGTTATTATCGAGCTAACGCGCGGACTAGCAAAAGTGCCTGCTACAATTTGCATTTTAAATGACCAATCACGTACATTGATTTAACAGCAGGTTAGTCCACATGTGGTTTTAGTGTAGTGATTAAATAAATATTTAATTAGAGAATAAATATACGTACAGAAACAATTGGTTGGTTGCGAAAAATAGCTGCAAACGGGTGTATGATGACGGCTTATTATTGAATTGTAAGCAGCAACTTAACGATGAGGAACGCAGGTTTCATGGGAATAGCATACGTTCAGCTAACCACGTGATCTGTGCAATCCTTTATGCAATCCTCGTCGTTCTCCTTGCAATACAACTGCGTTCAGCAGGAACTCCCAGTGGCAGATCGACTGAGGTTAAAGGAAGCCATCGAAAGGCACAAGAAGAGGCGGGCTGCTGCTGAGCAAGGCCACCGTCTTGTGGGTCTTTAGGTGGTCAACAGGAAGTCAACTTCTGTCCTACCACAACCCCTCCGGGTAGCATACCACCCAGTGCTGGTCGTGTAGAGTCGCTTCAGGTAGTGGTTTGTAATATGTGTAGCCTACGGAACAGGGTAATCTAGGTGGGTCTAGTTGTAGACAAATCTTGTCCCGACATACTTGTTTTCAGGGGCTGGCTGTCACCGAATAGCACGGACGATGAGGTATATTTAACTTACTACGCAATGTTTAAATGCGATCGCTCTGTCGGCCGCTACGTTCGAGGGGTCGCTCTTTATGTGAGCTGTGAAGTTCATATGATGAGTAACTGCGTTTTCTACTCGTCGGATCGGACTGTTGAAGCCCTGTCAACTATTGCGTGCGCTTCCTCTGTTCAGCTTACAGTTGTAGTGGTATAGCAACTTTCTGGAATCATCTCCAGGAATTTTACTATATTTATCCTTACGCAGGGTGCCAGTAGATGTGAAATACTGGGTGATTTCAAGCTCTCGGAGGTCTGGGGCGCTGAACTACCTTACAGTTCTGCGGTGGGCCCTTTCGGTTCGGATATTCTCGAGCTAACGTTGCAACTTCCTTTGGATTAGTTCGTGGGCCTGACGACTAGTTATACGAGCAACCAAGTTTCGTCTATCTTGCATCTCATTTTTACGATGTCACACGATTTCTTTAGCGCTATTAAAAAGAGCTGTCATCTGTGAGTCAGTGACCATGTGAGCATGTCCTTTCGATATGCTCTAACTGTCAACAAGCGACCGCTGAGGCATGTCCACAAATTTGGCGGACGGGGGGTAACGAAATGCGAGACGAAGCTTCAGTTCTGCGTTGTGCAGACACCATGGCTGACACCGTTAAGGAGGCCTGGGAGACCCTCAAGGCATACCTCACCGAGATCTCTGCTCCCCACATCCCACACAACAAGAGACGCGTGACACAGCCGCAGCCTCCTTGGATAGAGCATGTAGATGAATAACTGCTCCGGAAGCGCGCTAAGTGCTTGCCAACTAACCAAGCGGCTTCATCAATCGGAAACTTCCTGCCATTGCAAGGGCTAAATCCTTCCACTTCAACGTGCGACATTCCAAAGCTAGAGGAACATGGCCACGATTATTGCATTCAACCCAAACTCAAGCACGTACGTTGTGTTATGGTTCGTGTTTCATGTAATTTCGGAATCGAAATGCTCAGACATAAATCACACTCTTGGCACTGCTGAACTGGTCTATATGTGTAGCGCAGCGTTTGCATGCTCAAGGGGACCATAAATACTCAAACATAACTGACAGCCTGGTGGTTGCACATACCTGTGAAATCTAGCTTACCTATCGGAAAGGAGAAAATCGGAACGGCTGTGGAGTACTTTCTGTGCCGAATAGCTTGCAGTTACCATAAAAGAGGACATATACAGCACACACAAACGCTAAGTTCTCAATGTTACACAATGCTTTTACTCCAGTTATAACGTTATCAATGTTACATAAATAAAAAAATAAAGTTTTTTCTCGAATTTGTCGAGCCAAACCAAACCAGGCATGATCAATATTTACATGCAATTATGTTTCGCAACAAACACGTTGCATTATACGTAAACGGCAATAAACCGAAAGTAGTACAGGCTGCGGAAAGTGTAAAACTGATCATGAGGAAGAAAGTCGTCAAACAATGAAGGCACGTTGGGTTCTGGCGTGCGTAGTACAAACAGTCAGGGCACGATTTGTGTAGTGAAAACGATACATGTAGACAAACAGTATCTTATTTTTGTACGTGTCGAAAAAATGTGGAATTATGATTCTAGTAGACTTGCCAGTATATAATTGTGGGCGGTGACTTCATTCAGTGGCGAGTCACATTCGCCACGTCGCAGTGTTGTTAAACGGACATTTGTGGCTATTTATAGGGAGAACGATTGCCAGGTAAAAACCCACCCCGTCCTGGAACACTGTCAGAAATCCGTTTGTACACTAATGTACAACTGGCAGAGCAGCATGCCGACCGATTTCACACGTGGTTATCCGCAGACAAATGACTTGCAAGTTCCTCTGTTAGCTGATCAGGTGTCTTTTGTCGGGGCGGTCATAATAGCTGCGGCCCATAAAGGGTGAAACCTTCACCAAGAGTCATCTTTGGGAGTGTCCAGGTGCGCAAAACGTTAGTTTCTTTCGTCTGGATTTTTCTGCTTTATGTATACTTTTCAGGAGTGTGAAGGCTTTGTGTCCCTCTTTCATTACATTACAACGGTCGTGGTAGTGAGTGCATTTGTATCCATTTGGTGGGCGGCCATGTTCCTGGTAGGTACTTGTTGGTTACTTTGTCATTTCCCGTGCGAAAAATCTGTTTCTCGGTGCAATCCCAGCTCTCTAAGCAGTTTCGGACCTATAAGAAAAGGGAATATGCGAGACATCAAAGGCTGCAATGAAAAAGCGTGGTAACAAACCTTGTTAAAGGCTTATGTTATAACATTTAGAGTAGAGGAAAATTGATGTGCACTGTGCAACAATGATTGTGCTGAACGTGTCTTCTGAACGTTCTACCAAAAACAATGGTCGTATAGGTAGATTTCTGTCATTAACCTGGAGTACAGTGCGTTGCGCCATTAAGCAAACTATGCAGTATCGGATTACTATGATACAGCTACTGCGTAAGAAGACAGAAATTAGAGCTCAAATACTGGCAGCGATTAAATGGTGGATAAACAGCTGGTAGCCAGCCTACATTGATATGGAGCGCAAAATAAGTAAGTAGAGACATAAGTAGCTTGCTCTTGTGGTAAAGCAGCGGAAAGATAGGACTCAAGAGCGGAGTAAAAATGTTCGGGGTTTTAGACAGAAAGGCGACATGTGGGCACTAAGAGAATAGTGCTAGGGCCGACTGAGCTGGGCAAAGCCAGTGAAAGAGCTAACTTTCTACTTGAGCAAGTGTGAAACCCTTGCGGTGAGGCGGAAACACAACACCTACAACGAGTGGATAAGGAGCGGATGCACTGATAGAAGAAAAAGGACTAATCGCTAAAAGTAAGTAATAAAGATCAAGTAGAGGAAAGGGAACGTGCGGAACAAATGTATACGCAGCTTCATAAATAGATAAACAAACAGTTTAATCATGACAAAGCGAGGCACGCCTTTTCGGCATGATCAGGATGTTGCAATGCTGTACATGATAGCACGATTAGCAGGAACAAGCGCGGGAGTAGTGCAGTTGGGGACAGTAGTGTGGGCCCATATAGCCCAAAGGTTGTACGACGTCCATGTCCTCAGAATACGAGGTGTAGAGATAAGAAGCAGATCTCTAATGTGGAGCATGTTGATGAGGAACTAGTCCGATTAAGTTGTGTACACAGTGCAGGTCAGGTGAGTGAAGCATGAGGAAAGGCTGAAAAAATATTTAGCAATAGTGGCAAGTCACTAAGCAAATATGTAGGCGTGTTCGTGCGAGCGCAGATATATGCACGGAATTTGTAAATGTGGTATTGGTCAACTTGCCAATGTGTGATAGGGGCGGTGACTTTATTGAGTGGCGAGTCACACCCGCCACGTCGCAGTGTTGTTGAACGGACATTTGTGGTGTTTGTAGGGAAAACGCTTGCTAGACGAAGACCCACCACGTCTTGGAACACTGCCGACTGGTGCTATGATATTGATAAGATTGCATCTGACCGATTACCCTCGCGGGTATTTGCAGTCATTTTTCGCCAATTTGTTTTCCATGGTTGTGTACTCTCCTTCGGAGTCGAGCGCAAGTGATTGGAGCTGTTGAAGTCGGACGACTCAGGTGACTTGTATTGATTTGATTAGTTTTCTGGGTTCCTTTAGTGTGTCAGGATTGCAAAGTGCGGGTGGATTCTTTGTTCTGTATTGCTTCCGTGTCAATGGGAGAGTCGCAAGTATGTCCTCAGAGGTGTTCTGTGCAGGTATTGTTAGCATTTGTTAATAACTGTTCCATGGTGGCGTTTGTTCTGCTTGCACCACGAATGGACTAACAGTTTTAGTGGCAATTCAGTTCATGCATCTATACCTGTATTCGCATATGTTATTGCATTTCACCCATTTTACATCATTTTGTGTAATCGCATCTTTCTTTGTAGCCCATGAGACTAGTCCGTGGCCATCTTGAGAAGGCTACACCAACATTTCGCTTACTGCTACTGAGTTTGCGAAGTCCAATGCAACCTAATAGCACCCTGCGCCGACGTAATTCGTCGAGCAATATCGTTGTACCTGTCATCTTATTTCTCACACACTGCAGGGGGCCAAAGTGACAGTTCAGCAGCATTGATCATTTGATTATTCCCGGATTTCATCGCACTCCACGTTCCTCCGTTGATGTCCCTATTTCGTCTAAACCGACTTTTTTTTATCTTGACCCACCTATGAGGCAAATCCAAACATTTCTCCGCCATGGACCTCAACAACCGCAAGTAGCCGCAGGACATCACACCAACACTCAAGGTTGGATGCTGGAATTTGTGCACACTGCATGATCAGTGCACCACTCGTCGACCTACTGGCTCCATGTAGCTTGCGGGGTAAGACATCGCTATCGCACCGCCGAGTGAGATTCGAATGTCTGATCAAAGTAAATCGAGAGAGGATGGTGCTGCGCACGCTGTCTACTGGATTGGAACCCGACGCAGCACCAAGTGAACAAGGCGTCGGATTTGCAATTACTGACCGCCTGAATGGTCGATTGACGATAAGCCCAATGGCACCAGCCCATAGTTAATGTCCCTTTGTATATGGCTCAGACGTGGAAAGTTCGCAACGTTTAATAGCACGTATGGTCCCACCATGTGTTATGCAGATGACACGAATGCTCAGTACTACACACACTTGGCTCCTTTTTTAGGTCTGTGCCACTGATGGATAGAATATTTCTGCTTGGTGACCTCAATTCTTGTATAGGGTGTGTTGCCCCAGCATGGGCCAAATACAGATGCCCACATCCGAGTACCTTTATGCTGAGGTTTGAACTTGCCTATACTGTGCTTTTTCATATTAGTTCGTCTCATAGGGCTTCCGCAAAACTGTTTGAGATACAGTGTCGGTGCCATCCGGGTGGCTTCGGGATGGAACCACGTTTATCAACGCATTTAGCATTTATGAACTCCCTAATATATTATACAAACAGCGTGGAAACAGTTAGGTTACCTGCCATGCGTATGGCGTATGCATGTTGACCGCTTATCTGGGAAGCTACTGTCCCCTCCATCAAGTATGGTTCACCGCAAAACCGCAGGTGGACAGCATGCAAGTTGTCAGAGGGAAATGAGGTAACGGAAGACCGAAATGGGTACAGCCTAGCCTTCCAACCTGCTGTCAAACTAACCCGCATTGGCCCTCACTGACAACTACAAAGGACATTCCTAGCCACGGACCACAGTGCCGCGCCCCTACCCGCGCCGCACAAGTCGGACCCAGTTATTCCACCTGAGCTTCATTTACAGTTCTCAGCGTGCTGCTAGCAGATAAAGTCGAAGGGCATGGAAAGACGATAAAATGCTAACTCTTCGATGCACGCATACTTTCGCTTCATGGCCCAATATTTGTATCTGCATAGGGTTAACAAAGGCTTTCATCAACTTGACATCGTTAGTCTGCTTAGCGTATTGAGATTCTCACGTAATTCACTGCTTTGCATTTTCCCTACTCCGTATTCTATACGCCATCCGGATGGTATGGCATCTAGGTGTCCGCACCATTCAGTAAGTTCGGCTATTGTTGTAAACCATCTTAATTTCTGGCATCCACTTTTCCCTTAACTTCCCTCAGTAAAATGCAGTCTCAGCGATGTTCCAAAGTATGTACCGGTGCATGTAATCCACATCGATTTGCAATAAAGCATCGTGCAGCTTTTTAATGCAGGCACCTTTTGAAACTGTTCCGGAGAATGTGATGGTACCTGTTTGAAGGAAGCACAAACCATTTCTCAGTGTATCCGCTCCGTGGGTTACGAGCCGTTAGCAAGCTCACCTGCGAGGTCAGGCATGCTAAGCTAAATAAATAAATAAATAGTATATGCTGGAAATTGTCGAGCCAAACCAAACCATGCATGATCAACATTTACATACAATTGTGTTTCGCAACAAACACGTTGCTGTGTAGGTAACCGGCAGTAAGCCGAATGTTGTACAGGCTTTGGAAATTGCACAAGTAATCATCAGGAATAACATCGTCAATGCATGACGACACATTGGGTTCCATCGTGCGTAGTGTAAACAGTCTATAAATAAATAAATAAATAAATAGTATATTCTCGAATTTCCGAGACACACCTGACCAGGCATGATCAACGTTTACAAGCAATTTATGTTTCGCAACAAACACGTTGCTATGTATGTAATCGGCAGTAAGCCGAAAGTTGTCCAAGCTTTGGAAATTGTAAAATTAATCTTGAGGTATAAATTCGTCAAAACATGACGACAAGTTGGGTTCTAGTGGGTGTAGTGTAAACAGGCTGGGCATTCCGTTTGTAGAGAAAACTTGTCAGGAAAATATTACATTAGGATTCTGGTCGGCTTGCCAGTATGTAGTTGTGGGTAGTGACTTTATTCAGTGGCGAGTCACATCCGCCACGTCGCAGTGTTGTTAAGCGGACATTTGTGGCTTTTTATAGGGAGAACGCTTGCCAGGCGCAAACCCACCACGTCCTGAAACACTGTCAGAAATCCGTTTGTACACTAATGTAAAATTGGCAGAGCAGTTCGTCGACTGATTTAACCCTCGGTTAACCGCCGTCAATTGCCTTCTAATTTCCTCTGTTAGCTAAACAGGTTATTTTTGCTCGGGGCGGCCATAATGGCTGAGGCCTATGGAGGGTTAGACCTTCGTCATCTTCGTGTCCAGGTGAGCAAAACTTCCGATTCTTGCTTCTAGAATTTACAGGATTATGTATACTTCGCAGGAGTATGAAGGCGTCATGTCCAGCTACCATTACTGGACGACGGTCATGGTAGTGAGTGCATTCTTATCCACTTGTTGTACAGCGGTGTACTATGTAGGTCCTTGGGGGTCTCTCTGTCCTGTCCCAGGCACAAGCTCTTTCACGTTCCGCTCCCAGATCCCCAAGAAGTTCCATTACATTTGTAGTGTAAACGATACATGTAGGCAGGGAGTATCTTAATCTTGAACGTGTCAGAAAAATATAAAAATTATGATTCTAGTCGACTTGCCAGTATCTAGCTGTGGGCAGTGACGTTATTCAGTGGCGAGTCACATCCGCCACGTCGCAGTGTTGTTAAGCGGGCCTTTGTGGCTTTTTATAGGGAGAACGCTTGCAAGGCGAAAACCCACCACGTCCTGGAACACTGTCAGAAATCCGTCTGTGCACTAATGTACAACTGGCAGAGCAGCATGCCGACCGATTTCACACGTGGTTATCCGCAGACAAATGACTTGCAAGTTCCTCTGTTAGCTGATCAGGTGTCTTTTGTCGGGGCGGTCATAATAGCTGCGGCCCATAAAGGGTGAAACCTTCACCAAGAGTCATCTTTGTGAGTGTCCAGGTGCGCAAAACGTTAGTTTCTTTCGTCTGGATTTTTCTGGTTTATGTATACTTTTCAGGAGTGTGAAGGCTTTGTGTCCCTCTTTCATTACATTACAACGGTCGTGGTAGTGAGTGCATTTGTATCCATTTGTTGTACAGCCGTATTCTTTGTTGGTCCTTGTGGGTTATGTCTTGTTCCGGGCAAAAGCTCTTTCTCTGTCCAATCCCAGATCCCCATGAAGTTCCGGACCTATACGAAAAGGGAATGTGAGAGACAAACAAGGCCGCAAAGAACAGCCGCGGGAACAAACATTGTTTAAGTCCTATGGTATAATATTTAGTGGAAACAAATGATGTACAATGTGCAACAATTATTGTGCGGAAAGTGTCTTCTGAATGTTCTGCGGAAGAAATGGCCGTATATGTTGGTTTCTACCATCTACTTGGGATACAGAGCTTTGCGCCATTGAGCAAAAAACGCAGTATTGGTTTGCTATGATGCAACTATTGCGTAGGAAGACAGAAAGCAGAATTTGTAAACCAGCAGGTAGCCAACCTACTTCTATAGGGAGCGCAGAATAAGTAAATGAAGGTATAAATGGCTTGCGATTAAATAGCTTCAAAGGTCAAATGTTGTTAAGTCAACGGATAGATAGGACTCAAGCGCTGATTAAAAAAGCTTCTAGGGATCAAGCCATAATGGTTTAAACATCCTTACCGACCAGTGCTTCCACTCTTCATACTGCCTTTTACCAACGATGTCAACCTCCCCTTACCCAGCATTGCGTCACCATGTTGTTTGAGGCAGTGGCGTTTGCGTTACGCGCCTGGCGGAGTCCCATTTTCTTTTTCCAGGGCAAGGACATCAACCGCAACTAAATACCTTGAAAAACTACAGGAGAGCAACTTCTTGTGAACACAGGGATACTAAATGTCGCCTTGATTCTTTCCCATATACACAAATTCTGTGTGTCACCGTGAGAGGTTGCCAGGCATACGACCGTTTCGCCAGACTCACTTCAACCTAAATTTTTCTCTGCACTGTAGGTTATGTTTCCTTGTAAATGCACCGGTGTAACCGTTATATCCACCGTGTGCTTGTACATCTCGTTACTAACATCATGGTTCTATATGTCAGGTATCATTCCGTGCTAAACCTAGTACGTTAATGTGCGTGCATACGTAATATGCACATATACGCTTCCTAGGCGCTCGCTCTTTGTAGGTCCAAAGCGCTTCAAACGTACCCCCATTTGACCTGCACATTTAGGAACATCGATGAATGTCCGCTTTTTACGCCTTGCCATTCATCGTTCGAATGGCTATCACCCAGCGCAAATACAGCACCAAGAGATGCATTCCGCTGCATAAAACTAATGAATCCAATTGCTAAGCTTCGCCACCAGGCCACTCTGGAAAAGTGGGGTCATTTTAATAGGTCCATCCATGTCCGTTTCGGTTTGTTACTTGCGTTTGCAGTACCTTCAGTCATCCTAAACCCATGTACATGGGCTTCCTAAACACCATTGATATCTACCTATTTCTCAAGCACATCAGATGTGAAAGGCGAGGGTCTATGGCTCCTTATTGCTTACGCACAGGTCTTCGGTATAGTCCACAGATCAAAGTTGCTCATAAACAGCAGCGAGTGATGCTCAACGGACATTGCTCAGCCTGATTGGAACCCATTTCCTAAGAGGATATAATTACACGGACGTTAGTGCTAGCAAGTTCCACAGATGTGTATCGCGTCATATTACTGAAAGCAATGTTCACCCGTTCAGCATTCACTCTGTATATGTAATTATATCTGGTCATTGCTGACGGGGACGGTGCGCACGGTCCTTTTGTTCGTCTTAGGCTCAAAGAGGGGTTCCAGACACTCAGTGTGGAGCGGTCTGCGGTCCAGCCACCGCCGTGTGTGTGCTTGATTCCCCAAATACATCGCGATTGTGTTTGCCTGTGAATGAGTGTGGACCGACTCCGTTGAAGAAACGTTGCCTCGTCTGCATGCCGCCTGGTCTTATTCTTTTCAGCCTACACTAAATATGGGTGGAATGTGTATATGGAGCTGTGTATGATGCAGCACCAGCCACCAGTAGTCCCTCTGTAGGCGCAAGCATCTTGTGGCGGGCCGCTGTGACATGCGCACCGGAGCCCAGATACCGCAAACCATATATTTGTGTGTGTGCAGCATTGCATAGACCCAACTTAACTAGGCCTGAGTTATGTACATATTGCACTTTAGTTTCAAAATGTCTATTTTACGGTGGTTACTGTCTCCGCTTCCTTGCTTGGTTACACAAGACAGTTCGCACCTGTCACTTGAGTCTCGTAACTTCTTTGTCCGTTAAGTAAATAGGTTATCGCTCCATTTGAGTATGCAGCCACATCGGCCAACGTTTGGGTAGTTGCACGCTATTCAACCAACCTCCTGTAAATTGGCTAAAACAGTTACAACACTTTCCAAAGCTGAGTATGCGAAGGAAAGCAGCAGCATTTCTTAGATTATTCCTCCGGTGATTGCGTCACAGCGGTGATCAAAGAATCAGTGACATTACTGTCTTCTAAGGCGTATAAATGACGACACGTGCAGCACACCTTAACGATCAGACGTCACTGCATTATAGAATAGGACATTCGTGCAGCCTTCTATCTGGTAACCGTAGTGATGGTACTTGCTTCCCTATCACGCTACCTGCCCCTACCTGTTGCTGATGATCCCACTTCAGACACCATTTATTGCTACCATGTAAGTGGACGTTTAAATGGTAACTAACCAATGACAGTGTAACTGATTGCTTCTAATAGTACGTGAGCTTTACAAACCTAGTGAAACATGGCTGTCATTCTTACGTTACTTCCATAAGCCCGCACGTTCGAAGTGTTATCCCTCATGAGAGGTTATTGTTTCTCCAGCCATTTTGTGGTAGTCCATAAAAAGGATGTTTGTGCCCATATGAACACGACTCTACTACTGGGCCATTATGGGCAGTGTTCCAGGACGTGGTGAGTCTTCGTCTAGCAAGCGTTTTCCCTACAAACACCACAAATGTCCGTTCAACAACACTGCGACGTGGCGGGTGTGACTCGCCACTCAATAAAGTCACCGCCCCTATCACACATTGGCAAGTTGACCAATACCGCATTTACAAATTCTGTGCATATATCTGCGCTCGCACGAACACGCCTACATATTTGCTTAGTGACCTGCCACTATTGCTAAATATTTTTTCAGCCTTTCCTCATGCTTCCCTCACCTGACCTGCACCGTGTACACAACTTAATCGGACTAGTTCCTCATCAACATGCTCCACATTAGAGATCTGCTTCTTATCTCTACACCTCGTATTCTGTGGACACGGACGTCGTACAACCTTTGGGCTGTATGGGCCCACACTACTGTCCCAAACTGCACTACTCCCGCGCTTGTTCCTGCTAATCGTGCTACCGTGTACAGCATTGCAACATCCTGTTCATGCCGAAAAGGTGTGCCTCGATTTGTCGTGAGTAAACTATTTATTTATTTATTTATACCCGGACGGCCCATTTCTTAGACGCTAACCATTACATATGCGCTGTCATACAGAACGATAGCGGGGCAAGGGAACATAACTGCGCTTATTTTGAACTGGAGACTGCCGGTTGCCCGCCCATTAGCTTGTGGTTTCCTTGTGCAGCTTTTATACCACTCCCATGGCAGTTACATTAAATAAACAGAAAACATCTATGTTGCAGCGTGCATTCCGTCACAGCGCGCAAACTGCACTTTATCATTATGATTCACGATCCCACATATATTTTCTAATGAAGCACTAATTGTGCAGGCCAGTGACCTCTACATAATGACCATGGGACAGAACTCCCAATCACTCATAGTGAACCCGTCAAGCAAAGAAAGTATTCAATGTTGCCTATAATAAGACCCGAATGTTCGCTTAACAACGCTGCAACGTGGCGGATGTGACTCGCCACAAAATAAAGCCACAGCTAGACATTTCACATTGACGCAGTCCTCAGCCTTCTACATCCAACCTGTGCAACTAATTCTACTATGAAGAATGCTTTGTTGGAGCACAGATCATCCCTATCTCGTAATGGTTGTTGGTTGCAACAAAACCTTTTTAGGCTCCTTCGCTCACAACCTGGCGAAAGTATCCCCAACTTGTGTTTTGACGGATTTTTGGGCGCCACCCCGAGGTAATCTTCCTTGGTCTGCCTATTACCTGACAATATGCTCACTCACATAAACTACATCTTTTCTTTTATACCTTTCATTAAAACGAAATATTTTAGCCTTCCAGAGAAGCTATGCTTGTACGCATATTTGATCACGCCTTTACAGGTGTGTCCAGTTTTACCGAGAATATACCATTTATTTATTTATAATGTGGCGACGTCAGTGCCAAATCAGCTGGATTTACATGCACTAGATAAGCGTACCCACCGTATCTGCAAATATCAAGTGATCAATTTACTTCATATACAAACAAAAGTATATTTCTCATCTCACTTTCCGATGTATACCTACGTCTTCGTACTATCACAAATGCAGCAAATATATCATTCAGCGATCCCATACTTGAAATACCTGACTTACCTAATGCCTTAAATACCTCACATTATTTAAGAAAATTTTCAGCTCGTCCGTTCATTAATTTTCAACCACACGCCCAAATAAATGCATACAATTTTCCACTACTACGCACATGCATACAGAGATATGGCTGGTGTCATCCGGTTTTGAATTTACCTGTCACTGTAGCCAGCCGCGGGACGCCTGCGCCTACAGGACGACCACAGGTGGCCTGCACCGCACCACACACAGCTCCTACCACACACACCCTATTCGGTGGAAACCCGAAGGAATAAGCCCGGTAGGCATGTAAAAGGCAGCTACATTTCATCAACGGAGCCGGCCCACAATCCTACAAAAGCAAAAACAAGCACGATGTATTTGGGGAATCAACCGCACACAAGGCGCTGGCTGGACCGTAGTCCACTCCACACTGAGTGTATGGAACTGATCTTTGATCCTACCAAAGCCGCAAGAACCGTGCACCTGTCCCCTCCAGCAACGACACAACTGTCTCCTAGAGCCAGTATGTACGAGGTAGTGGGTAATAGACAAGTAAGCATCTTTTCAACATGCACATCAAACGTAGCCACACCAGGGATATTAAGTAACAGCCAATCACCTAAGAGAAAGCTTAAACGGAAAGAAATTTAATAACACATAATGAAACGCGACAAAAATCTTAAATTAATGAGCATATAAAATAAGTTTTTAACAAAGTATCCGAGATAAGGTCAGGGGTTGGCAAGCATATTTTACGGAATTAACGCAGACCCAAAAGTGTTATCAAAAAATGGCGCTGGAAGGACAAACCCCAGCAAAATGACCGGCCTTACCGCAAGTACGGCAGCTTTCAATCTTTGCATGCCATGACTTAACGCTTGCACGATGTTCAGCATTTTCACAACGGTAACATTTATTTCTTACCGAGGATCGCATCAGATATCGTCTAGGATACAAAAGGTCAATTTCAGTAGCTCCTGTGTTAGAGAGGAAAATTTTGTTTTGTTCCGTTACTGCGACCTTAGAGCGAGTCACGTCGCAGGCCCTGTCCGCTCTGCGCGTTTCTACATTCTCCATTAATAGACTCACTCTGATCCGAGAATCAGTGAGAGCAAAAATTAATTTTGTAGTTACATGGTTTCCTCCACCTTTTTCTCAAGGATACTACTTCAGTCGCACTTTCGACCAAAACGAAACAAGACGGGAAATGAATGCATCCATTAATTAGTCAGATGCTCGGTTCAGCTGCAAACTTTGTACCGTGAGGTACAGGAGTTCACTCAAACACAGTAATGTTTCTCGAGGGCCTATAAGGCCTCTTTCAACGTGAGTTTTTCCCGCAAGTTTAGGGCAGCAAATATACGTCGACTCTGCGCCGAGGTGCAAGCGCAAAAGCTTTAAAGTACCCTCCGTTTTCAGCTTCACGGATGGATTGAGAACGGGAGGCACAGCAGTGTATTCTGAAAGAAGAATTTTCCAGTTTTCCCAGCATTCTGCATTTGGGATAACCTTAGAGCCAGCCTGGAATGGTGCAGGGGCAGTAGCATGCAAAGACATTGAGAACACGCGACGCCAGTTTGTTGTATCCCGAAAAAGCAACAGACCAGAGCAGCGCTGGAACATATATATGGAGAAAACTGTCCGCGCCCACATGCAGCACAATTAAATAAATAGAGGTTTGAATTGCATTCAAGCAAACGCTAGACCACATGATAGGCCAACGAGTGCTATATAGAGGTGTGAGTAGGAGAAGCGAATCCAGTAACCCGACTTTTGCCAGAACGTGGTCGCGACCAATAAGCTACCAGGGACGGCAACGGCCAACGCGAATAAGTTACCAGATATTATACAGGGCAGCTCACTATGCAATGATTCACAGTTAAGTTTGGTAAGCTCGCCGCTTGGTGAGTGGGTTACCCCGTTCTACGCATGGCAGTAACGAGTAAGTAAGTGGATAGTGAGCGGCGTTATATCGCATCTAGTAACTTGTTAATGATGGTCTTTGCCTTCCCTCTTAGCTCAGTTGTCTCAACCACGGACTGGCAACAGTCGAGTTGCGGGTTTGAGCCCTACCAGTGTCCGATGGAATGCGCATTGCTGACGGCTCACGAAAGGATGAAACGCGCGTACAGCGCTTTTCCTGGCGGGTCGTGGCTGTCTGAGTGAGTCTAGATGTGACAAATTTCTAATTATGCCATCCAACTCCCCATACTAATATTCTGCATTCAACACGCAGACAAAACTGCTTATAATGTCACAAGTTAATTGGCGGCTTAAGTTTTGCAAGCTCGTCGTTTAGTGAGGGGCTTACCCTGTCATGTGCACGTCAGTAACGTGTAAGTCAGTGGATAGTGAGCGGCGCTAAATCACATCTAGTACCTTATGCACGATAGTCGTTGTCGTCCATAGTAGCGCAGTGGTATCAACTACGGACTAGCAACAGTCGAGTTGCGGGTTTGAGCCCTACCGGAGTCCGATGGAATACGTACTGCTGACAATTCCCAGAATGATGAAACGTACGTACGGTGCTCTTGCGCTCGTGTGGCGGCTGTCTGGTTGAGTCTAGATGTGACGAATTTCTACCTATATTTGGTTATATATTTTCATACTATACAGCTTCCTTTCTCTAAGGTTAACTCATAAGGAAGCGCTCGTTATGATTACATGGGAAGCAAACGCATCTATAGTGGAGGGGTTTGCGACAGAACGTCATGGATGTGCGTGCTTAAGTTCATTCATTGAGCGAGCGCACAAACGTTCTGGTGCGTTGGAATCGGTCGGTCGTCCACGAAGTTTACCAACTTGGGAGCAGGCAAAGTAACAATAGGCAGAACTTAAACGGATTTATGATAAATAAATAAACATAATC
>OX104064.1:171045694-171133941 GCA_944474145.2 Dicrocoelium dendriticum
TGGAACCTTGGAACATTCTATTTAATGGGAATAAAAGCTGGAGCTTTACATGACCCAGAGGGTAAAAAGAGTACGGGTCGGGTTTAATGAAAGGCCAATCAACCTTATAGCGGGTTGGACTCGCGTGTTAGCCGTATCTTCATCGGGCTTATGTGGCATTTAAACAGAATGCACGCCGGCTCAAAGCGAGACATCGCACCACGCCCTCCGAAACGGCTTTGGAAAGGAAGTAGGTAAGAAAAAAGAAAGAAATTCCGTCCAGTAGAATGTAGTTAAATTAGGGAATATCGCGGTGTAGCTCTGCCAGATGACAGTCCAAGCGGGCCTTAAAGTCCACCACAGTGGGTGCCAAGACTACATCGGCAGGCAGAGCATTCCACGGTCGGCAGATTCGCAAAGCGAAGTAGTGTCGTCTGCAGTTCAGCCGACTGTGCCGATGTGTGAGCCTCAGTGGGTGGCCACGTAGGTGGGAGCCCGATTGGTGCAGTGTGAGCAGGTGGCAACAGGGATGTCCAGGGTTGGATAAGATCATGAATACGAGGATCAGGTCGCCCCGTAGACGTCGGTACTTAAGCGCGTAGAGGCCCAGGCACTGAAGTCGTTGTGGATAATCTAGGTGCTTGAGACCTCGGATCAGTTTGGTTTGCTCGACGTTGTGGGGCTTCGAGTATGCGTTGGTCCTTCAACAACCAAGGGCTCCAAGCCTGAATAGCGAACTCCAAGTGGGGTCGGAGAAAAGCGTTAAGGAGTAGGCGGAAATTGCTGGGGTCAATTTGACCGAAGGCTAGTTTCAGCAATCCCACCATGCGGTTAGCAGCAGCAGCTGCTTTCCGGCAGGAAGCGGATACCGAAAGACTCGTCTGGGTAATGATACCCAAGTCTCTTTCGGCTGAAGAGAGCTGGAGGATAGACGCTCCCAGGTAATATACAGGAGAAAAAGCGGAAGGGCGGGTAGAAAGGACGCGACATTTCGAAGCGTTAAATGGAAGGTTATTTTCTATGGACCACTGATGTAGACGGTCGTGGTCCGTTTGAAGTGCGTGGGCATCGTCCGAAAGTTTAGTTTTACGCCACAGCTTGGCGTCATCCGCTTATAGTAGCAGCGAAGACTCCACTTGCGGTGTGACGTCGTCAATGAAGGCTAGGAAAAGGTGCGGTCCGAGAACAGACCCCTGTGGAACTCCGCTTGTGGCAAGCATGCGGGTAGACAACGCTCCGTCGACGCGTACTTGGAAGGTACGGTGTTGGAGGCAGTTCCGGATCCAGTCCATCAAGTCCCCTGAAACGCCGTAAGATGACAGTTTCCGCAGCAGAATCTTGTGGTCGACCTTGTCGAAGGCTTTGGCGAAATCCAGAAAGATAACATGCGTTTCTTGGCCAGACTCCGCTGCAGTCGTCCAGCTGTCCCTGACAAGTAGCAGGTTAATCAGGCAAGACCGTTGACGCCGCAAACCGTGCTGGCAAACAGAGAGCAGTTTCTGGGCCTCCATGTGGTCCGTTAAAGCGTCTGCGACGATCGATTCCATCACTTTGTAGATCCTAGATAGGAGAGTTATCGGTCGATAATTGGCCGGATCTTTGCGAGTACTGCCTTTGTAGATTAGTGTAATAGTCCCACATTCCCAATCATGGGGACTTTGCTTTGCGAGAAGTGGGTAAACAGCTCCGCTAGGGTTAAGCTAGAGCTACAGCGCACGCTCGCAAGAGCCGTGGGTGGAAACCATCAGCGCCAGGAGAGGCCGTTAGCCGCAGGAATCTGAGTTTCGCCAAGACCTTCTCCGGAGTGAAATGAACAGTCGTCAGGGAAGTTGAGAGTGAAACCGAAGGAGGTACCGTCGTTGTGTGCAGTGCTGGAACGGAGAATGTGGATGCGTACTGCTTGCGCAGGACTTCTGCTGCCTCAGTAGCTGATTTCTTGAGCCCTGTGGGGGTTGTCAATGCGGTGATACCGTGTTTGACTTGTCGAAGACTATTGACGTGTCTATACAAGGCTTTGGGATTGGATGAAAATTTACGCATAAGTTGACGCTGGTGCTCACTCTTATCTTCTCGTACAAGATGGATGCATTGGCTACGGATGGATCGGTAATATTCCCACTGAGTGGCCGTTGGATGGGAGCGATAGTTTCTCCATGCCGTGTTCCTGGAGGCAATCCATTTCCGTGTACGACTTCGAATGAGTGCTGGGCGTCTCTTCCCTATGGAAACTTCTTTGCACGCCGTCGTAGTGGAGCAGAGTTCACGTTGGGTAAGGCAAAAGCTTGACCACACGCTGTCGGCGCTCGATTGGGGCTCGGGTGACCAGTTGTTAGCGGAAATGAGAAGGTTCAACTTTCCGTAATCAGTCCAGCGTTTGGCATAAGTTGGCGTGCTGACGAGTTTTTCGGCAAAGCATATAAAATCGAAACGGAGGACGCAGTGGTCGCTAAGCCCCAAAGGGACATCATACTCAACGTGCTCAACCATCAGTTCTTCCTTAGTGAGGACGAGATCTAGCAGGGACGGTTGGTTGTTGGATCGGAATCTGGTCGGCTGATACGTGTGGTTGTACAACGGGGCCGTGTGAAGAAGATCAATGAGGCCTGATGCAAAGGAGTTAGTAGACGGGACAGAGTGAAATAGACGGGGCAGATTGAAATCACCCATGATAAGAAAGTGTGTGCACTTGTGGGATAACATAAGGTGGACGTCGTGCAGTAGACGTGCATACTTCTCGGGAGAGTTGTTTGGGGGCGGTAAATGATACCAAGACAGCTGGAGTGTTTGGCGGTTAGTACGACCTCGCACCACATGGTGTCTGGAGACTGGAGGGAGGTGTTTGTTAACATGCTGCAGCTGAGGGAGATGTCATAGTACAGTGCGACACCGCCACCTGGGGTTGCGCGGTCAGAGCGGAGAACTGACAGGTGAGGAAGTTGGATTTCACCGTCGGTTATGTCGCCGGGCAGCCACGTTTACGTTGTGGCTATTAGGTCCGCTGGTGTTGATAGAAGTCGGAATTGGAGCTCCGGAAGTTTGGACATGAGGCCCTGTGCGTTCGTGTAGATACAGGTGAGGCCCGTTTGGGTGATGAGCGCGGGAGTAACTAGGGTGCTGCCGGTCAGCAGATGACCGGCAGTGCACCGTTTTTTTGGTTTAGGGGTTGGAGCCGCTAGGGTTTGTAGTTGGGGAAACAAGGTGTGGGTCGTCGGAGCCCAGATGGGTGCTGGAGGCTGGGTCGTTGAAAGTCTGAAGGTTGGAATGTGTAGGTGAGTAAAGTACTCCAGGCAGTGAGGCAGGTGGTTCGGTGGTGGACCGACTGAGGACGATCTGCTCAGAGTGTGTCGGTACCGAGTTTGCTGCTGCTGCTACCAGGGGTCTGTGGGAAGCTGTGCGCCTCGGCACCGGGTGCCCAGCTGGACGCAGACGGATATCTGGTGGTGTTCGTCTTTTATTAGCATACCAGATGGTGAGTGCATCGGTTGCCATGCTAGCGGTGAGGAATGTCACTTTCAGAAGACGGGGGCTGTTCCTGTATAAGTTGCTGGACGAGGTAGGCGGTGAACGTCCGCTGTGATTACGTTGACAATATTTAGTGTCTGCTGAAGGAACCGCCATTGATTACAGTCATGCTGTTGTCGTTGTTGTAAGGTTGCGTCAAGGGCATGCAGTTCTGGGACGCCATGCACAATGATGGAGCATGGTTGAGTGGGTGGCGTCAGTTGCTGTCTGCGCGCAGCGAGCTTAGTCCAAGGGATGTCGGGGAAGATACGAATTTGGTAAATGCCGAGAGACGCATTGTTTCGGAGTAGGTGTGCTGATAACAACACATCCTAAATAGCCGGGCCTGGCTGCAAGTCAACACGCAGAAGTCTCGGCTTACCGGCGTTCGGAGATGAAGTGTGGCGAGTCAGTCTTGTGAGACTAATGGGTTTCGTTTCAGGGAGGTTTAACGCGGTACAGATTGAGCTCCACATAGTGGAATCATGAGAATGTCGATTCTGAAGTTGCGGGTCGTTGGACTCGGGCACGTTTGTACATATGACAGAATTCGGAGCAGGGCTACTCTTTATTCGCTTAGACGAACGCGGATGTGAAGCGGTAGCAAGCTTACTTGGTGGGAGGGCCTCCGTCGGAAGCGTTGGTCGTCGGCAAGTGTTGGGCAGACCAGCAGTTGGTAACGGTGAGACGGTACGTGATTCAGGACGGTTGGGAGGTTGTTGTCGTCGTTTGGTTAGACCGTCGACTTTCCGCAATAGATTCTGTAGCCGTTCTTCCAGATTAAGCAAGCGCACTTCTGAGCAAGCATTATTGCTAGGCGGCTCAACGAATCGTGGTGACCGGGGCGACTGCGTCTGCGAATGCTTGTTACGCGGTGTGGAGGGCGGGTTAGTGGGAGACGAGATTACAGAACCAACCATAGGGCAAGTCGTTGAGGAAAGGTCGCAAGAAATATCCCGCACGTAGTTCGCAGTTCTGGGAATGCAAACCGGGCAAATGTACCGCAGGACCGTCTGTGGATGTGAGCGACAGAATTCGATGTCAGCTGCATGGAGCGAATTGTCACCAAGAGCATGAACACAGTGAAGACAGATCGAGTAGGTGATGGCTTTGGAACGAGGTCCTACACGCAGAGTGCAGATAGAGCAGGTGTTCAGTAGCCGCATTGGCGTAGTGGGCGAGACCGAAATGATCGGCATGGTCAAACAGATGACGTACAGATGTCGGATACTCGTTGCTGCAAAACAGCGCCGACTGCCACGTCCTAGGCGTCCGTACTGAAGGACAGCAGGGCGGCCGGATCGTGATGCGCTACAGAAGCTATGTTGGCGATAGCCTCTTTCATCGACTTAAAAGCGGCGTGTGATGCGGCAGGAAATTCGAATTTCTTGAGTTTCCCTCGGAGAAGCTCCGTGAGATGTTGCATCAGCATGGCGCATTTGGGTATAAATCGTCGGTAAAAGTTGACAAGTCCATCAAAACGCCTGAGCTGTTTGAAAGAATGAGGCTCGGGGTAGTCGATGATGGCTTGAATTTTATCCTGCAGTGGCACGACGCCTGCAGAGGAGATACGATGGCCGAGGAAGTTGATTGAATCGACACCAAACGAACACTTTTCTGCGTTGATCGTCACCCCCTGTTGAGATAAACGATCAAAAAGCGTTCGTAGATGGCGCATATGCTCTTCTCGTGAAGAGCTTACGATTATTATGTCATCGAGATAAGCGTATGCGAAGTCTAAGCCGCGACAAACTTGGTCTATGAAGCGCTGAAAGGTTTGCGCGGCATTCCTTAGACCAAAAGGCATGCGCAGAAACTCGAACAAAGCAACTGGAGTCGTCACGGCAGTTTTAGTGATCTCCGCTTCGGCTACCGGAATTTGGTTGTATGCGCGTACAAAGTCGATTTTGCTGAAGATACTTTTACCTGCCAGACTGGCGGGGAGCTCCACTATGTGTGGGATCGGATAGGGATCGGGCGTGGTCACCGTATTCAAGGATCGGCAGTCGCCGCAAAAACACCAGTCACCCATGGCCTTCTTCGGGACCATGTGCAGAGGCGAAGCCCATGGGCTGTTGGACGGTCTGACGATACCAAGTTGAAGCATGTGGTCAAATTCGGCTCGTGCTGCCCGTAGTTTGTCAGGAGCAAGTCGTCTTGGTCGTGCGCTAACTGGTTGACCGCGCGTAACTATGTGGTGATCGACCTCTGTCGTGACTGATGGAAGCTCTGCAGCCGGTCGAACCAGTCGCGGGTGTTCGGAGAGGAGGCTCAAGTAGTCGGACGGTGCGTCTGCGATCCGAAATACAGGGCTGATTATCGGGGCATCTGAAAGGACACCATCAACACCTAGTTTCGTACGATCGTCTAAAGTCTGTGGCGACCAGCATCAACAAGCAACCCAAAATGTCGGAGGAAGTCGATACCGATAATTGCGAAGGGTACAGACGCAACCATGAAGACCCACTGAAAATCTCGGCGAAGATTGAGGTCTAGGTTCATCATGCGCTGACCGAATGAAGCTATCGGAGAACCGTTGGCCGCACGCAAATTGTACGTAGGCTTCGAGTGCTTGTCGCTAGCGGTCGCTGGGATGACGCTGACTTCCGCTCCTGTGTCGATGAGGAACGTGATGGAAGAACGTCGATCCTTAAAGTAAAACAGTCAGTTTGCTTGGTTTTGGAATGATACGTTTGTAGTGCTAGTATGCGGGCTATTCGTTTTCCCTGGGTCGTGCCTAATGCAGCGAGCCCGACAACGTCTAGCTCTTCCACCGTATTGGCGGTGACACCAACATACTTCTTCGACGGGTTTGACATTATCTGACTGAGAACTTGGAAGGAAAATGTTGCGCTTTCGTGCCGAACGTGACGTACTCGGTGCAGGCACAGACGAGCCGCAATGAACGGTAGCCAAAACGTGGTCAGCATCTGACCGTGGCACACGCTGCTTTGAAGCCTTCATTGCTGCCATCCTGCTAAGAAGTAGCGCAATTACCTCGTCTTTAGAGTCATATCGGCCTGACGACTGGGAGCAAACATGAGATTCGGTTTTCATCGGTGAGAAGACTTCACCGGAGCTAGTGGTCGTCTGCTGCGGAAGACGTTCGAACGCAGCGTCTGCATTGGTAGCTAATTCTCTCAGGGGTGCATCTATAAACATGGACAGCATTACCGACAATGGATCTGGGAAACGTGCAAACCACAGCTCCTTTATCCCTTCTTTGCTCAAGAATAATGGACCAGCGATGCGCTGAAGTTTGCGGAGCAATGATGACGGCTTGCGATCTCCAAGCCTGAGACTATTGAGCTGCTCAAATCGAGTTCGTGCGCTGGGCTGTAACTCTTTTAGCATCGCTTGCTTCATCGTTTCATACTTTGCCTCATCCGATGGGCAGAGTAGAATGTCCTCAATCAGCGTCACTACCGACGGACGAAGGCGTGGGATGAGCTGATTGTACCTTGGACAGTCCGCCGTTATGCCCTTATTTTCTAGTTCGATCTCGAATATCTTAAACCAAACCTCTGGACTGTGTTCCATGAAACTTGGAACAGCCAATGTGAGCATGATTACGCTGTGAAACTACTCAGATGCCACTCTCGAAATGTGAGTAGAAAGATAAAGCATGAACAAAATACGATAAGAGTACTAAAATTACGCAAGAAACAAATAAATATAAGTATATAATCGAGAAAAAGGAACGAACTCACCAAAGAAATACAAACGAGAAAAATAGTTGAATTCGCGCGTGCGAATCGGGGTCACCAATTTGTAGGACTAGTTAATACTAGTCCGAGACGATGCGGGGAATTAAGCGCGGATATCAGAAGGCAATTGGAGTCGGACACAGCGGACTGTATTCGATGGGCTACAACAAGAAGCGGACGGATGAAGCGAGACAAGAGCGTACACGTGAGCGCGGGAACTTACAAGGCAGTTGTAAGTCGAGCCGGTTGTAAGATTAAAACAAGAAGGAGTAATGTACAATCGGTCAACAAGTAAATTGTACATGAAAGATAAGAGTTATCTGTAACACTGCCTGCAGCCCCTCGTACAACCTTTGGGCCATATGGTCCCACACAACTGACTCTTTCTATACCACTCCAGAGCTTGGTGCTGCTAATCATGCTATCATGCACAAGGTTGCAATCTGCTGATCATGCCCAAAAGACGTGCCTCGCTTTGTCGGGTGTAAAATATTTCTTATTTATCAACTGAATATGTCCTGACCGCATACGCTCGTGCCATTGATAGAGGGTAATCAAAATAAGCTTCAAAATGCTTTGTTGGAACAGAAGTTACCGGCGGGCAGGATAATCTCCACAGGGTGTATGCGGCCACTGGGGCAGATGACCGATGGGTTTACACCGCCGCCTTGCACATATAAAGCGGGATTTCGGGAATCAATTCACTACAGTCATCCTGTCGCAGCCACGTGCTATTGATGACAGTAGCATCGGATCGTCATTCCGAATTTATGCGCATCACTTAGTAAAAGTCAGACATGCTCCTTAGAATAGAAAAATGGCACGGTAAATAGGCATTATTATATGGGTTAGAAAAAGAGACTACCGTTATACATGCATTTGCATTCCTTAAAGTTGGACCACATCACTACATCACTGACTAGCACAAGGGGTGACACTACCCGGTTATGTGTTTCCTCTGAAGTATGCAACAAAGGGATGATAACAATTCTGCATCCCAGCTTGAAATACGAACATTTGCAGACAATCGGATCTATCGCAAACTCGGTCATAAGGTGGCCCACCCGAAATGCAACATACATGCCCGTAGATGATGTTTACCGTCCACGACTATGGAGGCAGTAGAAATTTTCAAATGCACAGCATAAAATGTGAGCACTGCCATTGTCCACTTGGTGCACAGATTTAAGCCCATAAGGGTTGTTACAAACCACGAGAACGTTGTTTGGAAAACAAGCAGAGCAAAATATACCATTCATAGTAAATGCCAGCTCATTGCCGCGAATCAAAATGTCATGCCCAAAGAAGTGTATCCATCAGAATGAAATTCAGCGGGCTGCGCCGCCATTTCCATACATCTCGGCATAAGTTGCACCGTAGGAGTGACAGCATCATGCAGAGTACCCTTCAGCAATTGTACGTATAACTCAAACGGAAATGCGGAGAAGTTATCCAACGGTCCTTGTTGTTTAACATCCTGCACTAAATGCACTAGCTAATGAACGTTTTAAGTCATTTTCTCTGCGCTCCATAGATGGTACTAATTTCTTACAAAGAATTTCAATGCACCATCTTCGACCTCTATATGAGTTTTGACAAGCACAGGGTGGCATATTAGGTAAATAGCTGTAGGTAACTCAATTAAGGTTTCGTAGTAAAACCGTGTCATTACGCGTTGAAGCAGTGCAGGCCCTGAGTACAAAAAACACTGGCGGACCTCCGTAGCTTTCCAGCGGCAATAAATGCCCACGCACCGACTACGCCTACTGAAACCTCTTGTCCAACCAGAACGCATCTGATGCATAAGCTCATTAAAAGTTACGAAGCAATCCCCTTCGACAAAGCATTGGAGTTTTAGGTTTGGCGTTGTCCATAACAAAATCATGCGATGCATAACACCTAAACACACAGTGCATGTAATCCATTGGAACTGTAGCAACCATATCTATTGAAAGCGACTCAAATGGTGATAGTCCCGGTCGCCTAGACAACAGAAATGATTCAATAGTGCGTGGTCAAAAATTAGGTTGTGAAAAGTCACTTTTCCATGGAGATACATGCCCCGTTTGCACACACTTGTCACAACTACCATAACCGGAATTCCTTTTTGGTTCTTTTAACAAAAGCATGCCTAGGCACGTCACATATGACGGCAGATAAGTGCAATATGGTGTGCGCTGTATGGCAGGGTAAGCGCACACCGATGGACAAATGGTTTGACAATTCAGGTGTAAGGGAAGCCAGGAATTCGTGTGCAATTTGCGGATTACCTGAGCCACTATAGAGATCAACAACGAAAATCGCGGACGCAATTGAGGCTATCACCCAGCACAACATGAAGTTGAAAAGCTGAAGGAGCTAAATCCATCCACGTGTAATCAATTGCAAAGAACATCTGTTGGAAGAGTACACTTTCCACGCAGTATAATACAAAGCCCACTTTGTAATCCCATATGTCCGTACGTCCCAGGAGGCATAGAGACTGTTTCTGCATCCCTTGGAATTCGCATCAGCTTTCTGTAGTCTTTCGGCAATGCAGGCAGGAATGCCATAAATAAAAGTAATAAGCCATTTACTGAGGCTTCAGGTGGTCGGCTACTCCAAACCCGTTCAAGTAATGCTCGCCCAACATCCTCCTCGTATATATTGTACTATGGAACGGTAGCCATGGGCCACGCAACCTCGCCTGTTAATGCATTCCCTAAACCTGAACGTATCTCCATTAACAGGTAAACAGCTCATTTATGGACGAAATGGCGTTATCAATAGGTGTTAATGAGGCAACCGCTATCGATACAGTTTCAAAATCAAGAGGATGCGCATTATCTGCTCATACCCTGGTAGCACATGTCCAGGTCCTGTCCAGTTTAGCATCCTAAACGTTCCTATGAGCGCATTAGGCTAAACTGGACAGGAAGTATTACCGTGAGACGGCTAAAAACGGTTCCTGTCCAGTTTACGTTGGACCAATGAAGATGATACTAGCGTTGACCAATAGAAATTCACCACTATGCGTGACAATCCGGTTGGTCCAGATCCCGTCATTGCGTCCCATGGGTATCCGAATACGGACACCACACTACAACGCACTAAGCGCCTAACTAATATATGGACGGCTCGGACCTAGCGTTCACCCGGGACCTGCTGCGGTAGTTGCTGGGCTTGGGAACCCACCTAGGCGGCGACTCAAAGCTGTTGGTCAGAAAAGGAAACGGCTCTTACCGCGCACATGACATCACAAGGCGAAAGAAAATTAAAACCGAGGTATAGGAATGCTATATATACATGAAGGGGTGCAGTACAAAGAACGTAAGTAGCAGAAAGCGGCATAGTCAGTATCGTTAATCCGCTTCCGCGAGTGTCAACGTAGGAGGCTAAAGATGTGCCTAAGGAGCGGTGGACTCACCTCATTCGTACTGCACACTTTAGTGTGCTCAACCGGCGGTCTTTTGTGCCGGGCAGAATACAACCACGTTTTGATGTGTCGTGTAATGTCAGCATCCGAGGCTGTATCACCCATGCGTTGCCGAATGATGCCTTGGTAGATTGTATGGATTACTGCAATTCAAGCTACCTTGTACAGGGCCGTTCATATTTGTTCGCTTGAACGTAAACGAACCTCCAGCGCCAGAGTAATTTATCTCCGCGGCAACTGAACTTGTCATTAGCCGCTCCATGGTACCACGGATGATGAGTTGCACGTTATCACCGTGCACAGCACATAAACGGTTGACCTAAAGTAGTTAAATAATAAGACGAACTTACGATTCTGATTCCGAAATCAGGGTCCATCAGACGTTCATCATATCTCTTTAGCTCACTGAATGGCAGAGATAGTCCCGGCGCAACACTTTGGGATTGTCGTTGTAACATTTGCAACATCGCTTCGGACATGCGGCGATAGCCGACCAATTCTGATCGAATGAGACACAACTCAACTAAAAATAAGGCTGAGTGCAATGCAATACATCTGTGGCGTCTTACATTTTATGGCCCGCAGTTCCTGCAGCACATCCAGATTGCATAGTGCGACGTCAGCAATAACCTGTGGCGCGATTATTGTTTAATAGGGTCAGTATGAAATCGATACTTACGGTTGCTTGTTGATGGACCTGGACGTGATGGACTAATGCCACTGAACAGCGAGGAGGGCGCACGTGCGTATGTTGCTGCAGAAGGCATTTTGGTTTGCTGGGACGCGCGGCATCCTCGTCATCGCAACTAGAACGGACGGGCCGGCGTCTAAGGGGATATGAAAACACCATACTCATATTGGACGTTTAGCTGGAAGGCCCATGGGAATTGTATCGTCTGTCGATGGCAGCATCCCGCGCTCAGATTGCCGTTCCATTTCTCGGGCATGCTGGAAGCTAACTAACGAGGTGGGTTAATATAAGAGAAATACTTACTCGTGCTAACGATTATGGACACGGCAGTGCTAACCACATCGACATCCGGCGCAGTGTGATTTTTCACCGCTGCATAGTAGTGCGTACCCCGCACTGAAGGTATTTGAGCATACGAACCGGCTTCTCTAAGCCAAGTGTTACTGACACTAGTTATTAAATCCTCGGAGTCAAGGAGTTTGACAACGCTGTATCCTTGAAAAGCCATCATTGCTGAAAAAGAAAGACGTTAGTAGTTAAAGTGTATAACTGTGTGGCATAGGGTAAATTACAAGGAATTCGTTCAAGGGTAAAGCAATACACTTAAATAGAATATGACAGACAGAGAAGCAACATACCTCAGTTGACAATTGCGATGCACGGAAGATGTACGCCGTTGAAGAATCCATGCTATGCGTGAACAGACTACGGACGTTCATAAATGCCCGGCATTGCACGTCAATGTTCCCGGACACATTCACAGACACATCTGTCAGTACTCTGGGTTTGGCATCGATGATGACCACGTTATCCGGCTTCACAGTGGAAAACAAAATGCCGTGCAAACAAAACGCCTTCTGACCCTTATATGTGCACAGCTCTACATTCCCAACCGTGCTTGCGTTGCTGGAAGTAGGAGGAAGCTGTTCCTTTTCCGATGTACGCCGCATGATTTGAGCAACCGGACGCGGGGAATTGTGAATCATGCGCTTGATGGAAAACAAGTGAGACTCGAAGGGAAATGCTGAGAATCTGTCTAACGTTCCCATCTTTCGTACATCAGAGGGCAGATAAACCAGTGAGTGTACGTTCCACGTCATCTCACTGAAACCATAAAGATCAAAGTAATCATGTAAAACTACATGAATTAAAGGAATAAGGAAATCAAATAAGGCAGTGCAAAGTTGAGGGTGGCACATGATATAAATAGCAAATGAGAGATCTAGAAAGTTTTGATAGAAAGCATCAGGCAATACCCCAATTAAAAAACTGGTCCGGCTTAGAGCAAAAACTGACGCAACGCAGTTGCCATCCTTGATCGGTATTCATCTAGTGATCGAAGTTTACGTGGAAAGTCCGATGTCCAGGAAGGCCCGAAGTCATGCAACCGTTCGTTTGCTAAAATCAATCGCTCTCTGCGCAGTCGAAATCCACTGTCCACGGGCGAAGTGAGCCAGCTTTTTTCATTTTGCGCATAACACCGAAACATACTGAATGCATATAGTCAATTGGGAAGTTCTCAACCAAGTCGACATTCAAAGCAGCAAAAGGCGACTGTTGGCTATCATTCCTTCGAACGGATGCATTAGTCCGTAGTGTGCTATCCGTAAGTGGGTATGTTACCTTGCGGCTCGTATACTCACCACGTTGGGTGCATTTGTCACAGCTGTAATAATCCGAATGTTCTTTTTTTCTTTTCACATAAGCGCGTGCAGGGGTATCAAAGATAACGGCTTTAATGTAGAATAATCCTTGGCGTTGCAAAGTACGTATCTCATTAATTGCGTCGTACAAGTAATCGTCCACGTTATTCAGCTTCGATGTCCCATCATAAACACCAACAATGAATGGCTTCGTGATCACTGGCTTTATGACACGGCACAAGATTGGTCATACATGCATCTTGGATGCATTAAAGGGTTTAAACCCGTCAATATGCAACTGATAGTCAACAGTGTCACCAGCGGCGAGCGAAATAGCAGAGCATGCACGCTGCAAACCTCACAGCAGACCTACGTGCCGTAAGTTTCTCGGTGAAACAACGCGAATGCGGGAGGTCCGTAGGGTGCGCATCAGCGTCCGGTAATCCTTTGGCAAAAATGGCATCCACGGCTGCACAAGGCACAACAGTGGACGAACAAAAGAGGCTGGTATTTGGGATTTTGCGATCAATTTTCTCAAGATATGTACCAATTCATCGGGGTCCCTGTCATCTTCACTGCGGTTCATAACGTGTGCAGGTGCCTGAACTGTGTAAGCAATCATATTTAAGATATGTTAAAGATGCTCTTACCCTTCTGTCGTTTAGCTTCTGAAAACAGAAGCACCTCTTCTTGGACGAATCCTAATGTCATTCTTTTCGCTGCAAGGTAAATGGTGCTACGAGACGGAAACTGTGCGGTTAATTGATAACTTCGTCGACGTGACATGCTGTAAAGGAACACCTACGTATCAAACAAGGTTTAACTGAAAAACCTAATAGGGGCGCCTGCAGAAACGCAGTTTCAAGGAAGCTGGACAATAGCGCAGAACGAAGCAGTATCAGCGACCAAAATTACGAAACCGAAACTCTGCAAATAACATGACCTACCGATGCATTTAAATCACTGGGGTTACGGTCAAGTAACAGCAATTATAATACATACCAACCATTTATTTATTAACAAATGTCAAACTGAATGCATTTTGCTGCAACAACTGCATTAATACCTGAACGGGACATCAGTCCAGTTTATGTCCAGTTTGCTACGTTTACTGGTACGATTGTGCTACCAAGGTAAGCTGAACAATAAGCAGTTTTTACCTTCAGATGTAGGCAAACAAGTAGTGGCATTTGTGACAACATCGACAAAATCCTGATCGGCACGTTATTCTAACCTACGGCGCAAGTGCCACTGACAAAAATCTTTTACGGGTTCGCGTAGCTGGTAACATATATGCTTGCGTTATCCTAGTACAGACGGGGCAAATGTTCCCTTGTCTTATCCATATAGACTCAGCTCATGCGGCTTTGGTGTAATTTTCGCATCCACATCGGAGCATTAAAAACGTTGAATTCCACATTCATAGTGGATTCTGCGGCCCAATATACTCCGAAAATCGCACATGGTCGCATTCTGGCTGTGGGCTAGCTACACCATATCCAGTGCTGTTCTACCTATATAATAATTCTTACAGCCTACCTAGTATTTCCCTAAAACCTTTCCGTCTGTTTTCCCAACTTTTACTACGTTTACTGAGAAAGTATGCTTTTCGGCCCACTGCGTCATACTTCGCTACTGCAGCGAATTACACGTTATCTTAGGCATTCCCAGTTACTACTCCATATTCGGAACTTATTACGCCTAGCCGTTTTTTGTATTATTTATTTCTTTTTTCTGTATCTGCTTTCAAAGCAGAACGTGAATTTAGCGGAGGCTCGAAGATGGCGCTATCCGCAGTCGACCGCTAAAAATGCAAATATCTCCATAACCACTGCACCTAGCTTAATTATTTTACCTTTGTCGTAACCAGCACCTAGGGTTTGTCCTAGACCGCCCATTGTTGTTCCGTTTTAGTTAACATTTCGGCTCCAAAACGGCGTTGTTTCCGCTTGTTTGGAGATTTAAACTTTGAAATTCGCGCCAGGTTTGCGGTTCTAATATGCTGTTTCTGGGCTATATTTTGGCTCTATTTTCCAATATTAGTGTATTTTTAGTTAAGTGGGCCGGCATTTCAGTCGCACTATTCTAAGAAAGGCTAAATTGTTAGGCACTACTGTTGTTTCTCTTGTTTCCACCCTCCACTTTTACGATCTAATTTTGGCTTGCTTATTCCTTTCCATGAGCCCGCTACTAATGGATGTTTGAAATGCGGTGAGGTGACCAAAGAAAATGGATCAAATTTCCTCTAATTGATAGTTTACTAATGGAATCAGGCACCTCAAGTTTTGGCAGCGGTAGCCGGTGAAAAGCGCAGAGTTAGTACATAAGCTACGGAGACCCAAACTACTGCCTTCAAACATGTCGAGGCCTATGAAAAGTTTGTATTTATCCCTGCTTTACCGTTCGGAAAGATAAACACGATCAAAAGCAGTTGTTAACGATATTTCTTCTCCATGCATGAGCATGGATGTTATGTACAATTTGATCTGATCCCACGCAGGAACAGCATCTAGCGCTTGTCTAGAAATATACCTATATTTATATTTATATTTATTTACGAACAAGTACGGTATGCTTGTCAAGCACTCATAAAGATAAAGGCAATGCACATGTAAATCTACCACCGAAGCACATCCAACTTACAGTGAAATTAACCGGAGCGAATTAATATGGAAAAATGTACCAAAGACAAGCTTGCGACAGTGTAGCAAAAGATACGCACAATTCAAAGTAAGGGACATAGATGCACTAAAATGCTACATTCACCTTGTAGGCATGCAATGCAGTGAAGAAATATACAAGTATTTATATCTACATTTACTGCTCTTTAAAAAAATTGTCATAAGTTTAACGAAAATTGGAAAGCTAAGTGTGAATCAGAATTGTGAGGACTTACAATTTTCAAGCTTTACCTGGAGGGACCGCTTAAGGATACGCGCAATTGCGAAATTGGGGTGATGCCATTAGGCAAAACTGATCTAGGGATTTTGGAAAATATGGCGAAGCAGTGCAAGTTAAACATGGAATCTTATCTTTCAGCAGGTCTAGATATCCAAAAAGCATCTATGTGACACGTATTTAATTAACTAAACAAGTTAATAATTCTCGTAAAAATAGAAATGGATTACAGAGGTTGTGCTTTAGTTTCAGTTTGAAAATAAAAGGTAAGGTTTGCAATGGAAGGGAAGCATATGTCGGTTTATTGGTGCACCGTAGCATACTTATTGATGGCAATTGCATGTGCGATCGCGTAATTTTGCGCTTGTCCTTATGTGTATGTGCCATTAACAGTGGTAATGCAATTGGGAATGAAAATAGATTTCTATATATGGCGTACAAGGTTTGACAAACATACGGATGCACAAACCTATCTAGGAGTGCGTGCATGCATAATGCAGGCCTGTATTCACTAATATAAATATATATATGTATATAATTGCTACCAAAACACATATAGTAATGTATCGACATTTGTGTTAAAGGCACGCACCTTCAAGTATATATATTGATATGTCCATCTAAGTATACCTTGCAATGTCCTAGCCGAAAAGGAATTGTAAAGTACTCCAGTAATACTTGCAACTGCTTATGCAGATTAACAGGCCTAGGTTTTTGTACATCATGAGGTGTAGTGAGTAGCCTAGTTTAATGGCGCGTTTCCTGGATAACATCATACAATCAGTATAATAAATTGAACCTTTTATCTGACGTAACTGAATGACTTATATGAAGCATATGCGATCACATTGTGCTAAATGAGCAATTGAGAAAAGTTATGAACAGGGATGAAAATAATTTTATGCATATATAGAACGTATATATGCGTGATTACGTATCAATGGGTATACCTGCGAACGTGACGGGTGCATATTAAGACCGCGATAATGTGTCATGGTATCGTATTAATGTGGATAGTTTACCGGAACAATGGTTGGCGTTAATTGCCTGCATGCATGGAAAGGTAATATAAGTACCATAACCGTGACTTCACTATCGACTATCAAACTGTGACGCATTTCATGTTTTAGCGGTCGCAAATTCAAGTTTCGTAATAAGGGTGTCCCTGTCCCATAGGGAGACGTCATTATTGACGGGATTGAGACATATGTCAATGGCTGCACGAGCTTTCACGAACGGTCGTTAATTACCACAATTACTTCCCATGCGATGTGCGATAAGATTGCCAATCGGAAACCAATATGCATGCATGAAACACGGTGGTTTCTACCAACCAAACCAGTTGTACATCAGTATGCTACCTGCTTTACGGCAGTGTTGCAGGACGTGGTGGGTTTTCTTCTGGCAAGCGTTCTCCCTAAAAAAGCCACAAATGTCTGGTTAACAACACTGTGACGTGGCGGAAGTGACTCGCAACTGAATAAAGCCACTTACCACAAATACATACCGGCAAGTGCACTAGACTCATATTCTGACTTTTCCCGACAAGTGCAAGAATATGATACTTTCCGATTACATGTACATTTGCACTACACTTCTAGTGCCTCGACCGCTTACACTAAGCACGATTGAACCCAAAGTATCGTTGTGCTCCAAAGCTGCCTGTAAACCATGATCGTGCCTGCCTATTACACTGTGTGCATGTCCAACTGTGGAGACCGTTTCACATTGACCGCAGACCAAGTTCGCCCCTTTTTCAGCTTGTACCACTGCAGCAAGAAACCATCGACGTTCTTGAAGGACATCGTGGGCATTCCGATCCTCCTCCGCCGCCCCGTGTAATATGTGGCCGCAAGGCATACGCCACTGACGATTAAAATAACAGCCGTAGTTACTGCCTTGGTCTATGCAAACGCGGTAAACAGCGGACCCGGATTCCGACACCACCCGTTACCGTCCATCCGGCACGACAACGACCACAGTCGTGCGCTGAAACTGCTTCATCACCCTTTTGCAAACGTATACCCTCAATCTGCTTACAAGTGCTGGCACTACAAATCCATCCCCGTGTGCTGCACTACTTCTCGTGCACTCCGCTGCTACCTGCGTGCTATGCCGATCAGCCGTGCCTTTCGCACATTAATGGTTATCTTGAAAAGTGCCCGTGAGGATGAACGCTCGCTCAAAGTGAGTTTAAGTTGCATATTTTCCTTCCCCACTCCATCAGTCGAAGTGTAGCCGAACTGACGTTATGATATGCCGTAATTGATGCGCCGTCCAGCATTTCCACCCCGGCATCCATGTTCCACGAAAATACTGGGAGCATTCCGTATTTCTCCGCCGAATGTTTTCCAAAATTCCATGACAACGGGTCTCCCCATGATTGAATATCTGGTTCGTTAGCAAAAGGAACAGAAAAGCCCTTTCCGTCTGATCCACAACTGGCGGCTGACTGCACCGTCTGTTTATGCCCCGTAACATGTGGACACGGCACAACACCATGCAGTCTCCGGATACACCTCCCGGAAAGTGTTGATTTGGTTGCGCGCATTTGTCTACCACAAAAGTTCACACGGACGCTTTGCTTGGAAGCACGGTACACCTAACTTTTAACGTCTTCAACTAACTCAACGTCGTCTCACTTGGTAACAAGGCTTAAAATGTTGACGTCCCCACCCAGCGACGTCAACGAACATGCAATGCCATAGAATGTAGCCGCCGTAATTAAGCTGAGGTGTCGTATCCACGAATATAATTTCCCCGTATCTTGCAACCAACCTCCGAATGCACGCAGGTACGAAGAAAAAGAATCGCACCTCAAAGTGCTCCCGCACCATCGTACAAGTACCTTCATTTTCCACGTTGTTGCTTACATGTTCCGCCTCCCTAACTTGCTCCGCCTGACTCCGATGACTCAGATGATATAAATCACGTCCGGTAATACAGATACAGTATTCCATTAACACGAAATTTCCAGTTTCATGTATCTAACGAAACAACTGCCTCAATTTTAATAACGCCGCCTCCTGTACCGCATTAAACCGCCGATTAGCCGGATATAGCTAAGGCTTCCCCAGCTGGAACACAAGCAAATGCCTCAAGCACGAGCGGCCACTTTCATGATACCTGTCTCTCAGTACCACGCAAAATCGTGCCTTACAGTTGTAGCACCTGTAACTAAAAGATTCAGCAACCGTCAGATTAGCACGCACCCTACCGTTTCTCTTTCACCTTCTTAGGCTTGCTGGGCACACATCGATATTGAATGAATCGATAATTTAAACCATCAGGGAGCTCGTTTCCAGCACTTTGCTTATGAGCCGCCGCAGTAATCACCGTGCATCCATAAACCCAGCTTGCGGTTTCACTTTGGAACGGCATCAACTGGCGTTGAAATTTCGCAATCGCTCTTATGCACCAGCTAGCATGCAACAAAAAGTGGTGGTATCATCCTGCATGGCGGAAGACACGAAAGCGCTAAAATGTACAAGCTAAATAACTCATATAAAACTACCACTTACACTGTCTTCATTCCTTAGCCATAAGGTATGTGAAAATTACCCTTAACTTGCCCTTACCGTTTACATGATTATACACATCTAAACTACATGTGCGTCCGACACGGGCAACACTTTTAGCGCTTATTGATCAAATGTCGCTCCGGGATTTAACTCAATGTTACGTGGATGTCTACTGGGAGGGAAACTCACAAACCCTACCTGCTAGTTATTTCATTATCTTAATAATGCGTTTCACGTGGAAACTCCTAGGCTTTCCTGTCGGCCCAATAAGTGACTAACTAAGTAGTCCAAAAAGAGACTGTCAGTGGACGGCAGGTATTACTAAAAATAGGTTCAACAAAATGTGCCTATATTTTACATGTCATGGTGAAGCATTACTACTTAAGTTACCAATATTGCATTGGTGTTGCGCAAGTATAAGGCAACCATCTCTGCATGCATTACACACTTGGTTGTTTCACCAACGTTACCTAGGCGCATGGTAAAGCGATTTCAGTATTGACACTAGTGCAACCTCACATGCACAGGAGATTCAGTGGGCACTAATTTGCATGCATTTCAAGACCGTGTTTTTGACCATTTGGTCTGTGTCCTTTTTGCGTCCAAACATAAATAAATAAATAAATAAATAAATAAATAAATACTTTATTCTCGACTATGCGAGGCACGCCCATGGAGGCATGATCAGATATGTACAACTGTACAAACATTTTATGGCAACTGTAACAGTAACAGTAGAAAATTGGTCATATGTCCATGATAAAATAAATAAATAAATAGTTTATTCTCAGTTTCATAGAGACGCACCAACTTAGGCATGAACAAGGTTTAAAAACAGTTGTGTATCACGACGATACATCGGGTTCAATCGTGTGTAGTTGAAACGGTGTCGGGAAGAGTTGATATGTGAGTCTAGTCGACTTGCCAGTATGTAGTTGTGGGCTGTGACTTTATTCAGTGGCGAGTCACATCCGCCACGTTGCGGTGTTGTTAAACAGACATTTGTGGCTTTTTATAGGGAGAACGCTTGCCAGGCGAAAACCCACCACGTCCTGCAACACTGCCGTAAAGCATTTTGAACATTAATGTTGAACTGGCAAAGCCGCTTGACGACTGGTTTCACCTTCGGTTTTTCGCGGAGTAATGGCTTCTAATTTCCTCTGTTAGTTGGACGGGTATTTTGATCTGGGTCGCCATGATTTTTGAGGTCGGTGGAGGAGAGGGACATCGCGATTTTTCTTCTTGTTGTATGTCCAGGTGAGCAAAAGTTTCAATTTTTCCGCTGTCCAGATTTTTCAGATGTATAATGTATGGGAGTATGAGGATATGTCCAGTTCTCCATACTGGACAAGGGTTATGGTGATTGTAGGTCGGTCCTTTCGGAGTTCTACCATGCTCCATGTAAGTCCTTGTGGGTTGTTACGTCCGTCTTGGGCCAAAACTGTTCCTCAGTCCAATCCCAGATCTCCAAGAAGTCCCGGACCTCAGAGAAAAGGGAAAGTGAGGGACAACCGAGAGAAGACCGCAAGAACAGGCATGGAGTTGAATATTGTTAATGTCTTGTGTTATAACATTTGGGCTTGAGACAAAAGCATGTACACTGTGCAACAATAATTATGCTGAAAATGTCTTTTGAGTATCCTATAGAATCATTAGCCGTATAGGTGGATTGCTATCGCCTGCGTAGAGACAAGAGCGTTGCACCAGTAAGTAAAGTACGAGTATCCGTTTGATATGAGTCGATAATTGCTTGGGGATAGAGCAAAGAGAGTTAGAATGTTGGTAGTGATTGTCAGGTGCATGAACAGCACGTAGTTAGTGTAATCCGAGAGGGGGGCATAATAAGCGAAAATAAATAGGTTGCTGCGAGAGAGTCTTAAAGATCAATTGGTGGCAGGGCAGCGGAAGGACTGGATGCAGATATTCTAAAGGAGTAAAGGTTATTAAGATACGGGGTGGCTACTAACAAGCACTGGATCATCGCATATGCATGGGGCCAATGGCCATTAGCTACTTCTGAAGAGAGATGCCGAATTTACGACGACCGACAGATGGTGGCGCTAGGAGTGACTCAGTCGCCAGATGCAGCTATTCCAATCAGACGCTTGGTCACTGGTGTATGCCTATAGGGTCGCTGAGTGTATCTAAAGGCCAGTGAAGGTAAGTGATAGGTCAATAGACCAGCTAAGCTGTGACGCAAACAATCCGAGAGAATGAACGTTGTAAGAGGGGGCAAGCTCCGGATATCCGCAAAGTTAAATGGGAGCTATTGCGACTAGCTGTTGCTAAGCAGAGATAGTGGCTCTAGAAAAGAATGAACCAATGGCTGGTGTAGCCATGTCATTAAGATGTTTGACCAATACTGGATGCCTACGGTTTCGATGAAGGACCCAACATGCGAGCAAAGCTTTAAGAAACAGGCGGCAAAAAAGAATGAAGGTTGGAGGGTCAGTGAGTGGCTCCTTGTAATCTACATGGTGCCAACAATGACTAGCTGCTGTCAAGGGGAGTTGATGCGAGTGGGACGAACGACAAATAAAGGGCGCTGGGAGAGAGGAGTGACCAGCAATAGAGTTTAGGCTAAGCCTTCCGTTACTAGTGGATCCTACGGTGGCACATAATAGGGCAACAAACCATCTGAGCTGTGACGCAAGCAATCCAAGAGAATGAACATTGTAAGAAAGGAGCGACTGCTACAGAGCTCCGGATATCCGCAGAGTTAAATGGAAGCTATGGCGACTAGCTGCTGCTAGTCGCCATAGCTTCCATTTAACTCTGTATATTCAAGGCGCTGTTAGGAAGCTTCAAGGACCCCCGTGGATCCTCAACAGACGCTGGTGCCGTCGGGTTGTCAGCACGTATTGTTTTAGGGTTTAAGTTGCAAATTTCTACGTCTAAAACGGAGTTCCAAGGCTGTGATTTAGTTACCTACGACATTCATAAAAACAAGCGATCTAATTGTGCTGTTTAGGATTAACATAAGCGTACTATGTGACATTAGACATACGTGTGTTGATATTACATTGCCCACTCAGTTTACCAAAAATACAGGCTTTCGTTCGTAATAGACTTCGATCATGTATCGTTATGTCAAAATGATTATGCCTGTAAAGGCGTGCCTCAGCTTGTTGAGAATAAAAGATTTATTTATTTATTTTATTTATTTAACCCGAAGCGTGAGTTCACACGCAAATGAGAACCAATATCCAGTAGCAGTTGTATTCCACGGTGCTGGTGAGAAGAAGGAACAGGTACAAAGAAAATAACTGCAACCGAGGCAGAAGGAACGCAGTCCTCACACACAAGAATAACGGGGAACGCGCGCCAGGGAGAAAGCACCTAGTTAGGTTACAGTCAAGGTTACGTCAGCGGAAACCGAGGGAAGATGGGGTGGATCAAACAACACTAGCTGTCCGTGAAATCCTTGAACTTCTGTTGCCTTTAATTGTCGCTACGGTATTTGCGTGCCAGTTGCACTAAAACAGAAAAAGGCAGCGTGTTTGTGAACAACCAAAAGCGTAGCGCTATGCTACATTATTGCTCTCATCCTCAGGCGCTGTCCTCGGCGCCACGGAGATCCTCGCCCGTTTTATCCGGTTGAAACGTACGACGTTGGATAATGCAGGCGCACTATGTTTCATGCTTCTCTCCATTATGTTTGCTTATAGGTCCTCCACCACATATGGCCCCTCACAGTTGCGGCGGAACTTGGCCATGACGCCTGCTGGTGTCAACAAAGCCTTCAGCCAGATCCCATCATCAGGCTTGAACGGACTCGCAAAAGCCTTTCGGTCAAAGTACGCCTTTTGCCAATGCTGCACTGTTTTTAAATCAGCCTGCGCCAGCTTCTGTAGGCGAACCAGCTAGACTGCATCCGTAGTATGTGGGCGGTCGTAATCAGAGGTTCATGATAAGAAGTCGACAAAAGAGTACCTGAAGTTAGTCGTAGTTCCCGCCCCCTCATCATGAGGTGTGAAGTCTGACCCGTGGCGGAATGGACAGTGGTACGATACGCCAACGTACATTTGGGTAAATTCGTATCCCATTCTCGGGGCGTCTCATCATTCAACCATGACTTAAGCAGCATCTTCAGCCTACAATTGGTGTGCTCAACCAATCCGTTCCCTTCCAGGTGATATGCCGTCGTGCGAGTTTTTCGCATTCCGAAGATGTGACAAATTTCCCTCATAAGTGCATCTCCAACTTTGCTCTTTGTTCCGAATGTAACTGATAGGTTACTCCCCACCTTGCCACCAGTCGCTAAACAACGCCTTCGCTATACTCCACGCATCCACATTATGCAGAGGTACGACTTCGCACCTTTTTGTAACGTAATCTACCATAACCGGGACATGAAGATGACCTCGTGTTGTTTCTGGCAAGGGGCCGACGCTGTCAATGCCTACCATCTCATTAGGAAACCTAACTGTCACGGACTGAAGCGGACCACGACGGTTGTTTGCAGGCTTCTTGATTCTAGCACAGTCAGCGCGTGCTTTGCAGTAAATGACGTGGCAAAAGAGGCCACCAAAGCGACGTAGTATTGCAGCCTACATTTTGTTTTGTCCTGCGTGGTCTAATTGCTTGCGTTTGTTTTGCATAACTTCCTGAATGCACCTGTTGGTACGATTATTCTGCGTAAATCCCTGGGTCCGTTTTGAAAATACATGCTGCCATCCATTACTCGTAAATGAGACCATTACGGCCACAGGCATTTCGTTTCCCAAGTTTCGCCAGACAGTTCTTCTTGTGTTGGTCCGACCCGTTTTGTACGAGGCGCTTGTACATGATGCTCTATCCTGGGTCCGTCGACTGCATACGGATCCCTTCCTTGGTCTCTGATGCATCAAAAATACAGCGAACACACATGCAACTGTGCAACACGGACATGACCCATAGCTTCTGTTGGGTCTTCGTGATAAAGCTTCAGCGTTACCGTGCTTTATACCGGCCGATGGTGGCACTCAAAGTCTTATTCCTGGAGCTGTTCTAGCCACCGTGCAATCTGACTTTCGGCGTCGCGGAACTTTGCAGCCAAACCGATGATTGATGTTCGGTGCGCACGATAAACACAGCCAAGAAGGTAATGGCGAAATCGTTTGATAAAAGATATCAAAGCAATCAGTGTTGCACAATAATTGCTTTCACGTTGTGAAGAACTTCGACTGGCATACGCAATCTCTGGTTCCTTTCCATCGGGTGTCCGCTGCATAAATACAGCTCCGATACTTGTGCCGCTAGCCTTTGTATTTAGAATAAAGGGTCCCGAAGATAGACGCAGAGCTGGAACTGCTAGCACCGGTGCTTCACACAAGGAATTTCTAATGCATTCAAATTCTTTTTGCAGCGTTTCCCCCGAATGGAGGCTTGGTTTGTTTTAAGGCTTTCGTTCATCGGGGTGGCAATAGTGACAAAGTGCTATACAAAGTGCCGATAGTAAGATGGGAGCCTAAGAAAGCTTCGTACTTAATGGGTATGCTTTGTGACGGGTCACGAACGGACTCGCTCAACTTTTGCTGGGTCGCAGCGTACTCCACTACCAGAATGGATGTGGTCTAAATGAGCTACTTCCTTTTTAGAACTTGACATTTAGAGAATTTAAGTTTTACTCCCAATTGTATCAGGCGATTCAACACTAAAACCAGATCCTGATTGGGCTCAGCTGCTGTCCGTTCGTGGACAATGATATCATCCAGGTAAACTAGAATACGCACGGGTATCATTCCTGGCAATGCTGTGTGCATCAGTCGCTGGAACGTAGCTGGGGCGTTCGTGAGTCCGAAGAGTATCGTCTGGAACCCATACAAACCAGATGGAACGACAAACGCTGATGTACATTGATCATCCGGATGTAGTTCCACTTGCCAATAAACAGAAGCTACGTCTAACGCAGTGAACCAATGCAAACTTGTGAGAGCATCCAACGTGCCGTCTATTCGGAGCCAAGGGAAAGAATCTTACCGTGTGATGGCGTTTAATTTCCGGTAGTTGACACACGGGCGTAACTCGCTACTCTTCTTCTTCACCAAAACTATGGGAGAGGCCCGCGGGGAATTGGACTGTCGTATGATGTCCCGGCTAAGCAACTCTTTGATCATACGTTTTAGTTCCCCTGAAAGTGAACTGAGACACGACTGGCTGCTTGGTGAATCGGATGTGCATTTCTCGTATCAACGCAGTGTTGTATGAAAATGCACCGATCGAGGTCGCCCTCTGTCCACGCAAAAGCATGCTGGTAATTGTTCAAAATTTCATTCAATTTATCTAGGACTGAATATAGGATGTCCGCAGGAACGTTACGAATAAGTTTCTACACGGGTGGCTTCCACCACACATGATGACATGCAAGCAATGTCGAAGCAAAGGACATTAGCTGCTTACCGATTTCGAGTGCTTGGTTGGCCAGGTCGATGCTCGCATTGTGATCAAAGAGAAAGTCAACCTTAGGTATCATATTCCGTGACAGTGTAGCGACTATGAGCGAGCGGTAACTGGTAGAAATGCCGCCTAGCAATACCGTAGCACTAATCCAGCCTACTGGATTTATAGAAGAACCATTGGCCGCTATCAGATTAACAGATCTGTCGTTAGGTATAGAAACGCCACCCGGTACGACACATAGATGGACCATAGAACATGTAGCACCAGTGTGAATTAGCCTAACAACAAGCTTAGACCACACAAAACCTGCCACAACAGGAGTTGAGCTGGCATTGACGAAGGTAATAGCAGGTACCTTAAACGAAATTCGGGACTCACCCCGTCGGTTAGGTCCGCAACTGTAGACAGATCTTACCAATCTGCGGCAGTAGGGTCGCTCCATTTTGGGCGCTATAGGCGATTCCATGGTAAAGTGAGGAAGGTTATTCCGCTGGATTGACCAACAGCCAAAAAAATTGCGTTGGCCTCCTGTTGTTGAGCCGGAGGTCAAAAAACCGATACCAATTCAGGGTAATCCGATACCCGCCGTGCATTCTCCCGAGCGACCACAGCAAAGCTATTCTCTCGGCGATTGGCGGACTCCACAGCATCCTGCAAATTTGCAGATGGCTGCTTTAGGAAATTCTTCTTGCTGTCACTGTTAGTCGTGCTATAATGAGCCTGGAGAAAGATCTCCTCAAAGCTGGCCTTGTCGGCCTGTGGGTTAGCCAGTATGGCAAGTTTCCGCACTGCAGCAACAAATATGATAAACTGTTCCCCGTGCCGTTAAACGCGAGCGTGGAACTGCAGACTACCCATGTAGGGATGGTTGCAGGTTTTCCTTAAAATTGGCACACGTTGTTTCGTCCATCACCTCTCCAATAATACCCTTTGAAGCCGCAAGCTGAAAAGTGTCGTTGCTTAGGAGGCTCGAAAGCAAAGCTGCCCTATCAGTTTCGGGAAACCTGTCAACGTACAACCGGGCTTGTTATTTCCAATGCTCATAATCATTCCCAATTCAAAACTTCTCGGGAGGGAACGGCTGGGCTGACGCTTGTACCGGAACCAGACCATGGTAAATAACAGAGTTCCATATCCCAAGAGAGCGGATACCATTCGTGCAAATACAGTGGACTCGCTGATTGTGGATTCGGGATCATACGGAACCTTGCTCTCGACATCCATCTTCAGCACAGGTTTTAATTTAGGAAGGAAGCGGTAATCCTTGTTGCCAATCCCGCCACGGTCGCCAAATATGCAGCGGACTTCGAAGCGGAAGGGTGAGTTCACACGCAAATGAGAACCAATATCCAGTAGCAGTTGTATTCCACGGTGCTGGTGAGAAGAAGGAACAGGTACAAAGAAAATAACTGCAACCCAGGCAGAAGGAACGCAGTCCTCACACACAAGAATAACGGGGAACGCGCGCCAGGGAGAAAGCACCTAGTTAGGTTACAGTCAAGGTTACGTCAGCGGAAACCGAGGGAAGAAGGGGTGGGTCAAACAACACTAGCTGTCCCTGAAATCCTCGGTCTTCCGTTGCCTTTAAATTTCGTTACCGCATTTGCATGCCAATTGCTCTAAAACAGAAAAAGGCAGCGTGTTAGTCAACAACCACACGCCTAGTGCTATGCGACACGTTAACCGTATGAGGTCGTGCTCCACAACAGACAGTGATTAGCAAGCGACTGGGAGGTTGCCGTAGCGGACAGCATGCAACTGTACCATGGTGAAGAAAATACGAAGCTTACATTGGGATATAAGAGCTGTTACTGTGGAGAAAAATGCTATAGGTTGCAACGCTGCCATGGTTTTACATGCGTATGATGATAGTTTGAATGCACCGTAGAGTGCGTTGGCGGATTCACACGCTGTCATGGCTGTCGAGGTTACCGCTTCTTTACGTGCTGCGTTCCTTACTTTTATGTACCGCATTGTTGAGCGTACCGTGAGTGACTTAAAGCGCTTTAAAATGCGAACTGCATCATATTTTTAAATCAGATATCGACACCTGAGGCGTATCAAAAGAGAACCGTAAAGAGTTGCTTGAGAGTGTGCGGTACAAATCGGCACACCATAGATGCGTTCATTGCCGCCGAAGAGAGTACACGTGCCAGTGGCAAGTTGACATGTAACCTTTATGAAATGCTTATGAGCTGTATATACAAAAGTTATGACGGCAAGGCCCAAATGCTCATACAGCATAACGGCTGGGGCTACGATATAGTATTGTTAAGCCTTGTGCACATCCAGAACCTTCCTGTAGGAACCTGTTTCCAGATGTGAGCAACAGAGTGCTCGCGCGGCACGAGGAAGAGGACGCCTATCACAGGCTGCAGTCGTTTAAGGGCACACGCGAGCTCAGGAAGTATGCGCTCACGCATTACGGTAGATGATTGAACCGGTACTACCTACGGAACATAAGACCTAGGATGAGGGACAAGCTGGATGGAAACTCGGAAAACATAGTGTCCGACAGAGAGTTATAGTAGCTGAAGGTTCACGACGAACAGGACCTTATCATGGTTGCTCATGGTCAGCGTAAAAGTCGGCAAACCTGTCCGATTGCACGAAAGCATGAAGCGAACGGTGATCGTAATTAATATCCGACGACTGACTTGAAGCATACACAACCTTCAAAGACGGCACAACGTCACCAAAACCAGAAGACGAACGAAATTCGAAGATGCAAATATATGTTGTTGTGCGTGTTAATACAAATATACAAAAACTGGAGGAAAATAGAATAGCAATTTCCAAGGAAAATGTGAAGGATTTATTACCAATACAGGAGCAGTGGTACAGTTGCTGGAGGGCATCAATCAATGTAATATGGAGTATGATGAATGGGAGATAAGATTCTTATTTTTTGTTCGCAGATATGTACTTGACCTCGTGGAGCTTTATAGTGAGGTAATGCTGGCGGATGCGACACACCAGATGAACTGCAGTGGCTACATGCTGTGGCACTGCATGTTGATAGATGTACATGGTATAGGGCGTTCCTTATTCTACGCTTTGCTTCCGAAGGAGACAATCTTATCGTAGGTGAACGCCGTACACTACGTGCTCACCATGTTACCAGCGGCGGAGACAACCAGGAGAGTGGTGATTGATAAGTGCATGACCCAGGTCCAAGTCTTTCGAACCCTGCACCCCTCTAAGCGCATTGTATCGTGACGTGTCCATTTACCGCGTCCGCCATCGTCCCGATGCCATCGAGTTACACCGTTGCTCCAGTAACTAGGGAGCAGAAGCTTTGCGAATGCAGTCAGGTTCTTGGTGTTATTCAGGTGCAGGTTTGTAGTCTTGGCGATGCAAAGTATATGGAGGTGCTGGAGCAGTTGCAGGAGTTTCTACACAGCATAATTAGTTCTCACGATGACGTTGCTGCTTCCGACTCCGGAACCATAAATGCATCAGCAGCAGAAGGGTTGGGTGAACCTACCGGGGAAGGCACAAAACCTAAGCAACGCTGACTGCTAATTCCAGATGCCTCCGTCGGTCAGGGGGAAGAAAGGAACCCACTTCTTTTCAAAAATTTGCACACCACCACCGCCAGGGTGTATAAGCCGCCAAGGAAGCGTCGTTGCAATGCAAAACTCCCAGCCAATTACGAAAATGACAAGTACGTTTTGTGTCCTCATGCAGCCTGCGATGCACAGGGTGGACAGGTATTTGACTGGATCATGTGCTCCGACTGCGGCCTTTAGTATCATAAGCTGCGCGCATCATACGAGGCACAGGAGCATCTCACCTGCCATTTGTGTTTGTAAGTCTTCCTTTTTCATGTTTCTATGTTTTCGTTTCGTTGTTACCACGCCGTTGCTTCCGCTTGAGCGTTAGGTACACCCACTATCCCATATGCGGTGTTTCCCCTGCACGACGGTAACGGCACGTATGCTTACCTCGCCATCGGGCTCACACATGATGGGAGTGGTCTGGTGTACTTAAGGACGTCAAAAGCACCCGTAATTTTGTTGCCTCGTGACCATACTCATTCTCTCATAGGTTTATTTATTACAACTTCATCTTCTAATCAACCTGAAGAGCCGTTGTACTTTGCCAAGCAACAGGATAACATGGATGGAAAAAGTAAGAAGTACGCTTGAAGTAGCATCCGTGGTAAATGCATTCCTTGCGTCCACACTGCACTTCTGATGTCATCTTACCTCCCAGCTGCTCAGTGATCCGCCGCGTGGGGATGAGTGTGCATGACCTCATCCATACGTGCGTGAGCATTTTGACTGAGACTGAACAGCTTATGGTTTCCTTGACCTTTCGTGCCACGTCTAGATACTCTTGCTTAAACGACCACCCGAGCCAACTTGGCTAACTAATGTTACTTTGACCGCTAGTAAAACTATCCCTTTGGCTTACACAAGGCGTTTTAAGGGTCGTTCCTTCGGTCACCGTTTTATGGTCTTGGCTTCTCTACATTTCTGGCAGTTAGTCACCATATCTACCATACGTGGCATCGTCATTTTAATAACCTTAAAACCTAGCGTTGTTTCCATATCTTTTAAGTATGAAGGTTTTCTTTCGTTACATGTTCCATTTCAGCAAAGTGTGTCTCGTTTTACAGAGAATATACCATTTATTTATTTATTTATATAATTATTCACGCAGCTAGCGTTGCTGGCATGGCAACGAACAGTTCGTATTTCATGACTACATCCTTCGAACTTTGGGCGCTCATTTCAACACATACATGCTTTACCTTTTAACATAACACAAAAGGATTATTGCTCAGCTAAACGTAATTTCCTTTCCTTGTTTGCACGCCAACCCTTTTCTGTTCCACTCCACTTATTCGCCCATGTCGGATGTACTCGGAGGCAGGTATTTATTATTCCTTGGCTCGACCGTTGTGCAGCAACTTCCTTATGTAGTATGCAATAATCCAGGGGGACACGAAAACTCGTCATTGGCTGAAATACGCAGTGAAGACTGATTCCTACGGCAGCAAACCTTACCGTGGTTGCAGCACGCAAATAAAGTCAAGAAAAAAACACAGCATGCACACGGCAGCGTGTAATTGGCAAAGTAAAAACACCTGATTATTCACACAAAAGGGGTTAACCGTACACAAACCGGAATAGGAAGTACTACAATAATAATGATTATTGTTCTTTAAAGTCATTGCCAGCTTCTAATAAAGAGCCCAAATTTCTTGATTGATTGTCAGGCCGCCGATCTGAAAGGAAAAGAAAGAAGGTCAAAAAGGGTTAGATCATTGGCACTACACCATGCCCTTCTCCGAGAGGCGCCGTCCTCGCCGCTCTAATTAGTAATCGATACGTGGGGCTCTATGGTCGTTACCTTCACTTCTGGTAACGCATCTGGTGGGTCTGTATCTTACCGGACGCTTAGACGATGAAAGTGGATGAGTACTGAGAGTTGCCGGTTTGAGACGATTAAAATGGACAACAATGAGTGGTCGGGGGCTTCACTCTGTCTGTAAATTCGACAGGTAGAATCAGTATATACTTCCTCGACCACGAGTGGACCGGACCACTCCTTGTACAGCCTCGCCTGAACGCCCCGAGATGGATTCGACGTGTGGAGGTAGACACATTGAAGTGGACAGCCGTGCACGTTCTGGTCATAGTAATCCTTGACATCGACGGGCAGCTCCTAATTGCTCTCGCGCGTGCGAATATGCTTTGCTCAGGTCCCGATATAGACGACCAGCATAGTTTGTGGCAAGGAGCGAATCAACAGTCGCGGTTGGCACAGTCAAATATATCGGCAATCTCAGTTAGCACCCAGTCACCAGGAAGTGTGGCGTATGGTCAGTAGATGTTTAAACGCTCGACCGATGGGACAGGAGGCACTTGGAAGTGCAATATTCCAATCGCGGCTGCGGTGTTACTCCGTGAACGCTTTTAAAGGAGCCTTCAGCGATCGATTCGTGCTCTCTACTTGATCGTGGCTATGGGGATGGTAGGCTGTTGTCCGAGTCTTTCGAATGCCTAGTATTTGGCAGAGTTCAGACACTACCAAGCTTACGAAATTCGAACCACGATCTGATGAAAGATGCTCAGGTGCGCCCCACCGTGAAATCCAGTAGTCAAACACCAGCTCAGCTGTCTATCTGGCGTCAGTGTACGGCGTTGGTATTGCCTAACACATTTGGTGAACTCGACCAGAATCATTATTCAATATCGCCCTGACACTTTCATTACTAATTTACACCATGCCTATATGTATCGTTTTCATTACACATGTAGTGCCCTGACTGTTTAAACTACGCACTCTAGAATTCAACGTTTCGTCAGCAATTGATGACTCTATATCTCATGACTACTTACCCCAATTTCCGCAGCCTGTACAACCTTCGGCTTACTGCCGACTACACTCATAGCAACGTGTTTGTTGCGAAGCAATATTGCATGTAAATATTGATCATGCCCTTACTTGGTGTGTCTCGACAAATTCGAGAATAAACTATTTATTTATTTTTTATTTATAAAGCGTATGCACTCATGGCACACGGTACAATTGTTCCCAATATTGCGACGCTGTTGAGGCAGCCAAAAAAGCAAGCCTGCTGCTTGCTTCATTTTCCGTTTTCCCGCAGGCCTCAACTCCCCACGTAGCTGTTCGAGTATCCGCTGCACCATGGACTGTGGAACGATAAGTCTGCCAGGGTAATTCGGACCAAACTGGTAGTACATGACACCGTAAAATAGGCGAATTTTAGACCAAAGGTACCACAAGCAGTGCTCAAACCCAGCTAGCTCCAGCCGTTTCTGTTTTCGTAGGCATCACATTCCCCTGTCGTAGGCACTCAGAATGCAACTTGATCTCTGGATCTGTACTGTGAGCTGCTGCCCAATCTGTTGAATCGGTATGGTTCAGTGACACAACGCCAACGTTCAAGGTTGAACACGACGGCCAATCCCTATGTGCCCTAGACGGCCGGCGGGACAGGGCGTCTGCATTGCTTCGTTGATTCCCGGGGCGATGTTGACATTCAAAGTCGAAGACCTGCAGTTATTCTGACCAGCGCGCAACTTGCCCTTCGGGTTCCCGAAATTCCCGTAAACAGTGGAGCTTTTGATGACCAATGCGGACTATAAAGTGTCGACTCAATAAGAAATGTCGGAAATGTTTAACGAAGGAGACCTGTGCAAGTATTTCCTTCATAGTAGTGCAATTTTTTCGCGCCGTTTTTGTCAACTTGCGGCTGGCGCAAACAACAACCCGTTCCATACCATCCCCAGAGTTCTGTGATGAAAAGCTCCCATGCCATTCTCACTAGCATCAGTCCAAAATGAATGGGGCGGCTTGCGTTGACACTTCCGGGAATACAAGGTCTGGGGCGCTGGCCAAAGCGTTAGGTAACTCATCAAAAGATTCCTGACACTGCGGGCTTCAGTGGAATGGCCGACCCTTCTCCGTGAATCAGTGCAAGGGTGCGCCGTATCCGCAACGTTCTTCCCGAAGAGTCTGTAGTAAGAAGTCAGACACGGGAAGCTCCTACCCGCTTCCACGAACTCGGGAATAGGCCAACTTAAGATATCCTGTACTTTCGAAGGGTCGCTCCGGATCCCACAATCGCCGACCACGACATAGAAATTTAATCTCCTCCTCAGCAGGTCGCACGCAGATGGCTCCAAGTTCAATCCTGCGGAACTACGGCACTGCAGCACTCTTTCTAGGTTCGTGTGAGGTTCATCGAGAATACGCTCTTGAACTACGACATCATCTAGGCACACAAGACATATGCTTGACTACAGTGCTCTGAGTACAATGTGCATCAACCGCTGGAAGGTCGCTGATGCATTAGCTAACCCAAACGGCATGGTCTGAAACTCGTATAGCCCTGTCGGTATAACGCAGGCAGCTTTTCAATGTCCATTGGGTTTACTTCAACTTGCCAGTAACGTGAGGCGTGGTCCAAAGTAGGGAACCAGCCGGAGCCATGCAAGGATTCCAGAGTGTTGTCAATGCGAGGTACCGGGAATGAATATTTCCGTGTACTAGCTTTAAGCTTCCTATAGTCCATGCAGATGCCCAGTGTTCCCTCCTTTATGCATAAAAAATAGGGGCAGCCCAGGGGATCACGAAGGAGGTATGATATTAGCTTTTAGCTTCTGATCAACCACTTTCTGTGATTTCTGTCAATACACGGGTGGGACAGGTCTGGCCCCTGCCGTATTGGTGGAGCATCACCTGGTTTATTCCGATGCTTAAGTACGCTAGTCTACATAATGCTGTACCTTTCCATGCGAACGCGTGCTTGTGTGCACGCAGTAAATTCTCCAGGCTCTTCCGAGCTTCACCGTCAACAGTAGGGCTAACAGACAAAAGCAATTCCGGTATCTGACCTTCAACATCCACGGTGCTGGCACCCAAGGTAAAAAGCTTTTTCACGTAGCCATTATTAGGTTTAAGTTTAGTGGGAGCAGGTTGCCATGTGATGTCAAACCTCCGGAGCGTAGATCGGTGACGCATGCACACGGACTTAAGAAGTCAACCACCAGTATCGCGTCTCATGGAATTTGATCAGCTATGTAAAACCCATGCGAAAGAAGTTCTTGGTCGACCAGCCCATCTACCGAAGCAACATCATGAGTAAGTAGAACCATCCCATTTGTCACTCTGATCTGACGCCCGGGACTAGTGACTACTGAGGAGGGCAAAAAGCAGGCTTTTAGAAGGCTACATACTGCACCGGGGTCAATGAGGGCGTGCAATCGCTGATTATTGATTACTACATACACAGTTGGGGCTTCACAGAACTAAGACTACACCAAAGGTAAAGAGGGAAGTTCTGACTCACCGTCAATGAATCGCACTCCCGGCGGTTTTTCGCACCTTCGGAAATTGTGAAGAGTCGTATTGACTTCTCATAGGGTGAATATTAGCACTTGGAACAATGACGAAGGCAAGTAGGTGAGTAGGCTGTGAGTCGGTTCAGTCCGGTTCATCGTCCATGGCACGCAACTAATAGTCACCAACTTGTCAACTTCCTTCGAAAGCCTATCCTGGATCACCTCATCTTCATGTGCATGTCGCGCAGCAGTCGTTAAGTCCCTCGGCGGCTCTCGAATAAAACCATCCGAAGTGCGATCGTCGTTGATGCCTTAATAAACCGTCCTAAGATGAAGGCCTCCCTTTCTGTCACTGATCTTTCTTGTAAAGCCTTGGCCGATAGCACCCGAAAGCCCCACAAAAAGGCATCGGCCAAATCTGCCACTCGCCAAAACCTCTTCCAAAATATGTATCTAGTAGATGACTCTTGCTCTTTGTGCGGAAAATGAGTTCCTACTTGATTCCAGATTTCTCTGACAGAGGCATCCGGGCAAATATCAGTAGACAACGAAATCTCCTGAACTCGGTCACTGAAGGAATTCGTTATAACCGAGGACTTGTGTTCTGCGGGGACACCAGCTAGGGACATTCCCATGAAACGATAGCAGTAGCACATGATTGTGTCAATACCAAAGACAGGTGGGTGGGCGAAGAGACAATTGCCAAAGGCCCAGTTCAAAAGGTGGCTGTCCACAACTTGATGCATGTGCAGCATAAACCATGTTATTTGTTCTTCGGGTTATTTGCGCGGCATGCCATGACGATATCCCACCACTGTCACCAAGTATGTACTGTGCAATAATCCAGGGGGACACGAAAACCCGTCTTTAGCTGAAATACGCAGTGAAGACTGATTCCTACGGCAGCGAACCTTACCGTGGTTACAGCACGCGAATAAAGTCAAGAAAAAAACACAGCATGCACACGGCAGCGTGTAATTGGCAAAGTAAAAACACCTGATTATGCACACAAAAGGGGTTAACCGTACACAAACCGGAATAGGAAGTACTACAATAATAATGATTATTGTTCTTTAAAGTCATTGTCAGCTTCTAATAAAGAGCCCAAATTTCTTGATTGATTGTCAGGCTGCCGATCTGAAAGGAAAAGAAAGAAGATCAAAAAGAGTTAGATCATTGGCACCACACCTTAACCGTATCCGCCTGCATTCGAATCCGCGGCAAGCGGTTGATAATTTTTGGCACACTATACCACAGTTTTTAAGGTACACAGCCTAGCGTGACAGAGTAAAGGGGTCAGTCGCTTCACTCTTGTCCAACCAATCAGTAAGCGTCGCCATCTTTAAAGTACGCTGCTTTGTCCAGGTATATGCTATTATCCAGTGTAAACTTTCTGGTTAGATGTGCCGATTGTTGCGCTCAGGAAGCCAAGCTCCCGGCTTTCACGGGAGCTAGGCTTTAACCAATGGCGGAGCTTTTGTTACAGGCCAAGGTGAAACAGAACAGCAGGCATCAAGAGGGAAATCACGAGGCAGGAAATAATTATTAAGGTTTCAATAATAAAAAAGAATGCACAGGTTAAATTTATAGTGTTACAACAATGTAAGTTTTGTAGTAAAGTAGTTTACTGTAACCATAGTGATATGTCTCCGAAAATTCCAAACTGAGTGATTGCAGCGAAGTACTGATATTTCAAGGGCTAGTTAAAAGATTAAATATGTTAGTCGTCTAATAAACATAAGCCTGTGGCTACCTGGAGATTCCCCGTGTGACTGTGTAAGCCATTCTTAAATATATTTAAATAATAGCTTTCTTATGTATCAGGGAATTAGGCGGTTTGCTTGTTGGAACGTTGTTCCCGTTTACTTGAAGCACGAACACGATAACCGTCTTTGAGCGAACTCGCGAACATTTGACGCTTACGAACGTTTCCCCATTTTTGTTTTCGGCACCGTTAGGGAGGGCACGGGTGGCAGCCCGCTTGGGTCCGATCGCCTAGTTTTCCCCCAGCAGCTGTATCAGATTGCACTACCTGGTCTCGCAGAAAGCTGGCCCACGACGGACAATCCTCAAGTAGATCGAAGGGTCACCCACGGTTTCCCTTCTAGGAGGGGATTGTGTAGCGACTGGAGATTCACCGTATGACTGTGGAAACTATTCTAAAATATATTCAAATTATAGCTTTCTTATGTATTAGGGAATTAGGTGGTTTACCTGTTGGAACCTTGTTCTCGTTTGTTTGAAATGCGAACACGATCACCGAGTTTGGCGCGCGACTCGACTGCCCACGACGCTCCGTCTAAGCTCTCGACCCCAACTGCATTCTCCCTTGCTGGCCCCCTCCTGGTGCCCTATTTTTAGCATTAGCTGACTCTCCTCTCGTCCAAGAAACTTTTCTCTAGCTTAATTTGTGTGTTCTACCCATTGCTTTTGTTTGGCCGTCTGGGTTCGTACTGAATATATTGCGCCCGATAATCGAGTTATAAGCATATTACAAGTATCCTATGAATGAAATTTGCTGAAACGTTGAAGGAAATGTGTAATTCAGGCTTACTTCGCATGATGTGCTGTAATTGTTTGTTGGTGATGAATCCTTATAAAAATATTATTTGCTGCAACGGGGAAATCAGGGAATCTGCAACGGGAAATAAATGAAATCATGCAGAAAAATGCAGCGGAAATGGTAGGGTTGTGGAACGTTAACCGGTGAAGGAGGTCGCGAAGCCATATTATTTTGAAATATGCAAGTAAATGGGACAACTTTTAAAATCTATTTGAGAGGTAAGTAGAACTAGATAATGCTGTACATAAACTATCTGCTGAAAAAGTGACAATGGTAGTGCAAACTCATACGAAGTGTACGGTTGTGCACTGTGTTGAAGTATCTGCAAAATATTGACGCGGAATTCATTTCGAATAAGTAACGTGTTGGCAATTCAGTAGGCATACCTCGCAGAGGTGGTGCAAAGGTAATGATGAATAGAAATAGCATACTATATAATGCATAATCGTAAGGGTATATTTAACGATATGAAACTGCTGTCAAAAAATAAATACCAGATATCCCACTTAGTATGGATACAGATATATCTTCGAAAGATATATAGGTTCATATATTTATTTATTTATACCATACTCAAATTTGATAATAGAAATGAGTAATATTAGTATGATAATATAGATGCATAAATATATGTTCTTAGACAAATTGCAGTATATATATATATGCCGAGGCTGATGTTGCATCCTTTATGCTTCTTTGTAACCAGTGATCAAAACTAGTTTGGAGCGTGGTTGAATTTACATCGCTGCTTTGACGACACCTTGCTTCCGTCTGCCTTTCAGAACGACCTTCCTTCACAAGTACTGAAGAAGGACAAAAACATGAAGAGAACAGTTGACAAGCCTAGGTGTTGCGTAATAGAAGTTACGTCTCAATCCTTGGAATTCTCGCTTCTCTGCATTAAATAATTGGCGACCCTGCCAGGATATCGGAGCGATGCAGCAACCAAAGAGTCATTGTGAAGGTGAACGTCAACAGCTTGTTACTGATCCCGGAGTGGGAATTTCGGTCTGCTTGGAATTACTGTCAGACGCGTTACGGGAGATGACTACGAATCCGCTACCAACCGCGTCCACGCTCCAGCTCTCGCCCCCCGGAAGATTTTCCCCGGACATATCTTACTCAAGGTGGGAAAACAAGTAATCTGTACCTATAGAACTCTTTGCTTCGCAACACGGTACCGTCATAATGGGACTGCTCTCAGGCGGTGCGTTCGATATCTTGGTGGATACTAAACTCCTGGAAGAAAAGATCACACAGGAAACATGCGTCTCCCTTCGGCGCTTACTGGACCGACCTGGCCTGCTGAACTTTGGCGAGAGTACCACGCCAGATACCAGAGGCCAGGAGAAGCCAACGGAGCATATATACGTGAACTACGCAGGGTGACAGAAACGGCTTTCGCAGAGGAATCGCAAGCTGAACGAGCCAAACGCACCCTGGAACAGTTGCTTGAAGACATACAAACGCCTTCTATTGTGAGGGAATTACGCCTTCGTCCCCCGAGTTTTTGCACACAGCCCTACAAGTGGCTGAGCGGTTGGAACAAGTAGACGCGGCGATGGGAACACTGGCCTATTGGTGTGGCACCTTGAGGCGGCACAATCAACCCAAACGTACACAGTTCGAAAAGAGAACAAATCAATCTACCTTCCACTGGAGTTATGGTGAACGTCGACCACCCAGCGACATTTCGGAAGGCTACACTATCAGCCACCAAGACAGGGGAATTAAGGACCACCACGCGACAACAAGTTTTTTCAAGGTGAGCTTGACTGTTTACTGGTTAATATTATACTCGATGTTATCTGTACATCGGTTGCAAGCACGGCATTAACCTTATAAGAGCTGGTCGGGGTAGTCCCACTGGTGGGCTTGATTGACAGGGTGCGTGCCAAAGTCTACTTAGGTACAACCTAGTTAACCAGCTGACAGATTACGTTCGGGCACCTTGCCAATACCTCATGACTGCCGATAATGCGAGCTCCTCACTGTCCGAGCATCCATTGCTGCGCGGCTGGATTACGCTAATGAAAAGTTTAACCATGAGTTTGTTGTTGCCGATAGAATACCGCTTGCCGCAATCATCGGTATGGCTGTGATGAGCAGTTTGAAATGCCGACTGGAGTTGGGAACTTATCAGATGGTTACAAATAAGTGTACCTTGTTACTGAGGCCTTGCAGCAATTATGTTCTGGAAGCTATGGCAATTTATGAAAACACTTCCGACAGCGAGCAGTGCATAAATACATTTTTCCGTTCTCTCAACCGGCCCAGTGACGAGTAGACACAAAAACTAGTGGATGTGCTGCGTCAACAGTCGGATGCATCCGCGTGGTCAGCCGACGAATTAGGTCGAACCAACTTGGTGAAGCATCGGATGGACACCGAGTCGGCTTCCCCTATTAAGGCTCCCATACGACTGATCCCAATCCACTGGCAAGGCGAACTGCGGAAGCTTATTGACGAAATGTTAGGATGGGAGTAGTGCGTCCCTTCACATTCCCTGGGCATCTCCGGTTCTGCTAGTGAGGAAAAAGGACAGCAATTTTCGGTTAGGTGTTGACCATACGCGCCTAAATGGAGTCACGCGAAAAGCCGCATTTCCCATCCCAAGCATCGATGATCTCTCCGACACACTCGGAGGGTCGTTTATTTTAGCACGTTAGATCCGGTGTCTGCTTATTTGCAGGTGGAGGTTGAAGAGAGTGACGGAGCAAAGACAGCCTTTCTGGTTCCTTCAGGGCTTTATGAGTTTCAAGCAATGCCCTTTGACCTATCGAACGTTGCTGCAACGTTTCAGCGCCTTGTGAAGCAAATGCTTCATGATCTAATTCCTCACAAGTGTCTCGTTTATTTGGATGACATCATTTTACATGGGCGAACGAACGATGCACACCTACACAACCTAAATGAAGTGCTAACTTGTCTGATCAAGGTAGGCCTGAAACTCTAAACAAAAAGTGTCACTTGTTACAAGAAGAAGTTGCTTATCTCGGGCACATCATCTTTAGGACAGGCTTCCGGACAGATCCTTGCAAGACAGACCTGGTAAAGACGTGGCCAGCCCCTACCAACATGGAGGAGTTAGGTAGTTTCTTAGGACTGGCGTCATACTACCGTCGGTTCATCAAAGGGTTCTCGGAAGTCGTGACCCCGTTAAACGCTTTGTTACAAAATGGTCGCAGTTTTGAGTGGACTGTCGAAGGTTAAGCAAGCTTCGATCGATTGCGTGAGCCTCTCCGTACCGACCCTGTGTTAAGCTTTCCCGACTTGTCACCACATGCGGCGGAGTTTGTTTTGGACACGGATGCCAGTGAGCTGGCCATTGGCCGGTTTTGTCACAGAAAGGACAGGATGGTATCAAGAGAGTGGTTTCTTACAGCAGTAGAAGGCTTACGTCAAGAGAAGGGAACTACTGTACACAATGAAAGAAATGATGGCACTGGTGTTTTTCATAAAACAATACCGGCATTATCTGTTGGGAAGAAAATTTATAATACGGACCGCTCACTAATCTCTCAGGTGGTTGAAGAACTTTAGGGACTCTGAAGGTCAGATCGCCTGCTGGTAAGTGCAGCTACAAGCGTACGAGTTCGACTGTTACCATCGGCCTGGGGAACAACTCCGCAACGCGAACGCGCTATCGAGGATTACTTTGCCAGATCACGGGAAACTGTCCTACTTGCAATACGCAACTGGTATCGCTAGTCAAGCTAAAACAAGCCAAGTATAGTTGTTGGCAAGAAGCGCAGGGTTCGGATCCGGACATGGCACTTATCTACCACGCTCGACGCTCTGGAAGGGACAAACCAGCTCCAAAAGAAATGAAGAAAAAAGCTGCGAAGCTCGGTGCTTATGTGCGATGTGGGATAAGCTCGCCATCGAAGGGAGCGTGTTGGTCTTCGATTTCGGTCCAACTTACTTGAGGTGGTTAGTAATACCACAGGTGTTAGTTATGGAAGTGTTGTCTTTATTGCACCAACAAATGGGACAAGCTGGGATCAACAAACTCGATTCGGCGGCGCGCCGACGATTCTGGTGACCGCATCAACGGAGAGACATTGTCAACTTCTGCCAAGCCTGCGAAAGATGCGCGACGTTCAAAAATCCACGAATGACTTACAGGGCAAAGCTACAATCCATGAGAGCGGGTTACCCGAACGAAATAGTTGGGGTAGACCCCGTTGGTCCGCGACGGGAAACGCCGAGGAAGAATCGCTACCTCCTAGCCATGGTAGACTACTTTACCAAATGGTTTGAAGCTGTGCCAATCGCACAGGCTGGTACTGCCACTGTGGCAACCGCGATGATTAACCACTTGGTTTGCCATTGGGGAGGGCCCGGACAATTGCATTCCGATGGGGTCATGTTTCGTAAGTTAACTGGTACAGGAGAAGTGCAGAGCACTCGAGATCGATAAACAGCGAACAACGGCTTACCATCCCCACAAGGGAACGGACAGCTTGAACGCACGAATCAGTCATTGAAGTCACGCTTGAAGGCCTTCGTGGAACAGAACACCTAGAATGGGACACTTTGTTGTCCAAATGCTCATTAGCCTACAGAAGTGCGGTCCACTCTTCTACCGGGTAAACGCCGTAGTTGAGTTGGACAGGTAGGGAAGTTTGACTGCGCTCGAGTGTCCGATTGCCGATATCACAACACTTGAACCCTTCGGTGGCAGAATACGTCAGTAAGCTTATTGACACCGTTCGACGCACACACGAAGCGGAACGCATTCACCTGCCGAACGCTCAACGGCGACAGAAGGAATACTACGTCAAGAAGGTTTTCGGTGTCCCGCTGTAAGCAGGCGACCTCGTATATCTGCACCAGGCACCAGTATCCGGAATACAAGCCAATCTGCATCGTGAGTAAGCAGACCCTTTCGTGGTGGACCGAATAATATCGGATCCGTCTTGTGTGATTAGGGACCCAAAGAACGCCACCGGACAGCACACGGTCGTAAACTTAAACACTTCCAAATCGAGAATGAGCATTCGAATGCGGAGCGCCACAGTGATACACCGATAGAAGTAGCCAACGAAGTGGAAGTACCACCTCAAGTGGGCTTTGGCGTGGCAACGGGGACCTTGCCTACATGGAAGGAGTGCGGTGTAACGAGTGATCGCAAATAGTTTGGCGCGTGGTTTAATTTACATCGTTGCTTTGACGGCGCCCTTTTCCGTCTGCCTTTCAGCACGACATTTCTGCGCAATTACTGAAGAAGGACAAAAACCTGAGTTGAACAGTTGACTAGCCTACTTGTTGCGTAATAGAAGTTACTTCTCAACCCTGGGAGTCCTCCCTTGTCTGCATTCTATATCTTCACCGCAGTTGAGCTGAACCAACTTACACGTAAACTAGGTCTTTATAAGATGGATAAATTTCATTCCACTTTATTTGGTTTGTTCTGCATATATGAATAATCTTTTATTAACTGACCACCTTGATTACGCTAATTTCGTTTATCTTCGATAACTTTGTTGCGTTTGTAGCGTTTTTAAGTAACATGTGGACACATTTTACTTATCGCGAATCCATTGCTAACCAAATTACTTCGTATGCTAAATTATCGAAGAGTTATGCCACTGTATCTGTATGCATTATTGGATTTATTTTGTTTCATCCTGCCGTTTCAAATGACTTGCTTTTGCTTGATAGCCCCGGTGTGGCTGCGCATGATGTGTATGTTGACAAGGTGCCTACCTGTCTATTACCCGCTACCTCGTCCATACTGACTCCAGGAGACAGTTGGTCGTTGCTGGAGGGGACGGGGTGCACGGTTCTTGTGGTCGTGCTAGGCTCGAAGAGTGGTTCCATGCAATCAGTGTGGAGCTGACTACGGTCCAGCCACCTCCCTGTGTGCGCTTGACTCCCCAAATACAGCGTGCTTGCGTTTGCCTGTGAAGGCGTGTGGGCCGGCTCCGTTGATGAAACGTGGCTCCAATCCACATGCCTTCAGGTCTTATGCCTTCGGGTTTACACTGGATATGGGGTACGTGGTTGGAGCTGTGGGTGGTGCAGCGCAAGCCATCCATGGTCCCTCTGTAGACGCAGGCTTCCTGTGGCTGGACATGATGACATGCAAATCCGAAACCGGATGCCGCTAACCATATATATATATACAATGTTGGCGGCTAACCTTAGCAAAGGTTCGGGATACGTTTGCCACCGTAATCCCTGTACTTACCTTGTACCCACTCGTAAAATACTTTTCCGTTCCATTTTGTCCCTTACAAGACAAGGTGGACAAGCCTGGATACAGTACTCTAAGTGGGGTCTCACAAAGGCTGAGAACAGCGTCACAAAAATATTGGCCGTTAAGACACCGAAGGAGCGGCGAATAAACCACATCCTGCGGAACCCTCTTCAAGCAGACTTCCTCCAATGTTCCCCAGAGTGAAACAATGAGGTATGGGTGATACCTAGATCAACCGGCTGAATGACAACAGGGAGTCCACTTCCACCAACTACATAGTGCATGGGTGGACTAGCACCTCCAATGCAGAAAACGGAACATTTCGCTAGATTTTTAGGCATCAGCCATAAGGTTGACCAATCCCAGATCCTATCCAAGGCACTCTAAAGTGCCTCAGAGCCACCAGTCATATCCAGGATATTCCAGAGCTTGAGGTCATCAGCAAACAATAGCAATGGTACTTCAAGCTCCTGGGGTAGGTCCTTGACATAAATTGCGAAAAGCAACGGCACTAGAACCGAGCCCTGCGGAACGCCACTAAGAACAGCTTGTCTAAGCGAAAGGCCACGCCCCACGCGTACACACTGTTCTCTCCCTTCTAGGAAAGCAGAAACCCATTTAAGGGCGGCTCCAAATATCCCATACCACCTCAACTTCAATGAGAGTTATTGATGTCTGACACTATCAAAAGCTTTCAAGAAGTCAACGAAAAGCACGTCGATGGCGTGACCGTTGTCTACTGCCTCAGCCCAGCTTTCACGAGCTACAATTAAATTTGTCAGACATGAACATCCCTTACGGAATCCGTGCTGTGCCGCACTGAGAAGGTTAAACTTAATCAGGGCATTCTCCACCGATGCCCTGCCCAACTTTTCAAACAACTTAACTACTATGCTTGTTAAGCTGACAGGCCGGTAGTTCGCTGGTAGGGCTCTGTCCCCGACCTTGAAAATCGGTCAGATGATTGCCATCTTCCATTCCGAAGCTGTCGAGTGATATTGTAAACAAGCATGTCATAAGGCCACTTAGCTCAGCGGCCAATTCATGCATCAGCTTTGGATGAAGTGTATCAAGGTCAAAGCTTTGGAAGGATTTAGCCCTTGCAATAGCCCGAAGACTCATGTCTCCATTATACCGCTTTCAGTTAGGCAAGAAACCTCTGGAACGTTTGTGACCAGCGCAACCGTAGATAGAGAGGCCTCATGAGAAAAGACACCAGTATACTGTTTGCTAAGTATACACTCATTATGATATCGACATGCCCATGGGCCCCATTCGCTCGTAGGAAAGCCGGTATAGACGAGTTTGTACAGCTACGTCTATTTACATAAGCAAAGAAATTTGAATTTGTTACGGCTGCGGTAGCCAAATCCTCCTCTTACTGAAGACGAAGAGTTCTAAACTGATGCTTACGTTTATTACTAACGGCTTGATAGCTTTCGTAGGTGCTGGTTGATGAAGCCGCTTGGTAAGTTCGCCAGAACTTAGGGGGCTTCCTGAGCAGGCATTTACCTGTCTGACCTGTCCAAGGCGACTGCGACCCTGTCACCGGTCCATTAATGTGTGGGGGTGGGGAAAAGAAACCTCGGTGAGGTATAGCTTAAAGCTATCCCAGGATGTCTCAATGGTGTCTGCCACGGTGATCGCGCAACGCAGGACTGAAGCTTTGTCTCACATTGCGTTAAAATCTGCCCCCAAATAATTGGACATGCCCCAGCGGTAGCTTGATGACACTCAGTTAAAGCACATCAAATGGATATGCAGACGTAGTCACCGGTCACTAAAGGACAGCCGTAGGTAATATCACTTGCGAAATGGTGTGACTTCTAAAAATTGAGATCCAGGGTAGACGAAATTTGGTTGCCCATCTGTCTAGTTGCGAGGTCCACGAACTGATGCAATGGCGATTGCAATATTAGCTCGAGGAGATCCAAACCGAAAGTGTCCACCGCCAAACTGCAGGACAGATCAGCCTAACAGACTCCAGGGCTGTTGAAGTCACCCAGTATTAAACACCTATTGGCAGCCTGAGTACGAATACATTCAATAACCAACTTGTACTTCAGAACTTCGATATACCATTACAACTGTAAACTGAGCAATGGAAGTGCACACCATAGTCGACAGGGCTTCAACAGTTTGATTTGGCGACTAGAACACACAGGTCCTCAGCACACCAAGTTTACAACTCATATAAGGAGCAAAGCCCCACCTTGTCGGTCAACGGAGCTATCGCATCTAAGCAGTGCGTAGTCAGGAAAACTTGCTTTACCGTCTGTGATACCCGGTGACAGTCACTTTTCGGTGATAGCAAGTATGTCAGGACGAGATTTGTCACCAACTACACCCACTCGTGTACGCACATTACTAAGCACTAGCTGAAAGAACTCGGAACGACCAACCCCGGGTCGTACGCTACCAGGAAGGGTTCTGATAGCGCAGAAATTTTCTTCCGGCTGACCACTGAAACCCCACAAGACGAAGGCCTTGCTCACCAGCCGCCCGCCCGCTCTCGGGGCTTTTGATGGCTTTCTTTAACTTCAGCTGATCTGCCAATGGGAGGTCCGACTGAAGGCTGACATTACTACCCTTGAGTTTGAATGCAAAGCGCATTAACGCTTGCGTTCCTCCGGGGTAGAGAGGACTACACGAAGTAGCCGGGGTCGCGGATTTGGCGTATCTTCAGGGACGTTCCTCAATCTGGTTAATTTCCTGACAGTGAAACAGGGAAAACTAGGTGAAAGCAACTTGTGGACGCAGAGCTTGAACCACTGGAGGTCATCCAGCCTGCGTTCCTTTGGAAAAGCTGCCGCGGATTCAGCAACGTTACGAAAGATAACGCTACTGTTAGTAAAAGAATCACCTCGATGAGGCGTTTCCCTCCACGAGTCTTCGACTCGACCCTCGTTTGACCGGTTTGGCAGGTGACAAGGAGCGCTTCTTCGCCAAGGGAGCTGGAGTACTTGAGGTTGAAGCTTTTTGTTCTACCTCCAACGCCCTCACCGGTCTAGTCTTACCAGACTTTGCGGGTGTGGCCGAAGCCGACACGGCGCGTCGCTTCACTAATGAAACTGGGGTAATTAGCGTTGGAGCTTTATGTTCCACCTCCAATACCTTAATAATTTCAGTACCTGCAAGCTGTGAGGGAGCCTTACAGACGTTCTTAGCCCTCTTCCTCTTGCTTTTATTGGGCTTAAGGGCCATAAGTCCGGTCTCGCCTTTGACTGCTTCCACTACATCAGAGGCCTATTTAGAGGCATTCTGGACAGCTGGGACACACGACACGGTAGCCATCACCTCAGCCGGATTTTGCTCGACAGCAATTGAGGTTAGTTGCGTGTGTTCCTCCAATGAGCCGACATCAATAGAGAATCCCATAATCCCCATCAGTAACTCCACTTTCCGATCAAGAGAGGTGAGGAATGAACACAGCTGCTGGATACCCAGCCCAATGTTGCTCGATGTCTCCTCACTGACCACATAACGCGTAGATCGGCGGCGACGACATGAAAGAAAATTGAACAGCATGCTGTCGCTAGTCGAAGGCCCTGCGTACTGATCAGGGCTCAAATCGGTACGGGTCTCGTGGTACTAGCAGTTGCATACATAGCACTGCACGCCACCATATTCGTCTGCCATGGGCTTTAAGCAGCTCCCGCAGCCGCATACAGCCTTATGTTCGCTGAACAACGCAGCCGAAGGCACATTAGCGTCGGTATTCAGTGAATGCGACATGACACTTTCAAAGTATGTGAAACAAATATCAAAACGTAAAGCAGACATGCCGTTACCTGCATGGCAGTTAACAGAAACCACTACGCGTTAAAACAAGGTGCAAAACGGATTAGAAAACATAAAAACACCGGAAAATAGCCAGAGGCTGAACAAGCACAAGATGAACGGCGTTTGGCAGGTATCCGAAAACATGTACGACGTAATCCGGGGAAAACGATGATCCAAAATTATTTTACTCATGCGAAATTTGACGAAGTCTAAACGCTGTTCCGAAACTGTCCTTTGAAGGTAAAAGCTCTGTTAGTACCACGCGGTAACACCTCTTTCTGACGTGCTATACCTTCAAAACTATTAGGTAAAATTCTCTTGAAGCCCAGTATTTGAATAGACACTTTTGAGGAAATTTGACTATAGTCAAATTTTTGTTTTATAAGATATAACTTCCAAGTGCGTGGACTGTGGGAAGAGTGTCACCTCACGCTCAAAGGTCGTCCATTGCGCACTGTGCGACAGATGGATGCATAATGTTTGCTATAACATTGATAATGATCTTTACCAATGTTTTCAGCGCACTACCTCTAAAGACATTAAGTTTCATTGCGATTCGTGTCTAACATTTGTCAGCGACAAGCAACTTCTGACGAACCCTTTCAACGTACATACCGCAGCCGCGCGAGCAGTCTTTAACTCGGACAGGGAGACGCCCATCTCCTCAGTGTGTCTGTCCTCGTCTGGGTATTTTACACCGAAAGGGAAACGAAGCCGGACGTCCTCCACCACGTTGGACTTAACACCGTTGCCCACTCAGAGCGGGGATGGGCTGATGCGTAAGCCCAAGTCCTATGCCGCAGTCACGCGCTAGCACCTCAGCAAAAACGAGGACAACCATGGCTGAGAAGAAGGCCTCGAAGATCTCACGACCCAGGATAAAATTAAACACCAAAAACATGGAACTAAAGCTCTTCTTAAATAGAGTAGCGCAGCTTGAGGAAGTTGTCAGAGAAAAGAAATGCTTACCAAAGCCAACATCACCGGGACGAGACAAGCCGCCTGCTCGCAATCGCTGCCTGGTAATAACAAACGTCCCAGCATCCAACAAAGAGACTCCGGCTGAAAGGATGCTCGACGACCGAGCTTTCCTTGAACGAATGGTCTCCATGTTGTTTGATGTGCGCCAGCAAAAAATAAACCTAATCTCTGCTTTTCGCCTTGGCGGGAAACAAGAGGACCCAGCCAAGTTTCGTCCTCTAAAATTCGTCTGTCAGGATGAAGAAGAATGCCAACGCACCCTGTGACGGACCGCGCCTCAAGGGAGAAACATTCTACGTTCTGAAAGACCTCTTCCCGGAGGACGGAGTCCGAATGAGACAAGCTGTCTGCGAGCTGCGAAGCCGACGCGCAGATGGCGAAACATATCTACACATAGTGGATTTTCGCGTAGGCAAATTAACTCAGAGAGCTCGATGGAGGCCAATTCTCCTTCTTTCAGGACCTCAAACATAAAGAACGGACTACGGGTAATACTCGCGAATGTGAGCAGTCTCAGAAACAAGCTACATGTGATTCTACTACTTATCTCTGAACAGCAACCGGACCTAGTGGCGTTAACCGAAACCTGGTTGTCATCTGACAAATCTGCAACGGAGGTACATGTTTCAGGATATCAACTACTTCGATGCGATCGCCTTGGTGAGAGGTCTGGAGGCGGAGTAATCCTCTACACAAGAACCACCTCAAGGCCCACGTTGTCGAACCCTATCGTGACAAGCATGATGTGTCGGAAATGCTCTGGTGTCTAATTCATGACAGATACCAATCGCTGCTGGTCGGCGTGGTCTAGAGAGCCCCTGCAGCACTTGGATCACACCTATTACGTTCCGTGCGGACCCACAGCAGGGGAACCAACTGTCTCCTAATGGGTGACTTCAACGTCCCCGAAATGATCTTGGACCTGCTTCACAGTGATCTCTCACCTGACTCCTTTGAAGTTGATCTCCTTGATACCGTTCACAAGTGCAACCTGAAACAGCGTGTCTTGAAAACAACGTGGCAAGTCCCTGGTCAAACACCAACCATTCTCGACTTGGTTCTCACTTTGGCAACATCTGATATCTCAGATATGACGATCCTTTAACCTCTTTGGAAAAGTGATCACTGTACAGTCTCCTTTTCGTGGACAAGACGCCTCACAATCCACGATCAGGGGACACTGCGTCGAAATTCCTGGCGCACTGACCAGTCCAGATTAAGAACTACTGCAAGTAACATGGACTGGAGTCTTCCACAACCCTTGGAGATTGATGACGCATGGGAACGCCTACGATCTATGATGCTGTGGCCCATTGCACAGTTTGTTCCAAACTGCCAGAGCAGACCATCCTCCAATGGACCCTCATGGATTGATAAAGAAGTAAGATCCCTAATGAAAAAACGAAGAAAACTACGGGATCATTTCAAGAGCACAGGACTGACATCAAGCTAGTTAGAGTATAAAACTGGCCGAAACCTGTGCACCTTGAGAAAACGAGAGGAAATACTACAATATGAACATGGACCGGCCATGGAATCCCAAAACTGTCCCAATAAAAGTTTTGCCCACTTGAAGCAAAATGCCAAAACTGGTAGTGGAATCCCCGCTCTATTCTCTTCTAAGGAAGTCACCGTTCTCTACGGCGATGATGAAAAAGCAAGCCTATTGGCTGCTCAATATTCCTCAGTCTACTCAGTGGAGCCACCACCTCTCAACAACTGTTTGCCTGCACACTACTCCTCTATGGATGAAGTTGAAATTAATCCCGAAGTAGCCACAAAGCTACTCCTCGAACTGGTCCCGAACTCCTCCCCAGGGCCGGACGGATTGCATCCCAACTTCCGCAGAACGATAGCTGAGTACGTCGCCACCCCTCTCTGCAATGACTTTCCGCAATCCCTCGAAGTTGGCTGTCTACGCACAGGCTGGAAATCAGGTACCGTCCTGCCCAAATACAAAGTGGGAAATCAACAAGACCCAGCCAACTACCGGCCAATATGTTTGTCCTCAGTCGTGTGCGGAACCAAGAGACGAATAGTCAAGTGCGCCCTCCAGCTGCACTGTGCGAAACTTAACCTCATCTCAGTTGCTAAACATGGCTTCCGGAGAGCGCGCTCATGCATCTCTAACTTACTCATCGCCAGGAAAACATGGGTAGAAGCCACAGGTGCCCGATAACAGGTTGACGTAATATTCATTGACTTCAGCAAAGCAGTTGATAAGGTTCCACACGTACGCATGCTACACAAACTACAGGGAATTGGCATTACAGGAAAGTTCTCCTGGATGGCCGATTTCTCGAGAGGTAGGACAATGCGCGTACAAGTGAACTAAACCCTCTCTGCTCCAGTGCCTATGGCTAGTGGCATTCCCCAAGGCTCAGTGTTCGGACCGGAGCTCTTCAAACTGAAAACTAACGATCTGCTTACCGCGCTTCAAACCGACGTGCATCGAAAACTGTTCTGGGGCTTCATGATCTCCCCTACCCCGTCCGACTAAAGCAGCTAAATCTGTTCTCCCTCGAGCTCCGCCGTCGCTGGGTTGAGCTCATCTACACTAGGCGCATCATCCGAAGGGAACTTTGGTGTGAGTTACAGCACTTCTTCTTACCCAACTCTGACGGTTCCACACGAAGTCACACATGGAAACTGATTAAGTAAAGAAGACACGGAATTCGCATGGATGTCACCCTATGCACTAGAGTGGTGAATGGTTGGAACAGCCTACCGGAAGAAATTGCAGACGCTCCATCTGAAGTAAGTTTCAAGCGACTGATAGACAAACATTCGCTGAGAATGCTGGAACTTTGCGGCTGTCACTGCAATTGCGACGAACCCTCGAGGAACGTCGTAATGCAAAGACATGCATTAGACCCAGTATGATACGGAATCGATGGGGCTGACAAGGGATTTCCCTCCTGCTCTCTACAACTCAATGAACTCAATGAACAATAAAATCAATAATTTCAAATTACCGGCATGGAGGAGAAAACCGGTTATCAACTTTTACAAACACAGAATAGTTATATTTGCCATCCATTTATATCATCACCTAGACGTATTTGCCGTGTACATCTTCCTTTTATACATTTTTACATTCACTGTCAACCTAAGCAACTTTTAGCCTGGCGTACCATACAACCCTCACCACATTATGCCCGTAACAGATTGGTTAGAATCCCGGTCCGCGGCTATATCCGGTCACGCCCTTCAATGGGTGTCCGCCTTCCTTGAAGAAAGGGAGCAGTGCATACGGGTGGGACGTAGCTTTTCGCTCATGCAAGCTGTCCTTAGTGGCGTCCAGCAGGGCTCGGTATTGGGGCCATTGTTGTTCGCGATCTATGTAATGGACTTGCCGGGGTAGCTAGGAGTTGTAGTGTTTATAAACTCTTCATATTTTTCATTGTAACTTCCTATTCTATCTTCCGTCAGTTTTTGTATATTTGTTTTAGCCCACACACAAAAAGATATATACTCATCTTCGAATTCCGTTCGTCTTCTGGTTTCGGTGACTTTGTGCCGCCTTCTAGCGTTGTGTGTGGGCTTCGCATCAGTCGTCAGATCTCTATTTACGATCAGCATTCGATTCCTCCGTTCGTGCCATCGGACAGGTTTGCTGATTTTACCTGTTGTAACCTGAACGTGAGCGGTCGCGCTAAGGCCCTATTTGTGGGAACGTCGAGTCCGCCACTGGAGCGATTTTGAATACGGGCTGTTGTTCATCTTCAAAACCGGTTTCTGAGTTCTCTAAATATATGGGTTTATCGGGTTAATTTCTTGCGCAACGTGTTTGTACAGAGGTCAGTATCTCCAAAAACCTTAAAACTGAACTATACCATACTTAATGACAAAGTTGCACAAAATTGGAAAAGTTGAAATATAACAGTACATAAGTGGTTAAAAAAGAAGTGGAATATTAAAAATGGTTTATGAAAGGCAGCGGTATGTATCCGTAAAAAGTAGGAAGTGCGAGCATGTATGGTAAACTTTCCAAGGCATAGGAGAATCCGTTTAGCAAATGGCTTTTTAAGTAAATAAATAAATACTTTATTCTCGACTATGCGAGGCACGCCCATGGAGGCGTGATCAGATAATTGAACTGCAGTGGAGGTTACATATGCAATTAGTAACCGTATCATCGACATGCTAACTAGAATTCTTACTAATGGATAGATAATGGATTATGTGTGTGTAAACATGGAAAGTGCTGTGGAAGACGGTATATATATATGGTTGGCGGTAGCCGGTTTCGGATTTGCCTGTCACTATGGTCAGCCACAGGACGCCTGCGCCTACAGAGAGACCATGGATGGCTTGCGCTGCACCACCCGCCGCTCCAACCACAAACCCATATCCAGTGTAAACCCAAAGAAATAAGACCGGGGGGCATTTGGATGAGAGCCACGTTTCATCAGCGGAGCCGGCCCACACGCCTTCACCGACAAACACAAGCACGCTGTATTTGGGGAATCAAGTGCACACAAGGCGGTGGCTGGACCGTAGTCCGCTCCACAATGAGTGCATGGAACCACTCTTTGATCCTAGCACGACCACAAGGACCGTGCACCCTGTCCCCTCCAGCAACGACCAACTGTCTCCTGGAGCCAGTATGGACGAGGTAGCGGGTAATAGACGGGTAGGCACCTTGTCAACATGCACATCAAGCGCAGCCACACCTGGGATGTCAAACAACAGCCAATCATTCGAAATGCGGATATCGATTAAAGTAAACGCATATGACGACATAAATACTCGCTAAATGAGCATATAGAAGAAATTGGTTATAAATGAATCCGTAATAAGTACAAAATGTCCGAAAGTTATTTTAAAAAATACCACAGGATAAAATTACGCAAGTTTACCACAATTTGCCTGAGCGACGTGTGCAAGTAAGGAGTAGCTTATCAAGTACGCAGAACAAACCAAATAACATGTAATGAATTTTATCCACGTTATCCACCTATATATATGTTATGCGTACATATACATATATGTAAGTGTAATAACATATATGTATAAATAAATGGAAATGTATATAAATATGTACTTGGTATTTAAATTTAGGTGTCGTCCACTGCTCCACATTACACTCTGGAGACAACTGGAAGAAGGCGGCTAGTAAAGGGTTCCGGATGTTGTGGTTTATCCGTCGTTCTTTTGGGACCCTAACCGCTGATGTGTTTGTGAAGCGCTTCTCAGCGTTTGTGCGACCCTACCTAGAATATTGCGTCCAGGCCTGTCCACCATGCCTTGTCCGGGACAAAATGGCACTAGAAAGGGTGTTGCGTGTCGGTACTAGGTTGGTCAAGGGCTTACGAGGACAAACGTACCCCGAACGCCTACTTAGTTTGGGAATGCAGTCAATGCACTATCGAAGGATTAGAGGGGACCTAATCCTAACCTACCGTATTTTGACTGGGAAGGTTGGCCCTGATTTGTCCATGCTATTTAGTCCTGCCAGATTACCTGGTCTCCGCGGGCATTGTATGAAGCTGGACAAACCGCGGTCCGATCGAGTTAGGGCGGAGACACGCTTATCGCGTCGAGTCATCGAGCGCTGGAACCTGCTTCCTGAAAATGTTGTCAAGGAAGCTACGGTTAACGGGTTTGAGCGTCAACTAGATGCTCTTGGGTGGCAACACGAAACCTTTCCTTTTTCCTGACAAATTCCCATCTTCATACTTTGATTCTATTTTCTTTGCTTTTCCTCGTCATTGGTATTATTCTCTTCTTTTAACTGATTTCCCCTACTCTCTTACCTTCGATTCTCCTTCCTCTCTTACTTACTTCACGTAACTGACACAGCTGGGACAGCTAATGTTAGGAACATGGGCATTAAATTGGTGGACCAGGGTGTTTTTTGGGTGTTTTCCTTTTAGACCCATCATGAAGTCGGAGCACCCCTATCAACTCCTGGATCGACGACCCGCTCAAGAAGGAACACTTACGGGATTCATCCTATCGTTCCAGTCTCACTTGAACTTGAACTTGAACTTATGTACGCAGCTATGGGTTATTGAAGCTAGTATGGGATATTGGTAAGATCATAGGTAACAAATGTGTACGTTAATTAGTGTTTCTGTGTAAGTCTATATACTGCCGCATGCTGTATGCGTAATACACGTTAAATGGTAGATGGAATAAATTTTTGGATTGTTGTGTCGCGGAGGATGAAAGTTATGCTTCATTACAATTGGTTAAGTCGCATATATTTGCGGACGCAGAGACACTTTATAAATAAAGGAGCTTGGACTGCGGCGGTTTGTTATAGGGATAAGCAGACTTTACCCATTTAGCTTTGCTAAATGTGGTGGCGTTCATTCACGCAAGGGAATATGAGTTTGGATGATTTGATTATATGCCAGCATGGAAGTGCATAATCACTGATTTCGGAGGTTAAGTGGTTTTCGGCGGAACAGTTGTTTCTTGAAACAGTTACAATGGTTTAAAGAATATCGCCTCGGTAAGGGTGACGGAGTTAATCTATGGTATTCCGTGAAGTAGGAAAAATGGAATACTATAAAGGTTCCCGCAAAAGATAAATAAGACGTAGTGCTCCGTGTGCATTAACCTGAACTGAAGAGTCAGTAGATTTTACGTTAATTATATATATATATATATATGCCGGTTGCTTGGTCGAGCAACAAAACGTCACGAATCGGAGATTAATTTTTGACGTAGGGTATTGTCTGTATAATGCTAAGGCATGTGCATGGCTACGTTGTACTGAGGTACGCATTTAGTTCGTAAGGTGGTGTATGACCATATTTAGAGGGTTGCCTATTCCGGGAGCCCAGAGAGCGATTCCAGAAGACAGATCGAGTTGCAGGGAAACTTTTATTGGTTCAGCAAAAGATTCCCTGTTAGCTAGCTATAAATGAACGACACCGTGGACGCTCTAGATGGGGGAACGGATCAAGCACAGCACACAGAGCAGTCGCGCGTTGCAACCGAAGCGAGCGCCAAGCAAAAATGGCGATGAGCAAGTAAAGCATTCGAACTCAGCAAGCAGTTCAACAAACCACACCGGTTGCCTAAGTGTACAATTATAGAATTTTGGTTAGAATTTTACACAGGCAAACCGGGGAATCTCCAGACTGCTACATAGCCCTCTCCCAGAAGGGACTGTGTAAGCAGTCCTTCGATCTACGTGAGGACTGTCCGTCGCGGGCCAGCCTTCTGCGAGACCAGGTTGTGAAACTCGATGCAGCTGCTGGGGGAGAACCATGCAATCGGACCCTAGCGGGCTCCCACCCGTGTCCTCCCTACGGTGTCGAAACGGTAAAAAACGGTTTGTGGGGGGGACAGTTAATAAGATTCACGTAGGCAGTTGAGCAGGAAGTTCGTTCCACTTGCAGTTGACGTGCGGGGATCCAGCGGAAAGAGAAACCGAGGTGCAACGAACCGACGGTGTATATGGAAAGCAAAATGAAGAAGCAGCATAAATGCATAGCAATACACAAAAGAGTGCAAAGCGAAAAACGTGCAAAGCTGTTTTGGTGTTTTCAAAAGGTTTTGCTCTTTTTGGTAGTTTCAAAACGTTTTGGTCTTTTTTTGTGGATTTTCAAAAACGTTTAGTAAGAGCAGAAAATTTCTAAGGCACGTTCTACGTAAAATAGTAAGTTCGAACGAAGTCCGAAAAACGAACCTTAGGTTTGAGCTTCCTACCGCATCGATCAATAGTAGGGCGAGTAGGAGTGCTGTCGGTTGGGGTTGTCAGGTCTGCTGGAGCGGACTGACTCGGCTGAGGTTGCGGTGCCAACTGTGATGGCACAGGCTGTGAAGGTGCTTGCTGCACCGAAGAGTCAGACTTGTCGAGGAGTGCTGTCTTGAGTCGATCGATGGTGATCGTCTCAGTGGTGTTGCGTCGTGGCTTGCTTATGTCGGGATCAGGTTATTGGGCAGCAGCCATAGCGGCTATATCAATGTTGGCCAGTCGCGTCCGTCGCCGTTACGGACCGGCCGCGAAGTTTTCCCTGCTTCTCGGCGAAGTTGCAAGGCTTTACACATTTATGAGCTGCGGTGGCAAAGCGCTGATGATACCAACAGCTAGCTTGCCTGTTGCTAGACTGAGAACGTTTGAAGGGCGATTTTGAGCGGCTAGGACGACGAGGGTTCATAGTAAGCTGTTGCACCTGGCGACTAAGTGTCGCAACTTGTGTTTGGAGGGCTTCTATAGTTGACTGTAAGCCAGTGATAGAAGTGCCCTGGGACGCGACGGCATTCATCTTGCTGGCGCTGACTTGTGGCTGTGATCGTTCGATAACTCGATCCGCTAAGTCTGCTAGTTGAGTGAGCGAAACGGAGCTCACTGTAGCGAGAACAGCTTGCGTGTTTTCCGGTAGCCGTTGTAGCCATAGTTCGCGAAGTAAAGTCTCGTCCATGGTTGAGGAACCAAGGAGTTGCTGCATCTCTCGTAGCAGGGTTGAGGGCAGTTTGTCGCCCAGCTGCAGATCCCTGAAAAGCTGCTGCAGGCGAACTTTCTCAGAGGGCATAACACGCTTAATCGTGGCTTCCTTGAGAGCCTCATAGCGGTTTTCGGTCTGAGAAATGATGTCGTCACGAACCTGCATTGATATCTCCTTGGGGAGATATGACAGGAGCTTGCAGTACTTCGCATAGTCGGAAGTGATTCTGTGGTTATAAAACTCGGCCTCAAGAAGAGCGAACCACAAAACAAGATCCATGTCCCAAAAAGGTGGAACTGAGAGAGTTACAGCGCTTAGTAGAGACTCTACCTTATGGTCTACAGATTCCATGGCTTAAAAAATGATGCAAAAATAGGCTACCGTATGCAAAAATAAAACCGGAAAATATGAAAAATAAATGGAACGAACTCACCGGAGAAAAGTTCGAAATATCCGGCGTTGAGATTGTTCCGGATCCGGGGTCACCAATTTAGAGGGTTGCCTATTCCGGGAGCCCAGAGAGCGATTCCAGAAGACAGATCGAGTTGCAGGGAAACTTTTATTGGTTCAGCAAAAGATTCCCTGTTAGCTAGCTATAAATGAACGACACCGTGGACGCTCTAGATGGGGGAACGGATCAAGCACAGCACACAGAGCAGTCGCGCGTTGCAACCGAAGCGAGCGCCAAGCAAAAATGGCGATGAGCAAGTAAAGCATTCGAACTCAGCAAGCAGTTCAACAAACCACACCGGTTGCCTAAGTGTACAATTATAGAATTTTGGTTAGAATTTTACACAGGCAAACCGGGGAATCTCCAGACTGCTACACATAAATGAGGTGGACAGACGGGAAGCACAAACCATATACGAAACCATATACAAATAAGTGGGCGGCGTTGCGGAAGCTCATCACTCACCAAGCGTGAATACTGAAAAATGGTTCACCAAAGATTGTTACCAGAGGAGAGATGGGGCAACGAGGTGAACATTGCTAAGGCGGAGTGCGCTACAGAAACAGAGTTTACGGATAATGGACGGATACAGCGGCATGTTAGTGGTACAAAAAGTCTGCATAAGGTGAACTTACCACGTTCATATTCGATGAGCAGGTTGTTCGCATGGGATGCGCCACACGTCTTGATGAATGAATTCCACCATATATTGTCTGAGGGGTACGGAACCACCCACTGAACCTGTGAGCTTGTAGTCCGCAGCAAGGAAAAAGCAGATTTTGCCAACTTACTACGCGTTGTGGGACGACAAGACACAGAGAAAGGGTGTGGCCCTGAAAAGGGCCGTTGCTCCGTTCTCTAAGGGATGTGAAACGTAATGGAACTGGAAAGCGAAGGAAGGCCGGACCCGGTGCTATGACAGGAGACGGGGAATGCACGTACGTCACAGGGGAGACCAAGGGCGGTAATGAGGACGGCGGAGTGCGGTGAAGGTGTGCTCTGTCTGTCAAAGGTAAATCATCATGGAAATTGGAGTTCACCTTTGGCTCGCATTGACTGACGCCGGATATATGGGTGCCAGTTGGCGAGTGAATGGCCAGAGGCTAGGTATCAATGCAGCATCACACGGCGGCGGCGGTACGCGGGAGGACGCTCAGCGGCAACGTGAGGTCGGAAGGCAATGGGCTGCGCATATCACTATGGCTCTGAAAGCGAAACCAGGATGGACGAGCAATGTTACTTGTGGCCATGTATCAATGCAGCATCACACGGTGGCGGCGGTACGTGAGAGGAGGCTCAGTGGTAAGTGAGTTCGGAAGGCAATGGGCGGCAAGGAAGTATCCATTTCCGCAAGCAAATCCATAACGTGCGCACTTACCGATTGTAAGCGTTCTCCGTAGGCAAAACTTCATGAGGCAACAATGACATGGTGTTCTTTTGCAACCCTAAGGAAATGCAAGGTTACATACATAAAACGTAACTTACCCGCAGCACTGTGTACATGTGTATGCCGGCTCACCATGGCATGCGCCTCAAGTTTGATACAACCATTGGCCGTATACGTCACAACTTATCCAATCAACATGTTCGGAGCTACCCCAGGCGTCCTCCTCCTGCTGACACAAAGCGCAAACCGCGCTGTCCGCGTCTTCAACAGCCGTCGCCCTAGTTGCACGCCATGTGTGTGTGCGGTAAAGAGTGGATTTTCGGCGTTTCAGGTACGGAATTTCATTTCCCATGGCCTCATGCTCGTACCCCCACCTCCACCGCAAGGGGATCAAAGGGGACTTCCGCTTGTGGCGCCAGCAGGCATTGCAATGAACCTGCGGAACACCAGCCCCTGCCACAACCAACGGGAGCGCTTTGCTAACGCAGATTTTAGGTGCATTCCTGCTGGTCGAGGAACCGTTGCCCATCCTCACCTGGGTAGCTGCACCAGAGGATGACGCGTCCACTGCTTGGAAGATAGACAGCTCCTCCCAGGATAACCGTTGTAAGTGTACAACCCTCGCTGATCGGGCGAACACTTCCACTGTCTCCTTATTCGGCGCTCGTCTGTTGACCTATTCATTGAAAATGTAGGTATCCAGTAGTGGTCAAACTTCTTAATCATATGGCTACTCCAGCCTCTGATACATACATTTCTAGAGCCACTATCTCTGCTTAGCAGCAGCTAGTCGCCATAGCCTCAATTCAACTTTGCTGATACCCGGAGCTCTCTAGGAGCTGCTCATTTCTTAAAACGTTCATTCTCCTGGAATGTATGCGTCACAGCTCAGCTGTTTGTTGACCTATTCTGTGCCAACGTAGGATCCACTAGTACCTGAAGCCTTAATCCGAATTCTATGGCTGGCCACTTATCTCACACCTAGCGCGCCCTTCTTCTTAGTCGCGTCACTCTTCTTGGCAGTAGCTAGTCATTGTTGGCCCCATGTAACCTGCAAAGAGCAACTACTTGACACTCTATCTTTCATTTTCCTCTGACGTCTGTCTCCTTATTAGGCGCTCGTCTGTTGACATATTCATTGAAACTATAGGTATCCAGTAGTGGTCAAACTTCTTAATTATATGGCTACACCAGCCTCTGATACATACATTTCTAGAGCCACTATCTCTGCTTAGCAGCAGCTAGTCGCCATAGCCTCAATTCAACTTTGCTGATACCCGGAGCTCTCCAGGAGCTGCTCATTTCATACAGTGTTCATTCTCTTTGCTTTTTTTGCGTCACAGCTCAGCTGTTTGTTGACCTATTCTGTGCCACCGTAGGATCCACTAGTAACTGAAGCCTTAATCCGAATTCTATGGCTGGCCACTTATCTCACTCCTAGCGCGCCGTTATGCGCCGTTCTTCTTAGTCGCGTCACTCTTCTTGGCAGTAGCTAGTCATTGTTGGCCTCATGTAGCCTGGAAGGAGCCACTACTTGACACTCCAGCCTTCATTTTCCTCTGACGTCTGTCTCCTTATTCGGCGCTCGTCTGTTGACCTATTCATTGAAACTGTAGGTATCCAGTAGTGGTCAAACTTCTTAATCATATGGCTACACCAGCCACTGATACATCCTTTTCTAGTGCCACTATCTCTGCTTATAGCAGCTAGTCGCCGTAGCCTCAATTTAACTATGCTGATACCCGGAGCTCTCAAGGAGCTGCTCATTTCTTACAATGTTCATTCTCTTTGATTGTTTACGGCACAGCTCAGCTGATTTGCTGAGCTATTCTGTTCCACCCTAGGATCCACTGGTAACTGAAGCCTTAATCCGAGTTCTATGGATGGCCACTTATCTCACTCCTAGCGCGCCGTTATGCGCCGTTCTTCTTAGTCGCGTCAATCTTCTTGGCAGTAGCTAGTCATTGTTGGCCCCATGTAACCTGCAAAGATCCACTACTTGACACTCCAGCCTTCATTTTCCTCTGACGTCTGTCTTTTTAATCGGCGCTCGTCTGTTGATTTATTCACTGAAACGGTAGGCATCCAGTAGTGGTCAAACTTCTTAATCATATGGCTACACCAGCCTCTAATACATACTTTTCTAGAGCCACTAACTAGCTAGTCGCCATAGCTTCCATTTAACTTTGCGGATACCCGGAGCTCGCTCCGTTCTTACCATGTTCATCTCTTTGATTGTTTGCGTCACAGCTCAGCTGTTTGTTGACTTATTCTGTGCCACCGTAGGATCCGCTAGTAGCTGAAGCCTTACTCCGAACTCTATTGCTGGCCATTCACCTCTCCTAGCGCGCCGTTATCCATCGTCTGTCTTACCCGCGGTTACTTGACATTTGGTCAAAGGTCTTAATTATATGGTTGAATCAACCACTGATACATCCTTTCCTTTAGCCACTGTCTCTGCTCTGCGGCAGCTGTTCGCTGTAGGCTCTATTCAACTTTGAGAATACCCCTTAGCTCGCTAGGCGTCAGTCCTTCTGTAGAATGTTTATTCTCCTGGTATAGTTTTTTCACAGCTCAGCTGGTTTGCTGTCCGATCCTTTGACACGGTAGTTATTTATTAGCACCTCGAATGATTAACAAATGATAACAAACCTTGACCTTGACCACGCGAAGTTAGAAACTGTGCGTTTTCGACTTTTTGTTGCTTATTCCGCCATATAGCAGCTATTTATTAGAATAATTAGACGCGTTGTCTCGATATCTAGACGTGCTATACTCTAAGCTTTTTAGATCCTATATACGGCAAAACAGTGTTCCTGGAACACGAATTATGAAGCCGTGCTATTCCATAATGACTAACAACAATGGAATAAAAGGTAAAGCTGCCCGAGCCAAACTCCGGGTCAAACGTAGACGTACTCATTCGAATACCGCAGTTTCTGTTGATCACAGCTCTGCCTCATGCACTGCAAAGGCGGATAAGGCGACCAAACGTCCTGCTACAAAAGACAAACTGAATAAACTGCGCCCCTGCAGTGTCCTTCTTATAGACCCTTTGAAAGATGCACTTAACAAAATCAGTGCACTCGCAACTGAAATGGTTGCTCTCAAAAAGGAAATGGCTGTTACCAAAACAGAGCTAGCAAAACTTATGCCATTGGCCCAACTCGCAGGAATAAGGACAAATGGCAACGCTGACGAGCTCAAAGATGCCGGCGCCCTTCTTACTACCATCACTACTGAGATAAACGAGCGAACCCGCCGTGCCCGAAACGTGATCGTCTTCAACGTTCCTGACAAACTTCCCTTGGAGAAAGTCACCCGCCTACTTACGTCCATGTGTAACATCCCTCCTGACATGTGCGTGAGTAAGCGGCTCAGAAAATCGAAGATCAGTCGCAATTGCCCTATCCTTATCGCATTCAAAACTCCAGAACTGGCTACAAGCTTCATAGCAAATCGATTTACCTTAAGAACAAACGCAAACATTGGGCCTATTCTTATAAAGCCTGATCTAACGCCGTTGCAAAGAGCTTTCCCACCGGCTACTAATACCAAAGCAAGACAACAGCCTCATGATTCATTGCCGGTTGTCAGAGCAACTGCTTGCCCTACTACAAGCACCAACGTGGATCTGGATCTAACCCCCCTGCGTCACGCGTCTACGACAGCATTACATCCCGACTCAAGCCCCACAGCCCTAATAAACAAAAAGTCAACTAACGTTCCAGATTCGCCCCCGCTAACGATACAAGAAGCCGAGACAGTCCATAACGCCTCCGACATGAGTGACACCGATTCAGAATCTATCAATGTAGACTTCCCGATGATCAACTCCCTTCCTTCCCCCTCGTACAAAGTCGTAACCACCCTCGCAACACGACCGACTACCAACAAAGGTCAACCGCTGAAACACGGCACGCCTCGTTATGGGATGCACTCCCCGCTGATGCATCACCATAACAAAGATAACCGTACCCAGGCAATGACCTCATGGCACAAATGGACAGCCGATAAGCCCACAACAACATTTGCACCAATGGATCGCGTGAGATCGAAATCCTTCCGATCCCAAACGCCGCCCTCCACGCAGATTTCGACCCAACCGGCCCAACCACTGCGCAAGCCCTACCTACTCGAGACGCCCAACAATGCTACTAAGCCCCAGAAATATAACAAATACCATGGCTCTCAAAAACCGAGGACGTTCTACCAGTCACTGCAACAAAATAAAACTATGAACAGCCCGCGCTGCATCAACGCAGTGATTCCCCTGACCACCAACTATCCGCCTGGTACGCCATCGCCCAGTCAGCCCTACAAAAAGCGCTATGGCATCCAAAGATCAAATGCACAACCCCGTTACCAATCCCCACAGTCTCTCGAAACAGTGGGGAACATAGCACCCTCCCAAAGAGGACGCCCTTCTGAAAATCTATACCGCTCCATTAACACCACCCCGCACTCCCTGGCCATACGTCCCGCTGAACGAAAAATACATCCGGATGACAAGCACTACATCCGGAACATGCCATCCACGGCCCCTTTTTTATGGGATGCAGCAGGACACGACCCACCTCGCCCATTCCACCAAGAGTTCTCACCAGCCCTCTATTACCTCCAACAACTCATATGCTCACTACAACTAACCCCCCACGGTTGGCTTCAGCCCTCCGGATAGGTTCTAAACTCAATATTATTACTACAGCCTCATTAGAGACCGAATACCATCAGCTACCTCCTCAACCACTTCCTGATCACAATCCTATATCACACTCTTCACCATTTCTTACCACCTCCATGTACCCTACGCCCGTTACACCTTACTGTGCAACTTACCTCACACAATCGAACTCTTCCATCTCTCCTTGCGTTGAATCTTACAGTATGCTGCTTATTAATGCGCGATCTATTACACACAAGATGCACCTCATTGGCCCACTTATCCTGCTCTCATACCCACAGCTGGTTCTCATCACAGAAACGTGGCACCCCTCAAATGCTCCTGACAGCCTACTACGTATCCCCGGCTACACTGCATTCTGTAACGGACGAGACAACCAGCGCGGTGGCGGTTGTCTTATCTATGTCCGGGACGATTTTGGTGCACCTGACTTCGAACTGCTAGCTATAGGTGACCCTGAAGACTCCATCTGGATCCAGACGACAGGAGGTCACCTAGACCTCCTTATCGGTTGCGTATACAACCCTCCACACACATCTAACAAGAAGATTAATAAACTCACTAAGCTCTTCACTGAAATCTCCCAAATGCCCCCACGGCACAAGATAGTGGGTGGCGATTTCAATATGCCACTTATCCCCTGGAACGACCAGGTTGCCCCACTCAGATACAGGAGTTTCGTTCACACCGTCCAAGCAAATAACTGGACCCAACAAGTTCACGATCACACCAGGCTTTCTAACACCCTTGACTTAATCTTTACGCAAGGTGTCTCCGATGCTGTTGCTGGTATATTAGATAATATAAATGGCTGCGACCACAAGGTGGTCAAACTCATATTTACACTTTCTACTCCACACAGCGCCACCTCTTCTTCTGTCAAACAGTTTCGAATGTTCAACCACATGAACTGGGACAGCTTTGAGATATTAGTGCGATCCTCGAACTGGGACAACTTCTTTTTAGCTACCGATGTAGACACAGCCGCACACATCCTGTATCTAAATCTCTTTAGCTGCCTAGATGTGCTCGCCCCACTCACCTGCAAAAACCGCCTAAAGATGACAGCGAAATCAGCTAAGGCCTACGGTGTACTTAGGAAGATCAAAAAATGCGACAGCGATACTCCAGAACTAAGGAATTTCACATCCTTGTTCGCACGAATGAAATCCTAACTAACTGGCAAACTGCGCAGGAATCAACCAAGATTGCTGAAGAAGACGCCGCCCTCAAATCTAGCAATAAAACCAAGTCACTCGGGCAACTACTCCGACAAAGAAGCAATCAAAAATCTACGCCTATTGCCTCACTCAGGCTTTCTGACACATCCATTATTAGCGATCCATCAAAAATATGTGAGATCCTCAATGGATACTTCTGCAATTCTTTCACTGACGCTAATGGAACCGCGCCTGCTTTGCCAGCTAGACGCACCAATGACTCACTCGACACTATCAAGTTCGACATGCGTTCTATCACCCGAGTAATCAGCTCAGTCAAATGCTCATCACATCCTGGTCCCGATGGTCTTCCCTCTGCGCTGCTGATACTCGGTGGCCAGGACATTCCAGCTCTACTTCTCAACCTATTCACGCTTTCCATGACTAACGGGATTTATCCAACCACATGGAAACATGCCATCGTCATCCCCAAACACAAAAGAGGCAGTCAGCAGAACATGGAAAACTATCGCCCCATCAGCCACACGCCTATAGCTTCAAGAATAATGGAACGAATAGTCAAAGAAACCATGCTCACCTTCCTGCTTACTCGCAACCTCATCAATCGACAACAACATGGATTTCTGCCGTCTAAATCCTGTCAGACCTGCCAATTCGAGTTCCTCAATCATGTAACTCAACTGATTGACAACAAGCAAGCACTAGCCATCATCTTCCTAGACATGACGAAAGCTTTTGACAGAGTACCACATACAGAACTCTTGATGAAGCTGGAATCATACGGTATCTCCGGCAAACTGCACACCTGGTTCTCATCATATCTTGCAGCTCGCTCACAGTCAGTAATGGTTGGAGAATTTATATCACTCCCTAAACCAGTCAAAAGTGGCGTAATTCAAGGTAGCGTTTTAGGCCCTCTACTTTTTCTGCTCTATATCAATGACGTGTTCCAGGTTTTCAAACATGGGACACCCTACCTATTTGCGGACGACATCAAAATTGTCTTCCCATTTCATCCGTCAAACTTCCACACCGCCATTTCCCATATACAATACGACTTAAGATCGCTAACTGCATGGTGCGACATATGGAAGTTGGCTTTTACACCATCAAAATGCAATGTCCTTACGTACCGATGCACCATGCCTCCAAATACCTTAATGCTGCAAGGCACGCCATTAGGGAACTGCCTAACAGTGCGTGACTTAGGCGTGCACTACTCCTGTTCGCTGAACTTCGCGGAACAAGTAATTTATTCCGCAGCTAAAGCACGCTCTCTCATCGGTTACATCCTCAAAACCATGACAATACAGGAATCTAGAACTGTGCTCTACAAAACATGTGCCCGGCCCCTGCTAGAATACTGCTCTATAGTATTCACCAACCTTAGAAAATGCGACCGAATAGCCCTCGAAAAGGTTCAGCGTACCTTCACAAAACGCCTCCTGGGGCACTCAAGTCTGAGCTACCGTGATCGGTGCCACACACTTAAGCTCGACCCGTTATGGCTGCGCCGATTGAAAACCAACCTCGCTTTCCTATACTCGCTCATTAACAACATCAGTGGGAGCCAAATCACCCCTGTCACTGACTCATATATCACTTCGTACCCCCTACGTGATAGACCCTACTCCATTATCCTACCAAGAACGCGCAGCAGCATTCGCTCCAACTTCTACCTCTACAGATACGCACACGTATGGAATAGGTTACCTCTCACAATAAGGGCATCCATGAACATAAACCAGTTCCGCTTCTCTATTAGCAAATACCTCTCTGTCACACAAGTTTCCAAACTACTGAATATAAACTGTCCTGAAGAAGAGTTTTTTGAAACTGGACCGGACCACTTATAATCGCCTCTTCTTACCTTCGACACTATTCTCTTCCCGACTCCACATCTCTCTCCTACCGCGCCGTTATCCATCGTGCATCTTACTCGCGTCACCTCCTCTTGACAGCAGCTAGTCATTGTTGGCTCCATGTAGCTTGCAAGGAGCCACTTCTTGACACTCCAGCCTTCATTTTTTCTGCCGTATGTCTCTCTAAGCTTCGCTCGCATGTTGACTTCTTCGTCGAAACTACAGATATCCAATAGTGGTCAAAGGTCTTAATGATATGGCTACACCAGCCACTGATTCATTCTTTTCCAGAGCCACTAGCTCTGCATAGCAGCAGCTAGTCGCCATAGCTTCCATTTAACTCTGCGGATACCCGGAGCTCTGTAGGAGTCGCTCCTTTCTTACAATGTTCATTCTCTTGGATTGCTTGCGTCACAGCTCAGATGATTTGTTGACCTATTATGTGCCACCGTAGGATCCACTAGTAACTGAAGGCTTAGCCCAAACTCTATTGCTGGTCACTCTTCTCTCTTTTGCCATCTGTCTCTCTTAAGCTTCGCCCGCATGTTGATTTCTCCATCAAAACTGTAGGTATCCAGTAATGGTCAAACGTCCTAATGACATGGCTACACCAGCCACTGATTCATTCTTTTCTAGAGCCACTATCTCTGCTTAACGGCAGCTAGTCGCCATAGCCCCCATTTAACTTTGCGGATATCCGGAGCTCGCTCCCTTCTTACAATGTTCATTCACTTGGATTGTTTGCTTCACAGCTCAATGGTTTGTTGACCTATTATTTACCACCGTAGGATCCACTAGGAACTGAAGGCTTAATCCGAACTCCAATGCTGGCCTTTCATCTCTCCCCTAGCGCGCCATTATCCATCGTTCATCTTACTCGCGTAAACTTTTCTTGACAACAGCTAGACATTGTTGGCTCCATGTAGCCTACAAGGAGCCACTTCTTGACTCTCCAGCCTTCATTTTCTTCTGCCGTATGTCTCTCTTAAACCTCGCTCGCCTGTTGACTTCTTCATCGAAACTGTAGGTATCCAATAGTGGACAAACGTCTTAATGTTATGGCTACAACTGCCTCTGATTCATTCTTTTCTAGAGCCACTATCTCTGCTTAGCAGCAGCTAGTCGCCGTAGCTTCCATTTAACTCTGCGGATATCCGGAGCTCTGTAGGAGTCGCTCCTTTCTTACAATGTTCATTCTCTTGGATTGCTTGCGTCACAGCTCAGATGGTTTGTTGACCTATTATGTGCCACCGTAGGATCCACTAGTAACTGAAGGCTTAGTCCAAACTCTATTGCTGGTCACTCTTCTCTCTCCTAGCGCGCCGTTATGTCGTTCGTCCTACTCGCATCAACTCCTCTTGACAGCAGCTAGTCATTGTTGGCTCCATGTAGCTTACAAGTAGCCACTCCTTGACTCTCCAACCTTCATTTTCTTCTGCCGTCTGTCTCTCTTAAACTTCGCTCGCATGTTGACTTCTTCATCGAAACTGTAGGTATCCAATAGTGGACAAACGTCTTAATACTATGGCTACACCAGCCACTGGTTCACTCTTTTCCAGAGCCACTATCTCTGCTTAGCAGCAGTTAGTCGCCATAGCCTCCATTTAACTCTGCGGATATCCGGAGCTCTGTAGGAGTCGCTCCCTTCTTACAATATTCATTCACTTGGATTGTTTGCATCACAGCTCAGATGGTTTGCCGACCTATTATGTGCCACCGTAGGATCCACTAGTAACTGAAGGCTTAGTCCAAACTCTATTGCTGGTCACTCTTCTCTCTCCTAGCGCGCCATTATCCGTCGTTCATCTTACTCGCCTCAACTTTTCTTGACAATAGCTAGTCATTGTTGGCTCCATGTAGCCTACAAGGAGCCACTCCCTGACTCTCCAACCTTCATTCTCTTTTGCCGTCTGTTTCTTAAAGCTTCGCTCGCATGTCGATTTCTTCATCGAAACTGTAGGTATCCAGTATTGGTCAAACGTCTTAATGACATGGCTACAGCAGCCACTGATTCATTCTTTCCTAGAGCCACTATCTCTGCTTAGCAGCAGCTAGTCGCCATAGCTTCCATTTAACTCTGCGGATATCCGGAGCTCGCTCCCTCTTACAATGTTCATTCTCTTGGATTGTTTGCGTCACAGCTTAGCTGATCTTTTGACCTATCACTTACCTTCACTGGCCTATAGATACACTCATCGACCCTATAGGCATACACTAGTGACAAAGCGTCTGATTGGAATAGCTGCATCTGGCGACTGAGTCACTCCTAGCGCCAACATCTGTCGGTCGTCATAAATTCGGCATTTCTCTTCAGAAGTAGCTAATGGCCATTGGCCCCATGCATATGCGATGATCCAGTGCTTGTTAGTAGCCACCCCGTATCTCAATAACCTTTACTCCTTTAGAATATCTGCATCCAGTCCCTCCGCTGCCCTGCCACCAATTGATCTTTAAGACTCTCTCGCAGCAACCTATTTATTTTCGCTTATTATGCCCCCCTCTCGGATTACACTAACTACGTGCTGTTCATGCACCTGACAATCACTACCAACATTCTAACTCTCTTTGCTCTATCCCCACGCAACTATCGACTCATATCAAACGGATACTCGTACTTTACTTACTGGTGCAACGCTCTTGTCCCTACGCAGGCGATAGCAATCCACCTATACGGCTAATGATTCTATAGGATACTCAAAAGACATTTTCAGCATAATTATTGTTGCACAGTGTACATGCTTTTGTCTCAAGCCCAAATGTTATAACACAAGACATTAACAATATTCAACTCCATGCCTGTTCTTGCGGTCTTCTCTCGGTTGTCTCTCACTTTCCCTTTTCTCTGAGGTCCGGGACATCTTGGAGATCTGGGATTGGACTGAGGAACAGTTTTGGCCCAAGACGGACGTAACAACCCACAAGAACTGACATGGAGGATGGTAAAACTCCACAAGGACCGACCTACAGTCACCATAACCCTTGTCCAATATGGAGAACTGGACATATCTTCATACTCCCGTACATTATACATCTGAAAAATCTGGACAGGGGAAAAATTGAAACTTCTGCTTACCTGGACATACAACAAGAAGAAAAATCGCGATGTCCCTCTCCTCCACCGACCTCAAAAATCATGGCGACCCAGATCAAAATACCCGTCCAACTAACAGAGGAAATTAGAAGCCATTACCCCGCGAAAAACCGAAGGTGAAACCAGTCGTCAAGCGGCTTTGCCAGTTCAACATTAATGTTCAAAATGCTTTACGGCAGTGTTGCAGGACGTGGTGGGTTTTCGCCTGGCAAGCGTTCTCCCTATAAAAAGCCACAAATGTCTGTTTAACAACACTGCGACGTGGCGGATGTGACTCGCCACTGAATAAAGTCACAGCCCACAACTACATACTGGCAAGTCGACTAGATTCACATATCAACTCTTCTTGACACCGTTTCAACTACACACGATTGAACCCAGAGTATCATCGTGATACACAACAGTTTTTAAGCCTTGATCATGCCTAAGCTGGTGCGTCTCTATGAAACTGACAATAAACTATCTATTTATTTATTTTATCATGGACATACGACCAATTTTCTACTATTACTGTCACAGTTGCCATAAAATGTTTGTACATTTGTACATATCTGATCATGCCTCTATGGGCGTGCCTCGCACAGTCGAGAATAAAGTATTTATTTATTTATTTATTTATTTATTTAACAGGCACCTTTGGCCACTACAGCCCGGTCCATTATCGATATCTTCTGATCGTCTTACCTTCAACACTTAGTCTTCCTTTGATATCCATTTAATCTTAGCCTGCTTCTAATATGTTCAGCTTCCTATCTTCATATACTTATGTACATTGTAGTTATGGTGTCTTAGGTAATCCTTATCCTGTGGAGCATATACAAATACGGCCACATCGTCACTGTCATTTGGTTTCCGATAACAACCAATCATGACTACACACCCACTTTCTAGTCTCAGGTAGAATTCGAACATTGTCAGCTTACACCTCATGAATATCTTACCGCAATCCTGCTCTTCATCCCTATGCACATGAAAGTATTCTACCCATCAGGCCATGCCTTCCGCATAAGTAAAAACATCTTTAGCGCAATATCTGTTACACCTTGTACACCAGTTGTCTCAAATAAATGTCTTAAGGTAGGATTTTGATCAAACGCTAGGTACATTGACTGTTCCTGTTCGGTCTTCTCTCGGCTTGTTCCTCTCTCCCTTTTCTCTGAGGTCGTGAACATCGGAGAGCTTCGGGATTGAACTGAGGAACTGCCTCCGTCTGGGATGGGACGAAATAACCAACAAGTACTTACCTGGACCATGGCCTCACTTCCACTCTAACTATTTGCACCCAACCACCGATGTCCAGTGAGGGTAGCTGGACACGAATTCTTCGCTCCCCGGCAAATATACATAATCAGAGAAGACTTCATGTGGTTCTGCGTAGCATAAACACATCATATTCAATAAGAATGTTTAGTACCCAACCTACCAATGGACAGGACCCAGGAACGCAATAGGCAACCAGTTATTGCATCAACCAGCGGAAAAAATGGGACGCAACCTGACTGCGAATAACCGAGCAAACAGACTTTCAACAAGAAACATAGCCAGTTACAATTTGCCATTCAATGGATTGGTGGCAGTGTTCCAGGACGTGGTGGGTTTTCGCCTGGCAAGCGTTCTCCCTACAAAAAGCCACAAATGTCGGTTTAACAACACTGCAACGTGGCGTATGTGACTCGCCACCGAATAAAGTCACAGCCCATAACTTTACACTGGCAGGTCAACTAGCGTCACCATTCTACATAGGTTCGTTACACTGGGACTTCTACATCTGTATATACTGTTGTCGTTTTACATCCTACGACACGTTGCCCTTTTCCTTCCTTGTGTGCGGGCTCTTCTATTACCTTTCAATGGATCATTCAGGATTCTCAATCTCTTATTAGCTGAGGTCCCGTATCTCATGACAGCCAACTTATTGTTTCGCATTTTCAACATTGTACAGTTCCAATCATGGATATATGAACAATTTTCTACTTTACTGTTACAATTGCATTAAAATGTTTGTACCGTTGTACATATCTGATCATGCCTCCACGAGCGTGCCTCGCATAGTCGAAAATAAAATATTTATTTATTTATTTATTACTGTGAGTACCCAGCAGCTCCCGCATGCTTGCCATTACGCCCTTTGTGCGGTTGAACTCCTCCGTGCCCATACTCGATACATGCGCCCCCAAATCCGCGAACATTTCTCTAGTGAGGTGAATTTTTGTGGCCCGTTCAATACTCCATCACTACGGTATCGCAACCGCGCCACGGTCAGGGTTCCTTCCACGTCCTCCGAAAGGGCCGGCACCGATGCACTTTCCTCTGGCAGCACCCAACTGCAACCTCGAAGCACCATCTCCTCGTCGTACGCATGCAGGCTTGCCACGTGAATGATGTGCGCACATGGAATGCGCCACTGACGATTAAATCTACATCCGCATGCGCTGTCATTTTCTATGACGACACGTGCATGCCAAGGCGCTCATCATCCACCAGCCAATACCCACCGTCTGGGTTCACACTACGAATGCGAACTCTAACACTGTGCCACACGTACTGCCGCCGGGCGTATGACGACATCCTCCCCCAAATCACATGACCACTGCTTACACACTGCTCAACATTGCACATACCAAGCTTATCCCTCGCAAGCAATGTTTCCCTCTCCTCCAAACTGCCTGTGCAAAGCTGCACTATCGCCTGCAACAGGTGCAGTAGAGGTGACCGTTCACTCAAAGTTTCTTTCAAATGTTTACTTTCAATCTCAATGCAATTTGTGTTGTCACATCCAAATAATACCACGTGGCCCATCAAAAGCGCCGCCCAGCCAAGCCGCCATGGGATCCACGTGCGACGGACGTATTGAAAGCATTCAGCGCTGCGCACCGCTATACCTTCCTAAATCCGAGGATAATGTGCGCCATCGTGTGTGTACAACAACGAGGGCAGCACGTTGAACAGAGCCCTCTTATCGTCCGTGCTGCGTAACGGAAGGTGTGAACAACGCCGCTGCAGGTCCCGCATGATGTCTACCCGGCAGAACACGACGTTGGTAGTGGGGTATGCATGGCGAAACGCATTCACTTGCGCAGCGCACTCGTCCATCACCAACGGTCGAGCACCGGCAACCGCGGAGGTCAACACCAACATACCTCGCACTGCCTTCGTAAGTAGCCTCCAGCTCATTTATCAAAAGAGCATAAAAAAGCTCATACCGAGGCCACTAACGTCCACAACCATGCGATGCCATAGGATGTAAACCTCTTAATTGATCTGATATGTGGAGTCCGTCAAAAGGACCTCACCGTATTGGCCCACCAACTCCATCATACGCGAGGGCACGAAAAACAGGTACCGAAACTCATTTCCCTCATGTATAATTTTAACCTGACTATTTCTTCGCAGCAGCTGCGTAACCTTTTCCACTTCCGTGACACAAGCGTTCCGATGATGTCGCCGTAGGTCATGCAAATCGCGCCTCGTTAAACGAATGTTATATTGCTGGCGCACAAATGCACGCATATTCTGCGTCCGACGAAACATTTTCATTAAGTTGAGCACCATCGGTTCCTTAGCCGCTGTTAGCCGCCGATTTTTCGCATACAGCCAAGGCTTCCCAACGTGAAAACTGTGCGAATGCCACAGAAACCCGTTTCCAATCTCGTAAAATTCGCCCTCAAACGTCGCTGAAAAACGAGCAGGGCAATTGTAGTAATCCTTTCATCAAGCAGGTACAATGCACTTACCGCTTTCCAGTAACATTGCTGCGCTTGTTAAGCACGCATACAGACAGAATAAAACGGTACGGGCATCCTTCTGGTAGCACCTGTCCAGTATCACTCTGGTACGCCATCGCAGTTATAACCTTACGACGAACAAACGATGTCCCCGTTTCAATCTGAAGCACTTTCAGATCATCTTTCATCGATGCGAAGTCCAGATAAGGAACCTTGAGCATACGTCGGAATACAAGCGAGTCATGCACCATGGCTGCTGCGTGTGAAGCAGGATGTAACGGAGTTCCTGGAATGTGGTACCGGCGGGAGCTGGAAAACGGGCACGGAACGAATCAACGGCGGTAGAAAGCAGCACGGTCAATCACAGCGAACACACGACGCGAGAAGCACACACAGCGGCCGGGCACTCACAGAATCGCAATACGCAAGCGTGACACGGGCAAAACTAGCAGACACGGAGGAAGCACGTTTATCCACAACAGGAAAAACAGAGGAGTGTACAGGACCTTGATAAGACAATCAAAACAAAAAGGGAATGTCAGAGATTTTGGGTCGGTAAAGTGCCTTTGCACGTTTTCATATATCTGCGGTTTCTCGAGAATCTGCAGATGAAAGAGAAAAGAAAGAGATCATTTAAGTAGTCTTTAAAACGACCCATGGTGGTTTCGATTTCGTTACACCACACCCCTTCCGGCGAAGACACTGTCCTCAATGTCTCAGTGCCCTGAATACTCGCCGAGTCGCCTTCGGGGGTATCTCCACATTATGTTCCACGATCGGGAGGCATCCGGGTGGGACGACTTCCTCCTTCGGAGTAGAGGCTGAAGATCCCGCTGGTTTCATCTGATTGTAATGCACGGTCAGAACGTCGGAATTTGGTTGAGCGACATCTCGGACGACATACACCTTGGGTGAACGGACGAACACAATCTCGTATGGCCCTTGCCACTGTCGGTGAAAATTCGCTGCTGCGCCAGGCGGAGGTCTTGGGCGGTGCAACCATACACGATCTCCAATGTGATATTCAGGGCCCCTACTGTGCCTATCATAACATACTTTCTGACGATGCTGTACTATCCTTGCGTGTTCTCCCGCACACAGAAAGGCTGATCGAAGACGTTCGCCAAGCTGTCGTACGTAGTCTAACAGAGAACAAGCCTCGATTGGGGGAATAGGGGATATCAGCTCCAGAGGCAAACGAAGCTCGTGACCAAATGTCAGGTAGGCTGGAGAATACCCCGTGGTTGCATGCACAGACGCTCGATACGCCATCCTGCATTGTGGAATAGCTTCGTCCCATCGATCTGACTGGTGCCGCTCCAGGAAACTCTGCAAAATCCCTTTTACAGTTCGGTTGGTGCGCTCTACTAATCCATTCCCTTGTGGATGATGCGATGTGGTACGTGTCTTCCTCACCGAGAGCAGCCGACACACCTCCTGAAGCAGGTGACTCTCGAAGACGGCGCCTTGATCTGAATGCAGTGACAGCGGTGCTCCATAGCGGGCAATCCACTCATTTACGATGGCTGACGCAACCGTTGCCGCATCCGAATTTTTGATAGGTATGGCCTCGCACCATTTCGTAAAATAATTTATAAGAACAAGGAGGTGGCGGTTCTCGTTCCTTGTGACTGGCAAAGACCCCATTAGATCGACTCCGACTCGCTGACCTGGGGACGTGGCCACTATCGGTTCCAATGGGGACCGGGATAGGGGGTCTTCGATTTGATAGCGGCACAGATCTCGCAGGCGTTACATAGCTTCACGACGTCGGCGTGGATTCCTGGCCACCAATACCGTTGACGTATGGCTGTCTCCGTCTTTAGTTGGTTAGCGTGACCTAACTGCTGATGGACTGCTTGTAGTACGCCCGGCACTCTCGACATAGGAGTAATCACTTTCGGGCCCAGGTCATCCATGAGGAACAGCGTCCCCGTGGATATCCGGAAAGTGCTATCCAACCCAAGGACCTCAATCGCTCATGCTCACATTCCTGACGACAACAAACATTCAAAATGCTGCGGCACATTCAAAGACACAAGCTACATTCATACACAATTACATACGCATATACACCCATACACTTACATATATTGTTATGCCACACATGTACTTTTGTACGTTATTGATCACACTGTTAGCTAAACATGATCATGCCTGTAATGGTGTGTCTCGCATGGTCGAGAATAAAAGTTTATTTATTTATTTATTTATTTAATCGGCTCCAGTGGTCCCATAGTGAGCGTTCGTCTTTCGAACGGGATTGCATTTCCGTACCCGATGGTTTAGACGATCCTTCCACTTGCCGAATATAAATGTTAGATATATATGGGTCCTGGGCTTGCTCCTCTGACCACGTTGTATCAGTTTCCGAGTGGTGTAGAACTGCGTTTATTTCGTCCAGAGCGGGAATTCGAGAAAGGGTATCTGCGTTGGCATGCCGTGCCCCCGGCCGGTACTCACAGGTAAAATCGTACGCTTGTAGGCGTTTTTGCCACCGCGCGACTTGTCCCTCCGGGTCATGGAAGTTTTGTAACCATTGCAGAGATTGATGGTCAGTCCGCACAAGGAAAGGTTTTCCGAGTAAATATGGTCGAAAATACTTCAAGAAATACACCAAGGCCAACATCTCACGTCTCGTTGTGCTATACTTACGCTCTCGCTTGTCCAGTCGGCGGCTAGCATAAAAGATCACGGTTTCCCCAATAGAAGTTTTCTGCGACAAAACAGCGCCAATCGCCTCGTTACTGGCGTCTGTGTTTAGGACAAAAGGCCCAACTCGTTCGGAAGTATCCGGGAGACCCAACAGCGGTGGCGACGTGAGGCATTCTTTCAGTCGTCCGAAAGCGCTGGCACACTCGTCCGTCCAAACAAACTTCCGTCCTTTTTCCGTCAGGCGATGTAACGGCGCCAAGATCGAAGCAAAATTGCGCACAAACCTCCGGTAGTAAGATGCCAGTCCCAAAAGACTACGCAATTCATCAACTGATCTGGGTTGTGGCCACGACCTTATCCGTTCGCACTTGTCGGGGTCGGTTTGAATGCCGTCTGGCGTTATTACGTGTCCCAAAAAGTTAACCTGCTCGCGGAGAAAACGGCACTTCCGTCCCTTCAGCTTTAATCCAGCCTGCCGTAACCGCTCCAAAACTGTACGTAGACGGGTGTTGTGCTCTTCGACCGACCTACCATGCACTATCACATCATCCAAATATATCAAACATTCCTTGGGTACGAGGCCCTCCAATACTTTCTGCATCAGGCGCTGGAAGGTGGCTGGGGCATTAGCCAACCCGAAGGGCATGGTCTCGAATTCAGACAGCCCGGATGGTACAATGAACGCGGTTTTCTCCCTATCGGACGGACGGACCTCCACATGCCAATACCAGGCGGCCAAATCGAGAGTAGTTAACCATCGCGCACCATGAAGAGCATCAAATGTGGCGTCAATGCGAGGGAGGGGGAAGGGGTCTTTACGGGTGACTTCGTTTAGCTTTCGGTAATCTACACAAAGTCGTAGAGAACCATCCTTCTTCTTCACGAGTACGATAGGAGACGACCAAGGCGATGTCGATGGGCGAATAACGCGCATATCAAGCATCTCCTGGATCATGCGACCTAATAAATAAATAAATGAATAAATAGTTTATTCTCGAATTTGTCGTAATGAATGGGCACCCTTCGCGCCCGCTGGCGAATAGGATGCTGACTCCCTGTATCAATTTCGTGTTGGATGACGTTGGTGCGCCCAAGTTGAGTGTCGCAAAACAGATCCTCATAATTACGCAGCATAGAGAGAAGTGAGGCTTTTGAGTCTGGGGAAACGCTACTGTGGTTACGCAAAGGCTCAATGACATCAGTCTCGAACTGTGATGGTTTCGAGGTGGCTTCTAAAACTGCAAACTCCCCGTGAGTGACACAGCTGCTTGTTGACAAGAGTGGACTTTGGTAATAGATTCGCGGTACCAAGCTGCAGCAAGCTTCCATGCTTAGCCAAAATATCCATCCCTGGGATGGCGTCCCAACTTAGGTTACGACAAACTAGAAACTCGTGTACTGCAGTAACATGTTCCAGTTGGACTTGAGCCAACACTGCGAATTCGACGGGCAACTCAGCCCCGTTGGCCGTTAACACTCGTGGCCTTCTCTGAGTAGTGGCGCGGTGACCCCCGAGGCGGTCGGCTATGTCTAGACGCAACAACGAACATGACGCACCGGTGTCAAGTAAGAACTGGATGTTAAAACCATTGAGGCAGCCAACGGTGGTTAAAGGTCGAAACGGAGCATTACGAACAAACGTGGACGCAAGGAAGCCGGATGGATAAAGACGTGACTTACCTTGCGTACGTCGCGGCTTGATCGATGGGTTATGTCCGCAAAATTGCGCACGATTTCCAAAGCGACGGCGGTACCAACAATCGCGCCTGGACGGAGTGCAGTTGAAGTTAGATGCTCTGCTGTCGGAAATGGACACGTTTCTCAGTGCCGAACACAAAGTGGCCTGTCCGTACTTGTCGCGACCGTCCATTGAATCCAGGGACTCGTGAAACTGTGCCTTGTTCATGGCATACGTGAAACTGCAGGGCAGCATCCCAGCTAGTTGGTGACGTAGGGACCTGTCGTGCAACCCGGTGCAAAAACGCTCAGCCAGCCACTTATACCGCTCGGCGTTGGAGAGATCGGGAAAGACTCTCAAGGAGAGCTCCTGAAGTGAGCGCGCGAACGCTTCGACCGTTCCTCCCAAATGTTGGGTACGAGCAGCGAATTGCTGTCTATACAGAACTGCGGCTTCCTGTTTCCGAAACAGTCCGCGCAGTGATTCCCATATTTCTGAAGCTGGCGCCGTTGGAGGGATTCCAGTTGCGCGGAAGAGGCGCGAGGCTTCCTCGCTCAAAAAACTGAGAACGTAAGGGCCCACGTGCTTTTCGGGAATACAGTAAAGGTATAAGGATACATGAAACTCCCAATTGTCAAAATCATCCCCAGGCCGAAATACTGGGGGTTGCCTCGGCACAGGTCGAAAATCCGAAAAATCCTGGGTAACAACACGAAGTTGCGATTTCATTTTTGGGGGGCTGACTTTTTCCTTCTCCATTGCGATCCCACCTCTGACACCAAGTGTAACGGAGTTCCTGGAATGGGGTACCGGCGGGAGCTGGAAAACGGGCACGGAACGAATCAACGGCGGTAGAAAGCAGCACGGTCAATCACAGCGGACACACGACGCGAGAAGCACACACAGCGGCCGGGCACTCACAGAATCGCAATACGCAAGCGTGACACGGGCAAAACGAGCAGACACGGAGGAAGCACGTTTATCCACAACAGGAAAAACAGAGGAGTGTACAGGACCTTGATAAGACAATCAAAACAAAAAGGGAATGTCAGAGATTTTGGGTCGGTAAAGTGCCTTTGCACGTTTTCATATATCTGCGGTTTCTCGAGAATCTGCAAATGAAAGAGAAAAGAAAGAGATCATTTAAGTAGTCTTTAAAACGACCCATGGCGGTTTCGATTTCGTTACAGGGAAAATGATTAAACCCCGTAACGTATTTAAAGCAATTATTATATTGCTTCCAAATCCAAATCTTATGATTTCAACAAAAAACTTTAATTTTGATTAAGCATTCACACGCGCCCGATGGCCCTAAATTTACATCCAACCACATCCAACCGTGTGTACCGAAAGAACACTATTAAAAGACCATTGATCTCAAGTGGCGGATCCGACGCTCCTCCTACTTGCAGCGGTTATAATTCTCTGTCAGACACTTTATTTGGTGATCCCGTCTATTTACTTTTTTGATTACTTTCTCTTTTTTTCCTTATGCCTAACTGCGCTGCCCCCGTGAAACGTGTGAAAAGACCTGTGAAACGACCTGTGAGTGCTACGCGGTAACTCGACTTTTTGGCGTGCCATACTGATCGAGATTTTTAGCTGAAATAACGTTTAAAACATTGTTTGAATAAACGCTTGAAACGAAATTTGACTACTGTCAAATTTCCTCTGATCCAAAATATCTTGGATCAATCTGAATCTGAATCAAGGACCTCAAAAGTAGACGAGCGGCCGGTGAACAGGGTCTCCGGTTAGTGGGTTTTCGGGTGGTCAGCCGGCGGTCTTTTTCCGCCCGGCCACTGCCCATTCTGGTAGCGCACGACCCAGGTCTGGATCTAACGAAATACCTTTAGATCGTGTTAAGTAATGTGCGCAGCCGCGTACTTTTTCGGAATTAATATAATCCTATCCAATTTATTCGCATTGATATCCGATGTTGATCCTTCTAAAAGCAAAGATTGCTCTCGCTTTTGCTTTGTAGCGCCTTGGCGAATGCTACACAAGAAGACCGTAGCCCGGTAAGACAGAAGACGGCGGGATATAAAGATTGTCTTGAGAAAATAGCTATGTACAATAGCAATGTGAATATAGCTTGAGGACAATGGGAGAAATGGTGAAGCAGTGAGTAACACCACGTAGGAGCGCAACAGCCGGCAACGCGCGGGCAAGATGGCGGACCTGGTTCAAAATTGCAGTCCAGTATATATAGGCTTCGGACGGGTGCAAAGTAAAACAAAATGTGTACAAGTCTGAATGTGATGTTTGATGGAGTAAAATGTCATGGTCACTACACAGGCCTCCCCCTAGAAGGCCGAGGGACGAGGACTTCGATCGCTGTTGGCTTGCAAATGTATAAAGGCAGTATCACAAAAGTTCGGTTGTATTTGGATTATTTAATCTTCTTGTGGATTGGAATGCATCATCGGTGGGCCGTCCCAGCGGGCACACCGGACCACAAAAAACTGGATAATCCAGAAAAAGGGCCGGTAGGACCTTTCACCGCTGCTGAAGGACAGTGCGCTTGGGAGAGGTCACTCCCCCCACCGCATTGCAATCCACTGCCACAATGAAGCTGAAATCCTGTTCGTACCGGCGAACCGTGGGGGGACCAGAAACAACGAGCCAGGCACACGAGCAGCCAAAGCCAGAAAGGCGAGCCAAACAAACGACCAAGGCGAGCCAAATTGAGCCAAGTAGACCACGATCCAAAGGCCAACGTGGGTGGGCGAGACGACAAATCGTTGGGGGTAGACCAAAGCATCCCAAACGACCAAACAATTGAGAAACAGCCAACCATTGAACGGACGGACCCAACCGTGCCAGCCTCATGACTTTACCTGATAGATGGGGGGGGAAACTCGGGGAGACAGATTCAGATATTTACGGAAAAGCATAATACAAACAACGAGAGAAAATGAAAGATTCATGAGGTGTGGATGAATTCGACAAAATCGGAGAAACGAACAGGTTGACGAACTCTTCTACCGTGACTGGTATTAGTTTGAGACGAATCGGGTGACTGGGATTGTGGTGGAGCTGTAAAGCTGGGCGTCGTTACAGGTGGCTCTGTAAATTGCGTTAAGGTCGATGACGAGTCGAGGGCATAAACTAAAGGTTTGTGGTCAGTAAAGACGGTAAAGCTTCTGCCCTCTAGAAAAGGACGAAAATGACGGATGATACCAAGTTCGAGCATGTGCTCGAATTCCGCCTTAGCGGCTTTTAGCTTATCAGGGGCGAGACGTCGTGGCCGTGCAGAAACCGGTGGGCCACGGGTTCGTATATGGTGCGTAACGCTAGATGCGACCGAAAGCGTAGCGTCAGCTGAGCGGAGGAGCTGCGGAAACTGTCTGAACAGATCTAAAAATTCCTTATCAGCTTCAGGCTGAATGTAAATGGGAGTGACAGAAACACAAGGTGTGCGAACTCCACATGTGAAACGCTGGGTCTTTTTGTCAACGAGTTTGCGATGACGCGTATCGACGAGAAGATCGAAGTGTTGAAGGAAGTCGATACCCAATTTAGCAAACGGAACAGCAGCGATGGTGAAAATCCATCGAAAGGAACGTCGCAGTCCGAGGTCAGTGGTAAGAGAGCGCTGACCGAAAACTCGGATAGCAGTGCCGTTCGCGGCACGCAAGTTGGTTGTCTGTGGCTTAGTCGCGTCGCCTGGAACCGGTGGGATCACGCTAACTTCCGCCCCGGTATCAACCAAGAACATGATCCCGGTGTTCCTGTCAACGATATTGAAGAGGCGATTTGGACGACTTCGGCCGACAGCGTTCGTCGCCAATACGTGTCGGCCTGTCCTTTTCTCGTTACGGGAAATGAGCATGGTTTTATACAATTTCTAGCGGACCTTCCAAAACGTGTGTGATAACGGCAAATTGGACGTCGTGTTCGTCTTCGAGATGGGCTAGGGGAACAGGATGGAGAATCCCGTTGGTGCCGATGTAACTTTAAGCTTTGAACTTCTTGCCGTAGTGCGGCTATCTCTGCTAAGAGCTCACCAGTCGAAGGTGGAGTAGCGGTGCCGATGGTTTGGACCGAAGGGTCAACAGTAAAACCTACGTCAGGTGAGCGAAGAGAACTAGGTGACGGACACGGTGGTCCGGTGAAGCGCTCCATCATGTCATCAGCAATATCTGCAACTTCTGACAAAGGCTGCGATTTCGCAAGCGATAGCATAGCTTGTACGTTTTCAGGCAAACGCTGAAGCCATAACTCTCGAAGCAGCGACTCGTCCATATGCAATCCCTGAAGAAGACCACGCATCTCTAGCAATAGCGCGGATGGCTTACTAGAACCTAGCTGTAGACCAGTAAAAAGTTTATGCAGGCGGGACTTCAATGAGGGAGTAACACGCTTTATTACCGCGTTCTTGAGAGAATTATAGCGGTCAGGAGGACAAGATGTAATGATAAGATCACGTAGTGCTAAAGTAATATCAGTCGGCAGGCGTGTTAGCAAGTGATTAAACTTTGCAGAGTCATTGGTAACATGCTTAGAAGTAAATTCAGCTTCTAAAATCATGAACCACAAAACGGGATCCTTTTCAATAAAGGGTGGAACTACGAGAGATACCGCTTGCACAGGCTGTGGGTCCTCACACTTTTTAGAAACTGAGGTCATGGTTTGCGTGGAAAAACCAAAAAATGGAACGAACTCACCGGAATGCGATTGGGGTCACCAATTATGTAGCGCCTTGGCGAATGCTACACAAGAAGACCGTAGCCCGGTAAGACAGAAGACGGCGGGATATAAAGATTGTCTTGAGAAAATAGCTATGTACAATAGCTATGTGAATATAGCTTGAGGACAATGGGAGAAAATGGTGAAGCAATGAGTAACACCACGTAGGAGCGCAACAGCCGGCAACGCGCGGGCAAGATGGCGGACCTGGTTCAAAATTGCAGTCCAGTATATATAGGCTTTGGACGGGTGCAAAGTAAAACAAAATGTGTACAAGTCTGAATGTGATGTTTGATGGAGTAAAATGTCATGGTCACTACAGCTTCATTTCTTTTTGAAGAGGCAAGGAGAGGCGATCAAAAGTCGAAGTGCCGGGGCTCTGGTTCGCTTACCGGTAAAGAAGCTGGACGCTCGTTAGGCGGAAGCCTCTATCGTCCACGGATTTCGACCTGACCTGAAATAAGGTGTACGAGTTAGGTCTGCTTGTAGATGGGTCTCATCCCGATATACTCGCATTCACTGAAACGTGGCTTTCTCAGGACATCACGGATAGTGAAGTACATCTACCTGGCTACGCACTATTTAGGTGCGATCGCTCTGCTGGCCGACAGGGAGGGGGCGTCGATCTTTATGTGAGTGGTAAAGTTGACGATTTGAAGACTTGTTTATTTCAGTCGGCAGACAAAACTGTTGAAGCTCTGTCGGCTGTTATTAGCACACCCTCGGCTCAGGTGCTTGTAGCTCGTGAAAGCTGGGCTGAGGCAGTAGACAACGGCCACGCCATCGACGTGCTTTTCGTTGACTTCTCGAAAGCCTTTGATACTGTCCCACATCAGCGACTCTCATTGAAGTTGAGATCGTATGGGATATCTGGAGCCGCCCTTAAATGGGTTTCTGCTTTCCTAGAGGGCAGAGAACAGTGTGTACGCGTGGGGCGTAGCCTTTCGCTTAGACAAGCTGTTCTTAGTGGCGTTCCGCAGGGCTCGGTTCTAGGGCCGTTGCTTTTCGCAATTTATGTCAATGACCTACCCGAGGAGCTTGGAGTACCGTCGCTATTGTTTGCTGATGACCTCAAGCTCTGGAATATTGTGGATATCCCTGGTGGCTCTGAGGCACTTCAGAGTGCTTTGGATAGGCTCTGGGATTGGTCAACCTTATGGTTGATGCCCATAAATCAGGCGAAATGTTCTGTCCTCCGCATTGGAGGTGCTAGTCCCCCCACGCGCTATGTAGTTGGTGGAAGTGAACTCCCTGTTGTCATTCAGCAGGTTGATCTAGGTATCACCCATACCTCCTTGCTTCACTCTGGGGAAAATTGGAGGAAGGCTGCTTGTAGAGGGTTCCGTATGATGTGGTTTATTCGCCGCTCCTTCGGTGTCCTAACGGCCAATATCTTTGTGAAGCTGTTCTCAGCTTTCGTGCGACCTCACTTAGAGTACTGTATCCAGGCTTGTCCACCTTGTCTTGTAAGGGACAAAATGGAACTGGAGAGGGTTTTGCGAGTGGGTACAAGGTTAGTGCAAGGATTACGGGGGCAAACGTATCCCGAACGTTTGCTTAGCTTGGGTATGTACTCAATGCACTACCGCAGAATTAGAGGAGACTTGATTCTCACTTACCGTATCTTAACGGGTAAGATTGGTCCAAATTTATCCTGGCTATTTAGTCCCGCCAAGCTGCCTAGTCTCCGAGGTCACCCGTTGAAGCTGCACAAACAGCGTTCTGACCGGGTAAGGACGGAAACTCGCTTGTCGCGTCGAGTTATTGAACGTTGGAACTCGCTTCCAGCGCACGTGGTTAGGGAGTCTACGGTAGAGGGTTTCGAGCGTCAATTAGATGCTCTAGGGTGGCAGTACCAAACCTTCCCCTTCTCCTAACCGACTTGTATCTTCAACTTTCCCTTCGTTCTTTTTTAATCTTCTTCTCACCTTGGTATTATCATTATTTAGCTGACATTCCTCCTTTTCTTTTCTTAACTTACCCTTCACTCTTTTACTTCACATAAACCGGCCCGGCAGGGACTGCTGGGCAGGAAAATGTGGGCAGTAATTGGTTGGACAGGGTGTGATGCGGTCTTTGTTTTAGACTTTTCAACCTCTCAAGCAGACCTGTCAATTCCCGATCCAACGATACGCAAAAGAAGGAACATTCACGGGATTATCCTCTCGTTCCGGTCCCAATGGAACTTGAACTTGAACTTGCTAATACTCTGTGAGTACTACGCGGTAACTCGATTTTTTGGCGTTCAAGCGGGACTGGAACGATAGGATAGATCCCGTGAGTGTTCCTTCTTCGGCGGGTCGTTGAACCAGGAGTTGGCGAACTTTGAAATACTGATGGACCTAAAACAAAGACCGCATCACACCCTGTCCAACCAATTAATGCCCACGTATCCTGCCCTAGCAGTCCCTGCTGGGTCGGTTACGTGAAGTAAGAAAGAGAAAAAAGTAAACGCAGGAGGCAAAAGAGAAAGTGGTAAGAGCTAAGCAAGTGGAATACCAAGATATTTGAGTCAATAAAAAAGAACTGAAAAATGAAGGTGAGTCAGCTAGGAAAAAGGAAAGGTTTGCTGTTGCCACCCAAGAGCATCGAGCTGGCGCGCAAAACCCTTAACCGTAGGTTCCCTAACCACGTGATCTGGAAGAGAATTCCAGCGATCTATAACTCGGCGCGATAGACGAGTTTCCGTCCTAATCCTATCAGACCGTGGTTTATGCAGTTTCAGTGGGTGACCGCGGAGACTAGGTAACGTAGCGGGACTAAAAAGCCCTGACAAGTCCGGGCCAATCTTACCCGTCAAAATACGATAAGTGAGAATCAGGTCCCCTCTTATCCTTCGGTAGTGCATGGAGTACATACCCAAACTGAGCAAGCGTTCAGGATACGTCTGTCCCCGTAGACCCTGCACTAACCGAGTGCCCACTCGTAACACCCTCTCCAAGTCCATTTTGTCTCGGTTAAGACATGGTGGACAAGCCTGAATACAATATTCCAGGTGGGGTCGGACGAATGCCGAAAATAGCTTCACAAACAACTTGGCCGTTAAGATTCCGAAAGAGCGGCGGATAAACCACATCATACGAAACCCTCGACAAGCAGCCTTCTTCCAGTTGTCTCCAGAATGAAGTGCTGATGCGTGTACGACTCCTAAATCAACCTGCTGAGTGACAACAGGGAGTTCACCACCGCCGAGAACATATCGGGTGGGAGGATTAGCAGCTCCGATTCGGAGAACAGAGCACTTGGCCCTATTTATGGGCATCAACCATAAGATAGACCATTCCCAGAGTCTATCCAAGGCACGCTGAATTGCCTCAGGACCCCCCGGGATATCCACAATATTCCAGAGCTTAAGGTCGTCAGCAAACATTAATGATGACACCCCTAGCTCTCCCGGCAAGTCATTTACATAGATCGCGAACAACAATGGCCCCAATACCGAGCCCTGCGGAACGCCACTAAGGACAGCTTGCCTGAGCGAAAGGCTACGCCCCACCCGTACGCACTGTTCCCTCCCCTCAAGGAAGGCAGACACCCATTGAAGGGCGCGACCAGATATCCCGTAAGATCTCAACTTTAGTGAGAGCCGAAGATGTGGAACAGTGTCAAAAGCTTTCGAAAAATCTACGAATAGCACGTCTACAGCGTGGCCACTGTCTACCGCTTCGGCCCAGCTTTCACGAGCTACAAGTAAATTAGTCTGACATGAAAATCCTTTGCGGAATCCATGTTGTGCAACACTGAGAAGGTTGAATCGATTCAGGTGGTTCTCCACTGAATCCCTTATCAGCTTCTCGAACAACTTGACTACTACGCTTGTCAAACTGACAGGCCGGTAGTTCGCGGGTAGAGCGCTGTCACCGCCCTTAAAAATCGGACAGATGATTGCCTCCTTCCATTCCGAAGGTAGGCTGCAGCTGTCCAGCGATATTGAAAATACGCACGTGAGCGGACCACTCAGCTCAGTGGCCAGTTCATGCAACAGCTTCGGATGAATTGAATCAGGACCGGAAGCTTTAGAGGGATTAATGCCTTGCAGTAGCTCGAAGACCTGAGTCTCCGTTATGCTAAATTCAGCTAAGCAAGAATCCTCTGGAACTCTTGAAACCAATTCAACCTGTGGTAAAGAGGTCTCCCGAGCAAAGACCGCAGTATACTGATCACTCAGTATACAAGCCTTGTCATAGTCAGTTTGCGCAGGGGTCCCGTCTGCTCGCAATAAAGCTGGTATAGACAATTTTGCCCCGCTGCGTCTTTTAACGTAAGCAAAAAACTTCTTGGGATTAGCTGCGGCCGAGTCCGCTAAACCCTGCTCGTATTGGAGACGAGCAGTTCTGAGATGTTGCTTACATTTATTTCTATTCTCTCGATAACTATCATAGGTACTGGCTGATGGAGCTGCTTGGTAGGTTCGCCAGCATCTAGACCGTTTCTTGAGTAAGTACTTGCCTGTGGTATCTATCCATGGAGGCTGTGCCCTTAACCCTCTTTTCCTAATGAGTGGAATATAGGGTGCGGAAACCTCCGTAAGGTATGCCTTAAATTTATCCCAGGCTAACTGGACAGAGTCAGCCATCGAAATCTCACAGTTCAGAACTGAAGCCTTAGTTCGCATTGCACTAAAGTCCGCCCGCCAAATATTCGGAAGTAATTCAACAGCGGTCTCTTGGTGCCTTGAAAGAGCACATCGAAAGGATATGCATGCGTGATCGCTGGACCCTAGAGGTGCACCGCATGAAACGTCAGTCACGAAGTCCAGGGACTTAGCGAAAACCAAATCCAAAGTAGATGGCATTTGGTTATCCATATACCTAGTGGGAAAGTCAACGAACTGGTGCAAAGGCACTTGGAGAGTCAGTTCAAGGAAGTCTGCACCGAATGTTCCTAATGCCGAATTGCAAGAAAGATCGGCCCAACAGACTTCCGGGAGGTTGAAATCCCCTAGAACTAAACACTTATTCGCAGACTGAGTGCGAATAAAGTCAAGTATCCCCCTGGAGGAACTTCCAGGACTTCTGTATACCACTATAACTGTAAACTGGGTAGAGGAAGTGCACAAAACAGCCGATAGGGCTTCAACAGTCTGATCCGACGACTGGAATGTGCAAGTCCTCAACACATCTAAGTTACAGCTCACATACAGTACAACGCCTCCGCCTTGGCGACCAACGGAGCGATCAGTTAAGCAGCGCGTAGCCAGGTAAATATACCTCACCGTCCGTGATATCCGGAGACAACCACGTCTCAGTGAAAGCAAGTATGTCGGGACGAGATTTGTCTACAAGTAGACCCAACTCGTGCACCTTGTTCCTTAGGCTACGCACGTTGCTCAGTACTACCTCAAGGAAGTCGGCACGACCATCCCTGGGTCGTGCGCCATCAGGATTGGTTCTGATAGGGCGGAAAGTAATTTCCGGCTGACCACCTGAAAACCCACCAGACGGAGGCCTTGGCGTGCCATTCTGATCGAGCTTTTCAGCTGAAATAACGTGGAAAACAGTGTTTGCATAAACACTTGAAACGAAATTTGACTTTTGTCAAATTTTCTCTGATCCAAGTTATATTGGATCGATTAAATTGGTACTGGTCAAAGCGTCTTTGGCGCTTACTGGTAATTTTTCCGGTTGTTCCCAGTTTTAATCCCGTTTTGCACCCTGTTTTTGTCTTTTTATTGCGGTCATTTTCCTATTGTATACGTGTTGTAATTCTAATCTGTTTTCCACATGAACATGGCTGTCTCGCTAAACACCGAGACGGATGGACCTATGGAGTCCTCGTTTGATGATTCTACTGCAGCTTGCGGACAGGTTAACTGTTCAGAGCCAGTAACGGATGCATATGGTGGTATGCAGTGTGACGTCTGCTGCCGCTGGTATCACGAAAGCTGTACCGGCCTACAAGCTGATCAGTACAAAATGCTATCATCAAGCGTCCACTTTCTTTTCAGCTGTGCTGAATGCTGCGCTAAAAGATCGACGCGCCTGGCTGTCACCGGTGCTAAACTTTCAGCGTTGGCTTCAAGGTTGGCAGATGTCGAGTTGGCGATAGCTAAACTCGCCTCTATTGCTTCGCTCGATACGAAAATGGATTTGATTTTAAAATCCCTAAATATTTCGTTGAAGACACAGCAATAGCCGGCAACATTGCTGACGATCCATCCACTGGAGTCTGTCAATCGGTCATAAAGTCGCACATCCTACCGGCCCATCCAGGTAGCATTGCTGGCGGTCCTCATGATCCGATCAAAGTGAAGAAAAATAGGGTGCGGAAACACCAAAAGCCCTCTGCTAAACCCAGAGAAATAGTTGCCACGGCATCGAAAGAGATGCCGTGGCAACTATTT